>VXAV01003009.1:179366-262396 GCA_013399715.1 Alectura lathami
AAAAGAAAGAAAATCAACATAACAGTCTGAAGCCTGGAAGCCTAAATGGCTAAGTCCCAGAAAGGCAGAACAAAAACTAATACAGCTGGGGGGAGGAGAGAGAGATGGAATTTTGAAACAGCAGTGGGTTTCAGAATGCAGTGCACAGCATTACAGTCATGCTAGGATGCTGTGGTCTGAGACACAGAGTGTATTCCCACAGTCTAAATTTTTTCCATAAAATACATTCTGGTACAGAAACAGTGTCTTGGCAGCTTAGCTCCAGTACCAACAGAACTGACACAGCGCAGGCAAAAGCAGCAGTGGTTCAGGCAAGGTAGGAGCCAGTCTTGCAAATGAACCTCAAATTACATTTGAGAGGCAGTGTGCAGAAGGGTGAAAGGGGTAGAAAGGAGAGAGTCAAGTTTTGATCACACATTGAGTCCTCTGTCAAAGTGGCCAATAAAAGGACCAATTAGCACTACTATTCTGAGGGTGTTTCAAATGTCTGTCCACTTCCTGGGGAGTAGCCTGATGGTATGTCTGCACGGTGAACGGAAAAGGACAGTAAGAGTACATTAGCTAGTTGTAAATGAGCACAAAAGTCTGCCTCAGTAAATATATTCTGCTAAGAAGCCACAGAGGACGTTGTGTTTTCATCACATGCTTTTTCCCTGCATTTGAACTGGTGAATTAACTTATCTGTCCTCTATACTCCTAAATACAGGATTATTTCAGCACTGGTCCTCCTTCAGGATTGTTTTCAAATCTCAGCAAGTGACAATTTCTTGATATAGAAGGTTGGAACATGCAATAATTAAGAGTTCAGGGTGGGGCTGTTAACCACAAGGGCTTGTTTAATAATCTTAGATTTGAGATTTCTTGCATGCAAACTGAGTAAACTGCTTTAATCTGCATTATGACCACAGTCGTTTCACTGAAAACTTTGTCTTCGGTGTTCTTAACACTGGTCAAATAGTTAACAGTTAAAACAATTCCCTCTAGGTGTAAATAAAAACAACAGTCTTAGAGCTGTACAGCTTGGATCATGAGCCAAAGTTATCAAAAATGAAATTCCAGGATAAAACAACTCTTAGCCTGCAACATGGAAACAGAGGTCAGCCAAACATTTGGGGCCTAGAGATGACAGTTTGCAAATTACAGCTGTTCACATCTGGCGTTCAGATTTAGCCAAACTCTTAATACTATCCACCACACACACATACCAAAAAAAAAAAAAAATCAACACTGAAAGTATGTTTTAGTTGTATGATTAGGAACATAAAAGTTAGGAAACATTAAGTGTAAACAATGGTATGTACGACTCCAACTCTGCCCATCAAATGCAGAATGAGGGACTGCCTTCAACAAACAACTACAGGGCAGAAACAACATCTGGGCCCACTGTGGCACTTTTAAACTTGTATTTATCCACAAGCCCACATTTGCCAGCAAAGCCCTCTCTGGCTGCACCTATTTCTCAGTGTAGGGGGCCATGACATGGCTGAGGCAGCGGCCCATCTGCTGTGCTTCCCTGAAGAAGTGCTTTTAGGGCTGGCCTGGCAAACCTCATACACGTATATACATACACCTAGCAGATACTGCCGAGTGCTTGGAGTACCTTCACCATGTGTGTCAGCTGGGCACTGTCATACTCCTTTACTGCACAGCCAACATACGCACACACATGAAATATCTTCCCTCTCACCATAAGGCAATGACAAAACATTTTAGTACACACTTTAGACCACAGTGAGCCACTGCTCACATTGGATTTGCTTGCAAAGCTGAAAAATCATGTGTGTATGTACTTCCCCACATAACATGGAGGATGTCAAAGGGAAGGAGGCTTACGGCGGCCTGGCCTCCCGCGCTGACCCACCCAGGCCTTCCAGGAGACGCGCAGCCGGCCGGGCCCAGCCCTCTCCTCACGTCGCTGTTCCCATCCAGGCCCCGAGGAGGTAGATTCTTTTTTCTTCATCTCATTCTCAAAAAGCAATGACTCACTTTATCTCCAACTAACAAAATAAACTCAGTTTTGGACAACAACCAATACTGGAAAATTTCATCCTGATAAGCTGTTCTGACTGAACACAGAGGGTTAGAAGGGAAACAGTTATATGGCCTTAACTATAGGAGGTTCCTTCCGTTCCTGCTATAACGCAAAATATCCCAAAACATGCCAAGTTTTTGCTGTAGGCTGCATCAGGCACCAACAGGACACTGAAGTGCTCTGTGGAGAATAACGCATAAATCCAAAACGACCTCTCACTGCAGCGACTCTTCTCTCCTGAGATGTATTATATTTTTCAAAGACAGTAAAAAATAAAAAACTGCAAAACATCACTTTTAACCCTTGGACTACAAAATGGTTGAATCCTCTAGGGGCCAGGCAAGGCCAGAAACAACTTTTTTTTTTTCTCTTTTTCCCAGATTTGAGGGTGGGGGGGAGGGCAAGGGGAAAGGGAGAGAGCAAAGAGTGCTTGGTTTCAAATAGCAACATTGTCCAAAAGGGTGAAAGGGAACAGATGGCCGTGGAGAATGCTGCCTCAAAGCTCCAAAGAAAAGGGCTATTTTGACAGATCTTGCTGTTTCCTATTCAAGCATGAACACTCTGGCATGGGGAGTTAAGACGATACAAGGAACAACCTCTGTTCCCAGCAACTGACTATGGGCAACTGGCCTCTGAAGGTCTCTGAGAAAAACAACATGAGACAGACAGACAAACAGATATGGCAGCAAGCCCAGATCTCAGCCATCAGGAAAAAAAAAAAAAAAAAAGGAGTGGGGGAGGAAAGCAGAAAGGCTAGAAACAGCTGCCTTTTCCTGGCTCCAGTGCAGAGCATTAGAAAGAGCCTGTCCAGCCTTTCTCATCTTCCTTTTCAGTGAAACTTCTTCAAGGGGTCACCCTCAAGCTGTTGGTCTTTGCCCTGAGGGGAGGTGAAAGAGAGGACAGATCACAACTTGTCTAGCTCAATGAAACCTGCTTCCTTTAATCACAAAGACCTCCCTCCAGCTAGCTAAGAGGAACTTTACATGTAAAAAAGCATAATTAATTCTAGTTTTTTGCATGCAAAAAGCTTGAGAAATTTAAAGTTGTGGCTCCCACAGTACGTGTAATTTGTTTGCACGGTATACAGCAGCGAGACATTATGCAGGAGGGCAAGGAGAATTGTACTCGCTGTGGGAAACAGCTCATGTATGTCCTGACTTCTATCGGTCCTAATCAAGAGAATGCAGCAACAGTTGTTTCATTCAGCAGTTCTGTGCAACTAGCGTCAGACCCAGACTGCAGGTTTGAAGGTCAGCTTCACATCCATCCCCAACATTCAGAGCGAGACCTAAGCCACCCAATGCCACCAGGCTTCACTGACTCCAAAGTTTGCTGAGTGAGAAGAATGAATCTGACCATATGAATTTATTTCTAATTTATACATAATTTTCTTTTTATTTGTAGAGTACAGCCTGCTACACAGTCTCCTAGCCTACCCCTGTCTACCGGCAGAACCCCTGCACAGTACCTGTCTCTTGCACTGTAACCAGGACTGGAGCAGCGGCAGCCTCACGCAGCAGCTGGAGTGAGGAAAAGAGGGGGCCCCGGGTGTAAACATTAACCATCTCCCCAGATCTTCCCTGGGGCAGTGAAGTAGCTATCATCCCAATTTTAATACCCTCCTTTTTAAAAATCATTGAAGGAAAAGATGATAAATGATTGCAGGTAGTTCACATGCCAGAACTCAGAATGAAGCAATGCAAATGGTACATACTGATCCTATCTGGGCCTTTGTTCCCTCATCTGTGAAACAGCATTCGTTAACTTTAGTCAATAAGTACTAAGTTTGTAGAAAAACAGACACCAGCAGCAAATCATCTTGAAATCCTCAGGCTCCAAAGGAATCCAAATTATTACCAAAGCCTTGGCTTTCTAAACTAAATGGTAAATGATTTTTTTTTCTTTACATAAAAGATAGCCACTATAGCCATTATTAGCTGTAATTGTTAATTTATAACCAAATAGATAGGATCTGACTATTAGAAGTAGTCAAACAATAAATAAAATACTAAATCACATAAAATTTCTTTTTCTTCTTAATCATGAGCTTCCTGAGCAGAAAAACTGCTTCAGGCTATATTTAGTAAGGGAATCTCAAATGTCAACTATTGACTAAGAATTAACAAATATTGAACTTGTTAATTTGCCTTTTTTCCCTTAATTCTTTGAGTAAAGCCAACCTTGCACAACTGCGCAGTAGTTCATTCTGCTTTGCTTCTGGTGTACGTCTCCTCCTGTTCTCTGTCACTGTCAATGTAACAAAACAGGGCTCACAAACTGATTCTGTCTTTCACATTGCAGGACAGGTGGTCCTTCAGTATATTCCCACACATTCCAAATATTTTAAGTGTTCCACATCTGTTGTCGAAAGCGTTTTTAGTTCCCCACACGAACAGTAGGAGATGAAAACAAGAAGTTATATATAACATAGTAACTGACCTTTTATGTCACACAAATTCTCTGTCATTTTGACAAGATGATAAATTTCAAAAAAGAGCTCAAATGCCACTTGTTATACTATAAAAAAAGAAGTATGGCAGAAAAGATAACTTCCGAATTAAGTTATGATTGCTGTAATAGTATAGGTGCTAAACCTGAGTGTGTACTTTTTTTTTTTGCTTTAAATACAATGCCTGATGATCTTAAGGAATTTTTAAAAATTAAAGAATTACGGCAATTTACATATTTTAGGACAATACAAATCATTCTATCTGCTTTAAAAAAAAAAATTAATTAATCAAAACATCTCCAGTACTCATTAATACACAATTTGGGTGAGATTTTTCTAAGTGCTTGGTGTTGGCCTACAGCAGCAGCTTGGGAAACACTCAATGCTTTTGATTTTTTTCCCTACAAGAATGAACTTGATCAGATGAACTTTAAAAACACATGACTGCAAGTAATCTTCTCATTGATGAAACACGGCCACTGGTCAAGAACAGAGACCGCGAAACGTAAAGCACTCAGTCTGTCTCAACTACTAAGCTACCGTCTGGGAGGCTGAAAATGCCTGCCAGGCTGTAGCTGGGACAGGCAGTGAGGGGTAACATTTCTGCTCTCGTTGAAAGTGTTGTGAGATAGCAGTATCTGCAAGCAGTTGGGAATCTGGTTTGCATCTCAGTGCAGAAGCCGGCATGTCTGGCTCTACCAGCACTGCAGCTCCAGTGGGTACTGGCTTGTTACAGACTGTGACAGGAGACTGTCCCCTGCTGCATGACCAATGTCATTTCCAACAACATAATGGCATTCCTTCAAGCACGTTGCCAGCTTTACACCTCAGCTAGGAGGGCTGAATCATATGAGGGATTAGCAGCACAATTGCGGGATCTCTACAGCTATGCAATACAAACAAATACACAGTCCTTTTTATTATTTTCTTTTCCTTTTTTTTTTTTTTTNTATTCTGAGCCAGAGAAAAATGTTTCACGGGGTCTCAGTGTGACAGACCCTTGACTGTGCTTCAGGGGAAGTGATGCCACTGCATGACTGTGGCATCAAACAAACACTACCAGGACACACAGTGCTTTCCGTGGTGCCTGGACTGAAAGTTGAACATTTATGCAAACTTACCTCAGTTCATTCTGGAATACAACTGCCTTTGTCCAGGTCTAAAGCAATGCTGACTGCAAGACACAATGTCTCATCAGCCCACAGCGGCAACATGACGCTGGACAAGAATGCACATGGAGACATCTTCACAGAGAACACAGTGGGCATATAGAAGGTGGAACAGTCCCAGAAGGGGAGAATTTCAGCTTTCTTTTTAATAGTGCCAAACCTGTTCTTCTTACTATAAATTCCAAGAGCTGTCTGGCAGGCTGGTACCACAGTGAGAAGTGGAAAGAGAAAAGAAAGGAAACGAGAAATGTGCTTAGGTGTGCTGGGGAGCGCACCATGTCAAGATGAGAATTGTGGGAGTTTCATTTGACTTGCAAACCCAAAGTTTCTAAAAATAATTTGGAAGCACAGAGGTTAGAATGCTTAACTCTGTCAAAGGCTGAAATATCACTGAAAAGTCAGAATAAAAGTTACTTACAATTATGTACAAAAATTCATGTTTCATTTTTGCTCTGCAGTGAATTTCAACAGCCCAAATGGTAATTTCAGAATAATACGCAGCATGGCCAAAGGAGTTCATACAGTGGATCTCAACAAAATTACTGCTAACAATACCTTGTACTTGTGCATAGACTTCCTAAACCTTTAAACTATATTGAATTCTTCTAAAGAAAATAAAGAAGTAAGATTTAATGTATTTTCACCAGTATTACAGGAGAGAAAATATTCTTTTGGATCTTTCCAGAATCCAAAAAGGCCTGCACTATATTACAGGATGTACATTACGCATAAATGTGTCACTGGATGACTACACAAACAGAACAGCTTCAGAGGCATACAGCTAGCCCTTCAAACTGCTCTGCAGCCACATAAAACCTTGCTTTCGGGGATCTTTTTAGACTTTAAGTGTCTTTAAGTGTCTTTAAGTGACTTGAAGTCAGACAGGCTGTCTAATGCACACTTGGGCTTATATTAAACTACATTACTGCAAACATGGGATGTCCTCTAACGAACACTGCAGTGCTTCCCAGGTAAACTCAAGCTGGCTTCAGAGCAAGGGATATTCACCTGGAAGAAACCTACAGGATCTTCAAAATGTATTTTTGTATTATAGAAGCAAAATAATAAACAGCTGTAAAAATAGCCAAGTCGTCAGCCTTCAACCTCCTGCAACTCTAGGATGATCTGACAACACCCTTAGAGTTTTCATTTCTCTGTGGTTTCTCAAAACTGAAGGCAGGCTCCATCCCATGAAGTACCATTACTAAGCTGTTTCCTGATATAATCTCCGCAAAGTCAAATGGCATCTATAAATATTAAGGATCATTTCTACACCTTTTGCAACATGTGAGCAGATTATTATTCACATAAAATTATTTGCACCTACAGCACTGTCAGTCAGCTGAGCCTGGATTCTTTTTTCCACATGAAAAATAATGTATGAAATGTCCAAATAACTTTAAGCCTTCACATCGTTGTTCAGAATAACAGAGGAGAATGGCTCTTCCTAGTAAAAGCGTAGATCTCGGTATGATTTAAGTTGTATTTTAAGGACTTGTATAACGATGTTTAGAGTTTCAGTGGCAATCTCACAGTCATGATGGTGTGTACAGGTCAGCAAGTCTTGCCACTGACGAAGCCCGTTCCCCAGTATGGATGTTATTGCCAATGCTCCACTAAAGTGAATCTTGGAGTTAAAATCCCACCTCCCTAAACGTGGTGGTTTGCCCTCCTCAGCTACTGTTTTGGGCTCCTCACAGACTCAGAAAGACATTGCTAAATCAAATACACTGAGGGAAGCTCAGATAATCACAGAATTCTGAGCTGGAGGCATTAATCACACACTTGCCTGTAGCGTTTGTCTTAACTCTACCAAGCAGAATTTGTGTTTGCCTTTGTGCTTTCCACAGTTTGGGAGTGCATTTAGATTTCACTGGTGCTTAGCCTCCAAGAGCAAGGACTGTGTATTTTAACTTCATAATTTCTGCTGAGCTCAGTCCCCAAGAGATTGCAATACTTGTCTTTGCCACTTTCTGCCAGGTTGGCAGAATTCAGCAAACTGGGCCTGAAGTCACAAGCCATACAGCAGAACTCCTCCTCAGCAAGCTGACAACTTTCAACATTCTCTGCTCTGGCTTTCCAGTGAGCATTAAAGTTCCTTGTCCGTACTTTCAAGCAGGCCTACATCCATCATCCAGCATGTCTGGAACACCGTCTGAGGCCTGGAATGAGGACTGTGGTTAACAGCCCCTCTCCAGAGTTAACTATAACCTCCTACACTAAAGATTACGTTCATCTGTGTGACTTCATTCCTCTCAAGTTTGAGATCGCAAAATTAACCCACAGAATTTACAGTTTCACTACCTTCTAGGCCAAAGGCAAAGAACATTCCTTTGGAGGGAAATACTTTTAAATGTAGATACACAGCTGCACATTTACATCAAAACCTCACAATAGGTAGATGCCACATTGCACAGACAGCTGTTGTTTTGTGGAAAAAGGGAAGAAAGACTTCCCAAGCTGCAAGAAACAAGCACCACCAACACACAATGACACAAATGGCAGTTGGTCTGGTTCTACATGATCAGAATCCATAAAATCTTCAAAAGCTGCAGCTTGGGTTGAAAAGTAGCATAAATCAAAGGTGAGAAAGACTTGGAGGTAGTACTATGCCACACCCTAACTTGGTAATAAATAGGCCTATATGACACATTAAAAACTAATATTCTCTTTAACTGTTACTCTCACCAGCAGAATGGCTACAGGGCTGGTGATTAGCCCAGCAGGACCTTGCAAGGACTGTTCCCTAGGTCATGCCAAACCTCTGTCCTTTCAATACTAGCATTTCACTGGAGCTTCTGAAGATTTAAATACAGAAGAAGAGCTGACTTGTTAAGTTGCACATCCAGTCGTCTGAAGCATGTGGCATTTTTCCAGTGTAACCTGATTACCAGAGAGCAATGCAAGTCTGGTCACTGAGCAATGATGTAATTCAGAGCATTCCTACTTCATATACGTATTTAACCCATCCTCGCCAATAAACAGGACCGCGGCTTCATAGAATCATAAAATGGCTTGGGTTGGAAGAGACCTCAGAGATCACCTAGTTCCAACCCCCCTGCCGTGGACAGGGCTGCCAGCCACTAGCTCACTACATCAAACTGCCCAGGAACCCATCCAGCCTGGCCTTGAACACAGCCAGGGATGGGGCAGCCACAGCTTCTCTGGGCAGCCTGTGCCAGCGCCTCACCACTCTCTCAGGGAAGAATTTCTTCCCAACATCCAACCTAAACCTCGCCACCAATCTTGGTATCAGTGAAGCCAGCTGCCTTCTGCTTCTGAAGAGGAACATCATAGGAAAATTCACTCTGCCTGATGTGACAAAAGAGCAACACAACGGGAAGTCCATCTATCCCACGCAGCAAAAACAGCTCACTGATGCTTTTCCACCTCTTCTTGAGCTACCTATCTTACCTTAGCCACAAACTCTAAGATTTGATTACATTACACTTTTGAACAATTCAAACTTCTTCCCACTTGGTTTAGGAGTATACAAAACAAGCAACTTGAGCAGTATGATGGAGCACAGTCCCTGGGGAATTCCAGGTATGCTTCTCAAGCAGAACTTATAATGCAGTTCTGAGCCCTTTACTTTGAAAAGTAAGAGAACAAGAACACTGATTACGAAGTAGAACAATTATCATATTAACTTTGTTGCCAGATAAGAGCATGATTAAAGATAATATCAACTTGACATACGTAAGTAAGCACTGAATACAGACTAAGTAGAGTCTTAGTCAATGTGACTAAACAACTTCATTTTCTTGATAAACCAACTTCAAATTTTTTCCTTACATAAGCTCTCAGAAAAACTCTACTTTGGTAGTTTCTGTAACTTACAGACTGATAGGTGGCCTTTCTGAACTGTGAGATTCAGAGCTAGCCAACAGTAGCACACAGGCACATCACAAAAGCTTACATCCACTCTCATCTGTGACCTACAGATCACAGCACCAACAAAAAGCTGAAGGCCTAAATAATGTGGAAAGATGGGCTTCCCTTAGTGGAAAGATAAGTTTATTGCCTGTATGCTTTCAACGTAGGAGAAAAATATGGAAGCACGCTTAGAATTGCTCTTTGAGAATGCTGCACGAAGAAAGAAGGCTCACCTGTCACCATGCCACAGGAAACCTGGAAAGGACAGTCTAGTGAGCAGTGACACTCTGTGTAATTTCCAAAATACCAGCAGAGAAGAAAACAAATGTTCTTCCTAAAGGCAATGCCTGTGAACATTTTATAGACTTTGGATCTCAGGTTAGTCATAGTTTTAGTAGGCTGGTTTGATATCATTCAGCTATGAAATGAATGTGCTCTGTTCTTATACATAAATAAATATGTTCTACACATACATATTACATCTACTATATTTCTAAATTAAACTGCATTCTTCATGTCCTAATCAGGCTATGAAGATGATGAAAATTGTTTAGGAAGTCGTCGTTAGGAAGGTGCCTCCTGGATATCACGGATTACTATGATACTCTAACTTCCGTTACTGTCAACAGGGCCGCACATGATGAGAAGCATTTTGTGTGTTGGTATCTATTTAGACAATCAAGCCTTTGAGCCAGAAATAAGGAATGTCCAGATATCTGGTACCTCCTGGAGGCCAAGGATTCTTCAAAGTCTTATATGTTGGTTCTAAAGGATGTGCTTTCCTTCCAGACAAAGAAATTACTAGAAGAGATTATGATCACTCAAACTACATGAACAGAATGGACTGCTCCTTCCCTAGCATCTAACTTTTTTTTTTTTTTTTCCCCCCAGTACGGAAGACTAATTCTCAAAGCAGTTTGCGAAAATTCTTAAATGAAAATGAATCATATGAAATTAAGTAACAGGTTCTGCAAATGAGTCACAGGATTTCTACAATTTATTTTGGACCTATCTAGGTTTAAGTTCTGACCTTGCTAGTATCATCAATACATGTAAATTAAAGCTCACAATATGTGATCAGCACAAAAATCAAATTGTGTAAATATTTCACAGTGCAATTCAGAAGTTACGCAGTCAAAAGCATCAAGCTACTATGGAAGCACAGAGCAGAATTTGTTGTGAGTGCAAGAAATTTACCCTTCCAAATTAGTTAAACATAATTTAGTAATTTGTTACTAAAGTGACAGCTTCATGTACCACAAGGCGGAATATGAAAACACTCTCTTGCACTTTATCCTACTCACATTACAGGTTTCTACCTGCAGGTAGGTTCATGCACCCAGCTGGGATTTGGAGGGACATTGTTGGAGGCAGATCTGGGCCTAGTCACCTAAACTGTTTCACGTCTGTAGCTTCCAGCCATTTCTGGTGAACAGAAGAACATTGACAGCTTGCAGCCATGGCTAACCTACAACTGTGATCACCAAACCAAATAACATGTATGCTCTTCACTCCAATACTGGCTATGCTGCAATATTTCCCAACCAAAGTCAGTTAAAAAAAAAATTAAATCAATATGCTGAAGACTAAACATTTTGTGAGGACATGCAGATGCCAGTAAGCCTCCTGACAGTCGCAGACTATGTTGATAGCTGCCCGGCAGATTTCCGGCGGGGCCCTGCTGCTCTCCCCATTGCCAGCGGGTGGCTGGGGCTGAGGAGCTCGGCACTTCCCATCCAGCAGTTTGGGAGATGGAGGAATGGGGGAGGGCATTCACCTTCACATTTCTTCAGACAGTGTGCTGCAATTCTGAGCAGACACAAATTTTTGTCTTTCCATTCTGACTGGAAAGATGTTCTGAATACTCAGGAGTTATTGCACAACAGTAATAGAATTTACCAGCCACACCTATTATGAAGAGCAACAGGCTTAATCCTTTACCAGAAAGCTGATCAACTGCCTCTCAGCTGCACTTCCCATTTCCCTTTCTTCCGTCCATAATTTTCCCACTCTCACCTGGAGGTGTGCCCTAACTATGAGTTCGGGAAACCACCACCTAACTGTCTTCTGGGTCAACCAACCTGTCTCCCTGCCCCAACATCCGACCACTGTGCACTGGCTGGCACAGTGCACAAAGGCCCCCAACACTACAACCAAATGGCTTTCAAGAAGGCAGAGGCAACTCCAGGCATCACACTGTCTGATTTTTTTTTTTTTTTTAATTATTCCCATCAGAGAACAAAAGTGCAGGGAAAGAAGAAAGGAAGAAGACAGCCAGGACCTTTCTAGCAAACCTGTGGTAAGCGCAGGCCTGTTGTTTCACTGCCTACAAGTGAGAGCTCATCACCTTCAGGAACAGTCAAAGAGAAAAACAAGTTCCTTCTGGGCCAGGCCAACACAGCAACATATCAAACTCAAAACAAATCAGACAGCGATTGTTAATATTTAAAACAATGCAGATAACTACTAAAAAATGAAATAATCTAGTTCCTTTCCACCCTAAATTTGGTGTCAGCTTCATCACCTACACATAAACAAAGACGTCAATGTTCAATATTTAATCTTGCTTTCTCCCACAACACAGCACTGTTATTCGTATCAGTGTTCCTGAATCTTAGCAGTTACTTTCTAAAATCAATCAGCTAATAACTAGGACTCCTTGTAACTGTGTTAACACTTTACTGCTTAAAATTTTATGGATTTTTTTTTTCAGACCTGTGTCTTTTACTGTTCTATCCTTAACCTCCACTCTAAGCAGACAAATATTTCAGGTTTTATGTATTCTAACTTGAAGTTTACTTGTGAAGCAAGAATGATGAACACAAACCTGAACATACAACTGTTCATGCCTAAAGATCCTTTACACACCATACTGCATACATTTCACTTCCCTTGATTGCCCTACCTTTAGGCTGAAATGCAATACTTGCCTAGCAGCTCTACAGCTATATCGTTTAGCAGCTCAGGATAAGAAGTGAATCATGCAGTATTCAACAACTCATATCTACTTAGTAGAAAATAAACAGTACATATGTGTGCAGAACAACCCAGTGAACTCAGTTCCATGTGTCTCTTGTTACACCCAGTATCCATCCTAGAAATCCGCAAAATCTTGATTATGGCAAGACATTTATAACAACATAATGTGCTTATTAACCATCTATTACAACAGTCAAAAGCTTGTTTGTTCAATTTTTTTTTTTTTTTGCTTTGTTTTGTTTTTAAGTGGGTAACTGCAAGGCAGGCACTTGCACTACCTTGCTGCTGTGTTTCTGAATTTATCTTTCAAAGTCACAGATGCAAAAACATTTGGAAAACCTAAACCAAACATCATTTGAAAAACAGAGTTTAATCCAAATAGAATCACAACCAAATAAAGCCTTAAAACCAGAAACAGCTCTAAGTACACTGTAAGGAGCACTTAGATTAACTGAGTTTGCAATGAATTCTAAAACACAAACAAATTGCACCTTTACACAAATAAAGTGTACCTTTTGGGTTTTCTGGCAAACACATCGCACAGCTTAGGTTATTACCCGTATGGGAGCTTTGCCATATTAATGGAATTAATATGCTGCTTTGCTTTTGATAGCATGATTTTTTCAATGATTTTAAAGGTTCTGGTGTCTCAGTTTTTCTTTCCATATTAAAGCTGGCATAGCTTGCAGCAGTGGCTTATTGTGGAGGACACGCACAATTTCAGCGCTGGCTCAGAATAATGTGTTGCTCGGGGATGCACATGTTCTCCATTTGAGCAAACCACTGAAATAAATATTTATCAACTCAGCTATAACCATTTCCCTTTCATACTGGACAGTGCTGGACAACAGACTATAAGGAATGTTAATGACTTGGCTATTCATCCTTCTTATATGCCTCATTTAATTGACTAATGTCACATCAAATATACATGTGTGGGACTTGTAAGTCCCACCAGCTCCAGTACACTAGGGAAAATAAAGACAAGCAACAGATTTCCTAGTAAAAATCCCCATCCGACTCTCTCCACAAGATACAGAGCTGGGTTTCTTTCAAAAATATTTAGTTTCTTCTTATGATTCTAGTTCCCAGAGGCAAAGAAACTGTAGCCTCAATGGATATGAAGAGTGACTGACTGAATTTTCAGACACTGCAGTAGTACTCTTCTGCAGGTCTCCCACTCTGGGCTTTTCGTTAGGTTCAGTGAGGTTCCATGCTGAGGCCACCCAATATCTACTGTGCCTGCTGCCTTGTTCAAAATAGCTTTTAATAAATTAACCTCACCACTACCCAGCAGCAAAAATTGTATTTTCTGTGCTGTGGTGGATGTTCCCCTCAAAAGATTTTATCAGTGATGGAATTTCCTAGTACAAAACTGCTTCGTGCAACCAGATCAGGAGGGAGGGAAGAAAAATTGTCTGAGATCAGCACGAAACCTTGCCTCATCTCCCAGGGGTGATGAATCACGCACCCTGCTTAGAATAAACATGTCCTGAGTAAAGGGGCTGTTGGATGGATTAGATGGAAAACAGCCTAACAAGAGGATTTCGTTTTGTCTGAAGATGCCAGCCCAATGTATAAAGACAAAAAAGAAATTCAGTTGCTGTTCTGTGATGAAGCTGCTGTTTCATATATATCTCAGCTCCTCTCACAAACAACAGGCTCGCTTTTCCCTCCTTGTAATCCAGTCTGTAAAGTATTTAGATTGTTGTTTATCTTTGCACTGTGAACATCTCACTGCTCTCCATGGTGTATGTAATAGCTAGTCGGCATCTAGAAAATTTTGCATATTTTCTGGCTGGATGTACCAACAGCAGTGGAGGTGGGGAGAGAGAATGTGTGGAAAATATTAACATTGAAAAGGGGAGCCAAGTCTGAAATGGGGTCAGCAGCAGGAAGGGGAACGGGGTGAAGAGTCTGCACTGAGCTGAACTGCCAGGTAGGAGAGAACAACAAACAGGTCAGAGCTAGCAAAGAATCCTGAGATGTCAACAGGGCAGCAGAAAGCAACGAGCACGCTGTGTGCATGCGAGGGAGCCACGGGATAGACTTCAGCATGACTTAAACAGTATGCATGCATTTGCAAATTGGACTGGGACAGAATAACAGTACTGCAGAAATGAACCGAGCACTGATCCACAAGTCATCATGTCTCTTTTTCCTCTTACTGCTTCAAGAGAAATCCAAAGCTCTCACAGGTGAGACTGCAGAATTTATAGCCAGCTCTAAGCAAGGTTTGTGGTTTCCTTCTGGGGAAGGAGATGCTAGCATGCCAGCTGAAAGTCACAACAGCCAAAGACCCCTTGAAACTTCATACAGGAACAGTTACTTCTTGATGTCATGCTAGTGTACTCCATCAGCTACACAAGTTTTTGATAAGTTTCTGATCATTTTCTATTAAACTGTGTTGATCATCTTTTCTAAAATCCTCTGTGGAGATTTTTGTAGTCTCCAGGACTGAACTGATAAAAAAGGACTGATCTTTTCATGCTCTAACAGGGCTATGGAGATCAGTTGGAAGCTTTAGCACATAGTCACTAAATATCCCTCCATAAAAACAAATGTTCTCACAGGAGAGCCTCCAGATTACTACCTCTCTTCACCTAAAAAGAAAAAGTTGACATTTCCTGTCCGAAGGAATGCTTATTCAAATTAAAAACCTTTCCACAAGACTAATTCTGCCATCACATGACAAAGCAGTAACAAGAATTTGAAGGGATGACGGGCTGAGTAGATACACCTTCAATGAACTCATAGGGTGTTAGAAGGGTGCTAGAGCTACCTACACCTTTGTGTTCAAATATTATTTAAAGCGATTAAGTGCCCCAGTCAACAAGCACAGAAAGACTGATGTGGAATCCGGTGGAATCCCGACTTCTCATCTTTTACACTATGCTTTTCTTCACCGTCAAACACTCCAGAAATTTGATTTGCCAGCTCCAGAGAGCAGCTAAAGAACTTGAATTCTGCCTTGTTTTCAGACTGGGTAGGTGCCACCTTTCTACACTCTCTCACTATTGATTCCACAAAAAGTTGCCACCCCCTGGGAAAGTCAGTTCACTGACTTGCCATCCTCGTTAGTGAACATTCCCTAGCAAACATTCCTGGGCAGAGCACCAAGGAGAGCCAGTGCTTGGCACAGGAGAGCTGAAGATGGTTGTCCTCTCCTCCCCTTGCTTTCAGAGTTAACTCTTTCTGCCAACTAACGTTGACCAGACAGGCCCTCAGCTTAATAGTTGTGCGAAAAGGAGAAGGGATGTCTCTCGATGTGCTTGCGCTGAACAGAAAACCCACGTCAGGCTGGAACATGCCAAGAATTCCCGATTTAAAAAACAAAACAAAAAAAAAAAATGGATGCTTTACATCAATTGAAGCTGCAGAGTGTTGAACTGTGCATGCACACACATGCACAACAGGCTTCCCAGTGCAAGTGAAGGGGCTTATTAGAGATGAAAGACGGCCTCACATCGCCCCTTGTAAGAGACCATTGTCCCCCTTTCTGCTACAGTGTTCTGTGAAGCTGTGGGAAACAAATGACCTCCGAGGCACAGCACTGTGTGCAACTGGGAAAGAAAAGGGAGGGGGAAGGGAGGCCATGCTATGGGAGGGCCAGCATCCTTGCTGCCCTCTCTTCCAATGATATCCCCACTGTGCCCTCTGCGGACACAGCACGGGGCTTCTCAGGCTGCAGCCCAGGCAGCAACAAAGCTGGAGTCTCCTCCACAGGCACAAAGAGTTTTCCCACCTGGCTGCCCGGCTGCTTACTCGAGCTTAATGGTTGGAGCTGTGCTCCAGACCCGCTGCTTTTGATTTGTACCTTGTCATGCTGTTGACAATGGACAAAAAATCCTGCTTTACTTGTAAGAAGAGTAGGCAGGGATCAAAAACAGAGAAACCAAAAAAGAAGTAAACAAAGCAGTGAATAAAAGTGAGAGAAAGAAGGATGAGTGCAGCACACAAAGGAAGAAGTAGCCATAGTTGATGGTTATCCCATGCCCCTTACTGAGCTTATGGTTGTAAGAGGTGCTCAGAGGTGCAAAGGAGTTAAAACCGTGTTCAAGCACATGCTGAGCTACTTTGAATAGCAAACACCCTCATTCACTCTTTCTGGCCTTCTCCTCTTTTTTTCCTTGCTCCTCATATTTATATATCAGCCAGCGCTGCATGAGTGATCACCTCTCTGCAGTCCCTCAGGCAGCCACAACTGTGGCACAGCAGTCAGGCTGCCAGAGCCAAAGAGGATGCTCCTGACTGCACCTGGAAGGGAACTAACTCTCCTGGACCAAGAGGCAACAGCATGGGTTTAACTACTCAGAGTTACAGACAGCAGCAACTCAGCTTTCCCTGAATTTCTTCAAAGCCTCCACCTATGACATCAGAAAGCTCATGCAGTAACTAAGCTTTAAATTAATTACCTTCTTCAGAGGCTGAAAAGGAAGATGGTATGATTGCTGATGTTATTTGTGTATTTAAAATATTTAGGGGATGCTGGGACACTTTGGTAGTGCATGGCGGTAATTGCATATTGCAGAGTAACATTTTTTTTTTTTTCCTTAAACAACTCTGTAATAGATTATATTTTTAATTAAAAAGTATATAACCATTATCAACAGCACCACTAACTGTATCTTGAAAATTTTCAAAGATGTGTATACCTTTCCATGATAAATTGTTTTGTTTAATAAGACTCAAGCTGGAGCCAGGTCTTAAGCCCTGCACTACACTGCCTGACTTGCAAACACATTCAGGAAACACCCAGAGCTAAACAAAAACTGTTCTCAATTATTTTAAGTTCATAAAAACATCTCAGGATAAGGTTCTGAATATCTTTTTAGTTAACAGAAATGCCCTTACAGCTGGAACCCAGACTACAGCTCTAGCCACCTCCCTTTCCAACGTCAGCAAAATTTTCCGCTTCTGTCACAAGATTTTGACAGTTGCTACAACATCAATGAATCAAGTCTTGTGGTCTCTCTAGAAATGCTGCATTATCCCCAGCGCACATAAAAGGGGAATCAGCAGAAAGACAGCTTCGGGGTGGTTGCAACCTATAGGTTACACTGCAAAGTAAAATGCAGATGGGGAGAGAAGCACTTCCCTTATAGCTAGTCAAGAGCTAAATGCATTCAAGTCAACAAAACTTGGATTAAAAGCAAAAAAAAAAAGCTCCCCAGGACACAGAAAGTCAAGTGGCAAGATAAAAAGCTGGGATAGTCTTTGTTAGTCCTAACTCTCACAACCCATCAAGGGCAAAGAGAATCCCCACTGAAGCACAGATTCGTACTGACATTGTTATTCCCAGAACAGGATTATGTACTGCCCAACATAATTGTGCAAAAAACTTTCCAACTTTGCGTAAGTCCTTCAGGAAGTTTATGGTAAAGCCACGTACAGAAGCCAGGTCTCCAGATGCCTGGTCCTGTAATTTCAGAATACTTCTGAAAAGACTTGAGTGCGTATGGAAGCAATATCTCTGCATAATAAAATGCATGTCACTACATACACAGACTGTATCTGAGAGGGTGAGAATCCAATCACAGTAAAGAAGTCTGAGCTAGCGTCTAAGAAATGCAGAGTTAAATGTCTATAATAAAGCTTGGCTTTACATACTGCCTTTCATCTTCCTTGTTCTTGGCAAACAACAATTACACAACTGGTTTTCTCCATCCACTTGGAGTGAAATGAAAAACCACTTCAACAGAAAGTAGTAACCAAGATTGTGCCCAGCCTCTTGGTTTTAGCAATCTCAGGTAGGGAATTGTTTAATGTTTTCTATTCATCTTGTTGATGGCCCTTTCAATAAGCAACTACACATAGATAAAGTTAATTAAAATGATTGCACAACCTATGGAACAGTATTTGCCAAGGACAGGAGCTACACAGTGGCATGGGAGAGGCAGCCTATAACCTTCAGAATACCTAGCTGCAAAGAACAATAAAATGTGTTAAATATAAATATTGAAATCCAGGAGACCACATCCCTGAGCACGGTTATACCTGCTCTGAGTATACTCAGACTTGTGTACTCTGTGGGTAGAAAAGTATGGTTATAAATTCAACAAAACCAGTCTAAGGAGAATTGCTTCAGTGCAGTATGGTCTGCGTTGGGTTTCCAGTGCCTTCTTTCTTCTCCGGGTCAAACATGAAAGAGGTCGCTGCCAAACAGAAAATGGGCAGCGCTGGCTGCTGTGAGATCCTTCACTATGGCTGCATTTTCAAGTCTCTGTGGAAACTACAACCTGAAGCAAGCTCAGGCACTTTTGCCCTGCTCCCACACCAAGAATCAGTCTGCATCAAAAATAATCAGGGCAGAGGGAAGGCGAGCTGAGTACACACACTTTTTAGTCTGCATTTATTAACATGCATCTCAACAATTTTCCAAACGAAAATATTCCCAGCTAGCGAGTTGTTTAAAACTCTGTACCAATCTGGCTCTCATTTTTATGTGGTTTCAGAAAGCAGCTGTTTGTGTTTACAGACACCAGCAAACAATTCAGCTTTTTAATCAAACAAGGGCTGCTTGGGTGCCTTTGCCCATGGCTATGGGAATCAAATCACTCTGCAAAACAGACCTTTTACAACAATACTAATAGGCCCTCAGCGGAAGCAGAGGATTAGAGAGGCATGTTTTTTGAAAAACCAGGTTCACAGTCTGTAGCTCTCTCCACCCTGTGGAGACTTCAAACTTCAAACTCTCAAAAGCGCCTTGGTGAGTTTTCTTTCTTCTTCTGTCTGCAGATCCTGTTCTTTTCTGCCTCGTATGTCCTCTTTCTTTCTTCCACAGTGCAAATGCAGATACACAATAAAATGTTAGTTCAGATCCACAATGAAACCAAGTTCTGCAATCCAAGCAAGGATGCCTTTTTTCCTATCAACAGGGCATCTGACCTTCTAAAGGAGAAGCATTTTCCAATATGAACACTTGTGTGACAGCACTGGCTTAGAAGCCAAGCAGACAGTGGGAGTGTCATCCTTATTTCAGCTCAGTTTTGTAGAGGCCTTCTCCCATTGCTAACCTGCTTGGAGCTGCTGCTCACAATTACAAGGCGTGTGGCAAATGTTCATTTGTCACAAGAACAAGACAGTTGCTCATTTCTCTAGAAGTAAATTAAATACCAAGACGCCAATAAGCGGTCAAGCTGAATAGAACGCAGGCCAAGACGTGTGTGTTCTTGCACTGATATCTGGATCAGCTAGCAAAAGAGGAGCACCCAAGCTTACACACTGCAGCTACTGACTTTGAAAGGCAAAGCAATGTATCTCAATGAGAAGCAACTGCCTACTTCCTCCTCCTCCTGAGGACAGCCTACTAATTACGATAGACTTACCTGCTGTATTTGGAAATACTGAACTCTGAGCCATGCTTTTGCAATATTTTGGAAAGAACCATTTACAACATACTTTGCAATCTTTGACATTCCACCCCACAAAGCCTCCATAAGAAATGGCTACATGAACTATGAAAACTGGATTCTACTGGGACAGTTTTCTCCTTTAGAAAAGAAACACAGAGCCTAAGAGAGCTAATAGCCTGGAAGAATCCACTCGAAGTAGCATAGCAGCAGGCATGGGAGGCTTTAGCATGAGTAGAAAGGAGCACAGCCTCTTTTTTCCAGGCAGGCAACATCAGCCAGTTTTGTTAACACTGTCTTACTGGTTCCACCAAGAATTCCAAGGTAAATTTGAAGACTTACGACATCAGAAAAAATGTTATTTCGTCTTATAGATGTTTCTCTGAAGAAAAAAGTTGATGGAGGCCACAAAGGGAATGTAAAAACCCACTTGAGCTGGTCTACAGCCTGCTGGAGGACACTAATCCAGACAACAGAAAAACACTGCATCACCATGATGGTAGACCCATAGCTTCTCTACAACTGCCCCACTGAAAGGAACACAGATTCTCCATGTTCTGCCAATGCAACTGGTGCTACAGACATTAAGATGTTTTCCACAAGGTTACTTCAAGTAGATCACTGCTAAAAGACCCAGAGACTGGCAGCCTGGAAATGCTGTGTTTTGATTTTGCATGGTATCTGCTTCCTCTGGGATCCCTATCCAAGGCAGCACATAATCCTTTTCAATAAAGCAACACTGTTCAGGCAATTCCCAAGCCAGCAGCTAAAGGAAAAAATAATAATCCTTTGCAAAGAATACACAAACAACTATCTGCAATCTAAAAGAAAATCCACTTAGATACAAACTAAACAGGAAACTGAAGTGTCATGAGTTTAAAGGAGGGGAAGCTGCAGATGAGTTCTGCCTCTCTAGAGAATAAAAGCATTTTGGCCTCATGGCCACTGGCAGTGAAGATCTTTTTTATTCTGAAGATATTTTTTATTCTGTCTCCTCAAAACCTGAAGTCTGTGATCTTTATCCAGTGACGACGAGGGAAGATTAATTCCCTTTTAATTAACTTCTTGTATCTGTTACCTTGAACTCAAGTTCAAAATTCCGCACAGCATCTTTCCACAAAAAGCAGCCCCTGGCTTTCATAAACTAGGTTAACCTTCCTCAGCAAATGCAGCTCATTACACGGGGGAATGCCAGACGCGAAGTTGTGAGTTTATACAGACACACCACGCTATTTGTATAGGGGACATTGGAAAACAGCAAAGGCAAACAATGGCTCTGATGAAAAGAATCTAAAAACAGAGTGCTGTTTGTAGATTTGTAATTTTGATTCCTAAAAAGACAGACTTCCAAGAGTTGAATATGTAACTGCTTTCAAAACTCACTCATGACCAGCAATGATTAAGGCAATTGGACTAAATACTCTTCTCCATCTGAACATTATGTACAATTTCTACTAAATTTTAAATCCCTGCTTTCTCTATGTTTTTTACAATTTCATTTATAGGAAATTACCACAGCTGATACTGATTTTTGTATTTCACAAAATCTAACTAAGAAAGGTTTCCAAACAACTGAAAGAAACCCATCTGAAGTGAATGTTGCAGTTGTTACTGACGTGCCATTGAGGAATGCACGGCAGTTCCTCCTGACTGGGCCCTAGTGGATGCAGCACTGAACTTTACTGTCAAAATTACCTTCCCTTCAACAAAAAGCAGAAATCCTATCAATGAGGTCAAATTAACTGCGCTGTGCTTATAAAGGTAAAGGAAATTTACCAACAGAAATTTGATTTCAATAAAAAACAAACACATATCACAAATAGAATTTAGTAAAGAATCAACAGCTGTAGCTGGCAGGCAAAAGTCAGTTCTCCAGTATCAGTGGTAGTCACCGGCTTGGCACTGACTGGAAATTGGTAGGTACAATTTTCCCCATTATCCTGAGGGAAAATTGATGCAGATGAAACCAATACTCCCTTCTTTCCCCTTACTGTGTTTCATGTACAGGGTATTTCTGGAAACACAAAACCAACATGCTTTACTTATAGACAATGAATGTGGCAAACAACTTCTGATCACTAGTTCATAAAGTGAGAACCAGAGCACCTTAAAAGCAATGCAAGCACCTAAAACTTCCATAAGAGATAATCACTGTTAAGGCCATTTCTTTCCTTCTAGTCCTGGTTATTCATAGTGAGCTAGAACTTACAAGGCATTTTAGGGAAGTTAGCAATGCAAAACTATTGCTTTAAGAAAATTAGGGCATAAGTGCGATGGTGAAATTTTAAGCAAGACAGATTTTATACTCCGTGAATTATAACTTTGTTCTGTTCTTTTTCACCTCTATGCATCTGCATGACTGGAGTCATCTGGGACATATCAAAGGAATGATTTGTTTTTCCACCTCCCAGTCAAAAAAGCAAAACAAAACGCAGTAGATTTTCTCCAGAAAACAAGCTTTTGTGATGTTTGCAGCCCGATATTCTAGATATGCAGTTGAGGCAAGCTTCCACTTATAAAAGCATTCATCTGCAACAAGTATATAAATCTTCTGAATGGATCCTGTAAGCATAAACAGCAGATAACTGGTATCTGAACTCTTACCAGTTTGATAAGAATAATGCCACAGCTGGCTAGGAATACACACAGACAGGACTGAGGATCTTTCAGACTGGGTACCGCTGGCCCCTGGCTCTTGGATCCCAGCATCAATGGGGTCACTCAGGCTTACCACCACAATAGGGGCACTTGGTCAGAGAGTGAATGAGGAGCAGGTATGGATGAATGGGGTGATTCTTGGCTCCCAGCCATACCATTTCTTTAGCTGTTTTCTGAACAAATGAAGGAATGGTAACTACCTGCTAAAAGAAGTGAATGATATATTGTTACTTGTTCACTCCTATGACAACGCATAGAGGAAGGAGAATCTTCAGCTTAGCAAAGTGCCAACTTCCAGTGCTGCCTGTGGCTACTCCTGAAGCACAGCTTACAACTTGCCCCCTGCTTACAACTGTGCTTAAACTTATAATTAGTGTTTTTTTTTTTTTTTTTTTCAGACAAAATAAGATTATGCTAGGACTGGAATTACAGAAAACTCAGTGCAAGTTTTCTCAAAGGTTGTCCACAAGAGCTCCTAACCTAGAAACCTAGAATAACATTGGCTATCATCAGACTTAACTTTTATAAACTCAGTCTCCCTAAAGTGAAGTCAGATGCGCGCCTGTGATCAGCACAGCCCTGACATTGGCTACAATATAAAACAATCCCAGCGCTGGCTACAAGTCGAAACCACCCGTAGATCCTCACGCTGGTAATATCAGCGTGCAATTTGTTGGACAGATTCTGTAATCCACAGATGAAGGCAGTTGTAGGTTTTGAGTTTATCCAGCATTAACTGCCCCTAATAGCCTAGTTCAGCGCAGACATAACAAATGGAAATGGCTTTAAATTATCCTTCCCCTGAGACATAATTTCATAAGAGAACAAACTCTATATGCACAAAGAGAGATTCCAATGTAAACATGTGGTGGAAGCTAAAAGCTGCAGTCAGAGTTGGGGCAAAGCAAGGGATACAATTTCAAAGGCACTGATTTCTTTCCAGTTCACAATATATATATTCTTTTCTGCTGACTTTTCTGCCCTTCATGCTCAGAAGACCATGTATATTTCATAAGTCACTTTTTAACTTTTCGAGACCTTAATGGGCTTTGTCTCATATTTTTCCTCACACAACAATCCCGGCTGGGATGCAGAATCTACGGTTATCAGGAGTTAATTGCAGGCAGCACCAGAGTCGTTACCAGCATCTGACTGTCAGCATTTTAAATTATCCCTGAAGTTTTCAGAAGACGGTCTCTAGAGTTTGGACTATTTTATTTGCTAATTTGAAATTCTTAAACTGCAAGTCAAAAAAGAAAAAATATAGTTTATAATAACTCCAGCATGAGGGAATCTTTGCTGCACTATTTCTCAGGTTTAATGCAATTTCAAGCCTGATTTTGTATTTGACGAGATGCCGAGCAGAGTCAGAGAGAAATTTTGCAGAGAGAAATCCAGTGTCAGTGCTAGCAAAACCTGTACTTATGAACATTCATATTGTCACCCTCTGACATCTTGGCACTCTGCCAAATGCAGCTATGAAGACATAATACGGCAGCCATTATTATTTGGAGGTCTGACTTCATCACGTCTCATAAAAACTCAACACAATATCTAAGTAAGACAGAAAGCTTCCAGCAATTTTGCACAATACTATATTGACTTATTTCAAAACTGAAGTTTAGATACCTAAAGGGTAGGGTCACTTCTGTTGGTTTGTCTTTTCAGAAAAGACGCTGTTTTTAAACATTGCTGACATTCAGTGCTGAAACAGCATTGTAAGAGAAGAGAATTTATCTTCTTGAGGATGGTATGGTGCTTTTTGTAACTGGGCATGTTGGCAAATTTCCATGTTGCCAATACTCACTATCCAAAATTCTGTACCTGTGTGCTTTCGTAACTATGCTTAGTATCTCTGTTTTCAAATTCCACCCTAATCAAATATACGAAAAGCCAGTGTTACCCAATTTTTTTTTTTTTGCGTTAAAAGACTAGTGGGTTTTTGTTTGTTTGTTTGTTTTCTAATCAATTGGGTTTTTTGAATGGTTTACCAAAGACCAGTCTGGAATTTCCCAAAGTAAAGTACTTCAGTAGTAGATGAAGAAAGATCTGATAACCAAAACAACTCCGAAGAAAAACAAAGGGAATGACTGTTCATCTGAGTTGCCTGGATATATCAGTTGTAAAAGATTCTGAGGACGTACTCATCGATAAATCCATCTACATGCACACAGACACGCATCTTCTACAATCTACTGAACCATCTGTGTGTTTATGTATGAGAGTCAAGGAATGTGAAAGTTCCAGCTGTTTCAGACATTCATCATTCTGAGAACATCTTCTGAAAGGAAACTGTGCACTAAAATTTGATACTCCTGTCTTTGAAGAAGCTTAACTTAGGCAAGTACGAAAATGGGATTTAATTTTTTTTTGATCACCCACAGCAGCTAAGTAAAAGGGCTTTACAAATGTTAGCTGGGAGTTTGCTTTAATTTTACTAGATTTTTTTTTTTTTCCTCTTTCATTCTTCAACAGCCCAAGACACAAAAAGTCCATACTTGAAGAAACTACTATACTAATCACGAGTTCTGGAGAAACCACGAACTCTCTCACATTTGTCAACCAGCTATTTAGATATGCAGTTCTTCACTTCATGTTGTCTTTTTACGGGATGTTGGGATGCGTAAGGATTAGATACTGATATCCTTCACACTATATTTCAAAATCTGTAGAACTTTGTTGCTTTCTATTAGTCCAACTTTTTCTTAATTGCCAGCTTATCATGACTGCTAGTTTCATCTGCTTATCTGACAGTTAATCATAGTATCTATATATGGCCTTCTCCCATCTTCTGATGTACGTCACAGCCTTCCTCCTCTCTCCCAAGCCCCTGTGGAAGTCCTGTTTCTCTAGTTCTCTATATTGATTCTCTCTGATAGCATACACATGCAGCATTTTGTGTGGTGCACGGATCTGTCCTCTGCAAATTCACGCATCTATCTAGCAAGATCCCCCAGGACAAGGATGATGATTCTTCTATATAGAACTGCTTACAGCACTGTAATAGGATAATAATAATAATAATAATAATAATAATAGGAATGGACAGCACTTGCATTGTCTGTAGCACTGTCATGCTAGAAAGTGAACATTTGGAAGTATCCACCCTGACATAAACCAACTGCAAGAAACCATTGCATGCACTGTGAAATAATCCCATTTCTGCAATTCCAGTAATAAGATTATGAAAATGAGCAGGGAGAGCAGCAACCTAAGAGAAAAGAAAGGTCCATTATCCCTTAAGCTGGAACTCATTCAAAAAGAAGTTCAAACCAACACTTCACCATGAGATACTCAGGAAAGACAGCTATTTCTAGAGGAACTGAAGTTACACAAGAGAGTTTTGACACACAACAGGAAGCCAAATCAAAAATGAGATGCTAATTCAGAGTCAGACAGGAGTAACAGCCATGGTTTGCTGACTCTCTTGCCCTCTTGCCAGATGTAGCAAGGACATGCCATCTGCAAGTCTGATAACTTCTTCCTTCTGAAGGCACAAAAGTCACTGGAAAAGGTCACTTTTAATCTGAATGGCACTTCCAAACATAGCAGAGTTTGAGTACGTTGGGAAATAAGTGCTGTACCCTGCGTTCCTTTCAAGTTGACAGAAGAAGATCCCCTCATGTCTTCTCATCTGTGATCCTTCACTTCCTCCTGCTACATAAACTTGATCTGTCTTTGATTATGAAGTACTTATTGAACAAAAAACCACAATGCTATAATGTTCAATGAATAAGAATTTCCTGTTCTCCATCTCACAGACATCTCCATTTACTGAACAGAACATTTTAAAGGTTAACAACATTGTAGCTGGTATTTAAGTTTGATTCAGAAAATTAAAAAAATACTCATTCAGGAAGATGTTCTTACACAAGTCAATATAAAAACACTTCTGCAGAGACCATAAGGAATTCTGCTGTGCATTCTTAAAAGGGAACTGGGTGAAGCAACTTCACAAACTTCCTCCCTCTTTTTGTATCTTCCCATAGGCTCCATCTCATTAATCCAAAACATATGAAATTTGGTCACCCAAAGAAAAGTTAAATCCAGAGGGTATCCTCTCTTGTGGTTTATACTTGCCATCCTTTGATTTAATGACTTCAGTGCTTCATTTTAAAAGGTTTCACTTCTGTAAATAGTCTTTCCAAAAGTCTTTATATGAGCCACAGACTAACAAATAGCTGACTACTTCTTCATCTGAGAAGCAGGATTCAAGGTCCATTTCTGTCGCCTTCAATGCGTGTTCCACATATAAAATGTTCCACCTCCTAACATGACATGAAATAATATGGGAGTACACATAGATTTCTATTACACACCTCCAAAGTCTGTTAAATGTCTCCATCCAGAAATCAACTTCATGTTCTACTTTCAAATATCCAAAGAAAACTTCAAAATGGAGATTTGAGGAATATCTCAATTTGTGAATTCTATCACAACACATTCATTTACAGGTGCAAAACAAAGTTTACCTGCTTTGAAAGATGATTGTGTGTGTTCTTTAACTAGAAGTTTTTCATCTAGTTCTTACCTCTAAACCTTCATAAGGTGGGGACCTACTGCCTTTAGATTACATACTACTTTGGCTACTGTCACCTTCTTACACTGACAGTTTACAGTGTAGTTACTGTACCCACTGAGACAGGCCAACAGATGACTTGAGGAACCACCGCTCCTGTCTCAGTGTGTCTTCAGCCTGTCCTCTGCCCACCAGAAGCTGGTTGTTAATTCACTATGTAGCACTTCCAGGCCGCCTGCCCAGTCCCTGCTGGTTCCAGGCTGCCAGTCAGCCCCACTGGGTCATCACAGACTCTCACATCGGTAAATATCTCAAGAGGACATTTCACGTGCCATGGCCACAGCACCAGTTTTCATCATCACTACTCTTACTGTCCAAGTACTCACAGTGGTCACCATTTCTGCAAAGGAAAACAAAATCTTTAGTCTTCTATAGTAAAATCCAGAGCACTCATTCTTTGTTCTTCTTATCTAGTAACCAATCAGGCTCTTGAGACTGCTGAGAGATGCTGGTCCATACTCACGTCCTATTTAGTGTCATATCATAAAGTACATAGTAACACCCTGTTTGCGATACTAACAAATGTGTCCTGCAGGATCTCTCTGGCCAATCAGAAGTCTAAACTTTCTGTTTTCACTCCTCTGATTAGGTTCTTCTGTTCACTGCTGTTCTCTTGCTGTGTTCTTCAAAAAGCATGAATTTATGAAGGGCATGCAGCAGCCTAGAATGCCATCTCTGTGTGCCATTGAGAGACCTCCATATATGTGCATTTGCAGACTCCCAAGTTTGAAAATCAAACTGTGAACACACGAAGTTTAATAGGCTTTGCTCTTGTCTCTCAACTTTTTCCAAGGATCAAGTAGTTTACATGTACTACAATATTATGGCTTCTTCTCTTCCCCACCTTCCCTTCTCCTATAGCAAGGTAAGCACTTCCAGCACCAACATTTAAAGATTTTGGAGGCAGTGCCATCCTACTTTCACCATTCCAGTTGGTTCCATCTTAATTTTGCCCCGCTTAAGATAACAGAACTTGTTAAAATTGCAAGTGTTTATAAGCCATAACAGGAGGGGTGGCATTCCTCAAAGAAAAGTGACATTTTACAGCACATATGTAAAGTTATATAATGAGAATGGAATAAGATCCCAGTTTGTGTAAGTGGCTAATCTCATCAGGACCTTGTCCTGTACTGGCTCAGCGCTTTATGCACCGGGGATCTAAGTCCACCAAACCAGAGCAATGGTTAACACATTTACTGATTGACATGGAAGACACTGACAGCCTCAGTACAATTCAGAAATCCCACTTGGCTGGGGGCAGGTATTAATCTGGGCACATTTCTGATGTCTGTACATGACAAGTGAACAACCTGCATAATGGCACTGACAGGAACCGGCTTAACAATTCACATATTCCCCATGAGAACACAGCAGGAGTCGCATCTTAGTCCACTTCTTTCAAATGCGACCTGTGTTCTTCATCTCAGCCCTCTATATCCAGCACACTGGAAAGTATGCAGACCTTCCCAAGCTGCCCGGTGTCTGAGTAAATAACTGGGGGTTTTGCTGTTTTTTTTTTTTTTTAATTATTATTATTTTTAATATATTACTGCCCGGAGCTCAAAGGAGCTTTACTATGCTTTTGATCTCCACTAAGAACACAAAGGATTGAGCAGCATGTGGCCAGGAAAAGCTGCATTCAGTGACAGACTATGAAAACTTCTGCCCGTAGAGTCACTAAAAAGGAAGTTAAGCTCTTCCACAACACCGTACAAAACCATTTTTATGAGAATTCTGCTTCACGTGATTGGAAACTATGATTTGCATTCATGCAAATCCAAACCCATGCATTCCAAAATCCCAGAAGTTCATTTCAAAACAAAGCATAGGTACACAAGGCTGTACCTATGCTAACAGTAAACTAACAGTACGCACATATGCTGTGTGTGAGTATGCATAGGTTATTCCTAAAGCATAACACCTACAAAAGTGAAATAAAAGTTTTCCTTGAAATCTTCTAGAGAACCTCATGTAAATATTGCTACTGAAGTACAAGGTTTCACGTATGCACTTTCTCTCTTGCCTCAAGATTACTTCAGATCTTAATTTCTTTCACAGGTGCACTTCTTTGCCATGTTCTGACAAGGCTCTGCCAAAACCCAATGATTACAGTTCAAAAAAACATTTTTGCCTTAACCTATGAGATGTATCAAATGGACTGTTCAGCTGGCCTTTCATTGTCCAATCTCGTTTTCCCTTACTGCAAAATCATGGCAGTATGTACAGCCAGAAGTGTTTCCTGTGGGAAAAGATGGTTCCTAATCAAAGATTGTTTTTATTCAGATGTTTCACGTGGTCTTGAATATTTCAAGCAATAGCTAGCACAGTAACTTCACACGAGCTGCCCCGAAGCTCAGTCAGCCACACCGCTCGTAAGCTGTCTTCCAAGGTCAAAGCTCACCATTTCTCCTCCCAGTCACTGCACATTCTTAGGTGCACAACTGAGCAGACTGAATTGCCAAATAGCAGTTCCAAGCACAAAGACCTCTGCAGCCTCACATTCTCACCAAACTCCTGCAGCCTCATACTGGAAAGCCTTGCTAGGACATGGACTGCGTTTTGTGCTCCTCTTCTGAACTCTCCTCCAGTATTTCCATATCCTCCTCAAAGGATCAGACACAAATTCCAACAGAAGTGTATTACTGTGCCCAGGACTGGTAAACAGCATTCCTTTTTTTCTACTTGGCAATCCTGCTAAAGTGTATCAGGATCACACTAAGAGGCTCTTTGCCAGAGCTGATTAGCAAAGACTGCTTCTGCTGAGGAGGTTTCAACTACTTTCCCACCCCAGGATAATCTCCAAATCACTGTTTAAGACAGTGTCTTATGTTGTATGCATAAACTTGCATTCTTTCCTCCCATTTACATCGCCTTTATTTGGGTGCAGTAGAACTACACAGAAGTATGTCTTTAAAAAGGAGCTAAAAAGCAGACAAGGAGACAAATGGAATAACCCATTAAGCCATGAAGATGCCCTATGAAAGCTGGGTGCAAGCATGCTGTTGAGCCAAAAAGGAGAAAGCCTTCAATCCCACTGCCCATATAGGGAATTGCCTGAGAAATGTGTCCACCTATGGCACATCAGATACTTATCTGTAAAGGCCAAAGGACAAATGCACTTTAAAAACGACATTACATTATCTTTTCTTTGTTTCCTTTTGCAACTTTGGTTGCACAAGCATGAAAGTGTAAACAGCACGATTCCCCCTTATCAGTGACCTGTGTCCTCCAAGATTTGTTCAGAGATGCCATACTCTGGTTCCCCAGCATCAGCACAGACCAACTCCACAGACACTGGATTACCCTGTCAGTAAGACTGCTGGGAGAACAGTCTGGATAAGGAGCAAAAGCCATTGTTTACATACACATTCCTTCTCAACTAACAAGGAAATAACTACAATTAGACCTAACAAAATAGCTTAGCATAAGCACATCCACCCACATACATGCACAGACAAGACACAGGGCCTTAAGTCTAGAGCCACAACTGGGAACTGTTAGTAAGAGATGGTCAGAAAATTAGGCCTATCTGCCGTTTTCTGGCTGCACCTTTCTTAAAGTATTTTCTGTCAAAGTGCATTAAAGCTGAAAAAAAATGAGGTCTATCAGCTGTAGCCACATGGAGTTTCTGACTCAGTCTTTGGCTCATAGGCTGTGCAGTAAGATACAGTTTTCACCGCTGGTTCACTAGTTGAGTCCGAGTCAAGAGGATGGCTCTAGAAGAAAGCATGTTTCACCTCCAGGTCATTGGTTTGGATCCATTGCAGGTTAGTGGTGGCCAAATGTCATCACCATCAGACAATTGTATGCAGCCTGATGCAAAATGGATTTGCCAGCTTACTGCTATACGTGGCAGAACTGCAATCTATGTCACTGATGACCTTCCCAACAGCTTTAGAAATTCAGCAAAAGACTGCATGGGAACCTGAGTTTCCACTCTGATTGAGTTTGGCAGTGAAGTCTCCAGATCAAAGCTGAAACACAATGATAAATCAGTACAACAGCTTCTGCTAGTAGCATTTGTGTTTAGAGGTCCAAGGAGAAGAGGAAGACAACTGTGGTTTACACAGCTCTCAGCTTGGTGCCTTACAGTAAAAAAAAAATCCAAGAAGTACAGTCTGTTCTTAGCAAATATTTTCCTAACTACAGATGGAAGTAGAAAGCACAGTTCTTTGTGTCAGTACCCTGAAAGCACCAAGATTCTTTTCATGTAACCTATATTAGGTGTCAGGGAAACGTTAATGTTGACTATGAGGTAGGATCTAAAACAGTTTTTAAACACACCTTGGTTACATCTGGTTAGTTACAGTCAGATGGTCACTGACGTTATACCCAGTTACTTTTTCAAGGAATGTCAACATCTGAGGGCTATGACTTACTGGTAGTTTAAAGTTGTCCTGGGATTAACAAGAGAGGGGAAAGTGGATTGTGAGTTATGAGAGCATGTGTACTGCAAGAGATTTGGCAGGGCAGGGTTCTCATTAGGCCAAAATTCAGGATGTCCTAGGTCTGAATGTATGCTATTAATCACTAGTTAAGGCATACCAATAAAAGTAGTTTTTCCATTTAAAATGCTCATTTCCAGAGGAACAGAATTATCCTATCTGCTGAGTTCAGATTTTGGGAACAAGTAGATTTTCTTCAAGTTCTGTTCAAAACAATTGCACATCAGCCAGAGGGCTCCAGAAGAGACAGTATTCTTGCCCTTCTGCCTTCAGGTAGGACTGTCTCTTCTGAAAATTTAAGAAGTATTCATTCAACTGAGTTGGCAGAAAAGGTGATCTTCACAACACCAGCACATTTAACAGCAGTACATGATGATAATTTATGATTAAGAAATTAGAGATTAAAAGAATAAGATTCCTGTTTTTCATATAAGCCCTGCATTAACAGATAAAGTACATATTAGGGTCATCAAAATGTGCATCCTTGTGTATAGGTTACTAAACACATGTAACAAATGTGGCACAATAAAAAAGAGGTTATTCAGAAAATGATGATTAGAAAGTAGAAGATCAGCTAAAATTTTGAAATAAATGACACTATTCTGTATGCTGACCAGCTCTGCAGTTCCATCAAATAAGCTGACTCAGATCCCTCCATCTAGACACACCTACCTTATGGCTGCCTTACCACTTTCTTTAGCAGAGATTTGTGAGATGGCAGGAAAATGTGGCAGGGGCGTTTTTAGGGGCTAAGGGATTATAAGATTCAGATAAACATTCCCAGTTTTGTCTTCTGGACTATGTGTTCTGTTAAGAAAACCATTCTGATTGCAGAACCTGCTTGCACAGGGCTTCTCTAACACCATCATAGGCAGAGCAGAGGAAGGATGCTGTATGGATACCCTCTTTGGGGCTACTACATGGTCAAGGGAGACAAAAGAAGATAAAACTGATGAACAAAATCATCTTCATTTGCTTCATTAAGTGAATAGCAACAGGATGTTAGGGGCTATAAAATCTTAGAAAGCGAAGGCGCAAGACCCTGGCCTTAAGGGTTTATACCGAACACCACCAGTCACTGCACCGGAGGATGCTACAAGACCAAGAGGTAAAAAGGATTTATTTTAACAGACATGAGCTGTTATCTTGGGTCTTGCTTCATTTTTTTGAAAGGTCTGTGTGTTGACAGCAGCATGATTGCCTCAGTAATTCAACCAATGTGGAATTGTGGCCATGGAATTAGAGAGAAGATGGAAAAGGCAGCAGAAGTGAGGGAGACAAGTAAGAGGCTTCCTTTTGAGCTTAGCTACCTACAACAGCTGCGAGGGATTATACTGTTTGTTTTTCTGACCGTCACTCTGCTCACTCCACAATGCGCACGGTGTTAGCACGAACAAGATGATAGGTACAGATTTGAAGTTTAATATAATAGCCAAGACCATTGTAGCCTTCAAAATAAGTAATCATGCGATCACAGGAAGTCAGCTCTGAGTATCTGAACTAAGGAAACCCCACAGAGCTTCAAGTGCCCGTGACGCAGTCTTTTCCAATAGAGTGTAAACATGACATGTCACCTCACCAACACCCAGGACCACAACGCTCTAAAGGTGCCAAAGGAGGAAACCACACTGCAAAGAGGAAGCAACAAATTCAGTTTAAAAAAGCTTGCAGGTTTAAAACAACTTTATCATAACCAGAAACAGCTATTAATTTTGAAGCAATAACACATCATTAGCAATTAAACTGCCAAAACCGCGTAGTAAGCTCTCAAACATTTTCAATGGCACTATTGAGTGCAGGGATTGCTCGCTGCTACGTGCAAGGCTACCACTGGCAGGCCATTGTTAATAGGAGAGGTGAGAATATAGTACACCACCACCACAGGCACCCGTGCAAAATGCAGGGCAAACACCACATAATTTCACATGGAGGTAAGAAGTAGGGCTGACAGGTAAACAATTCTGTTTTCATTTTATTCTTCACTGGTATAGCAAAAGGAAGACCTCACAAAATAACATTCTATGGGTGGGAGGGAGCAGAGAGAGAGAATAACCCAGATGTTAGCTGGTGTAGCACGTCTCCAGTTCTGACCAAGAACTCTAGTCAGTCTCCTCTCTCGTCTTCAAGACATCCTTCATCAGACCAACCAACTCCACAAAACACGCCACTTGATAAAACTTTCTGTTTTCATTGAAACTACTGTTGCTGCAAAAATCTTTGGCACACTGAAAATAAGAAATCCTTTATTGTGTTGAAGTCTAATGAAAATCCAGTGCTTTATAGAAACAGCAATCTATTTATTTGCTGGAAATGCATCACGCATCTGATGCACTACACCCAACTGCAGGTAAACTTCTCCCACCTTAAATACTGATGCAAAAGAACAACAATCAAATCTTGGGCTAAAACTATAATAATCTCAAAATCACCCTAATTGCATGGGCTGAGCTATCCTATTACGTGCCATTTGACTTGCACACAGTTAGTTATTCAGCCTGCTGGACACACATACATTTTTATGACCAGCAAGGAAAGCAAGATCTCCCTACCTAAAGGAAAGTCACAGCTCACTAACATAAGTTTTCCAACTTCTTTACTCAGTCAGAATAGCGTGAAGGTGATACAGTCTCCCCTCACCTACAGGATATTTCCATCCAGACAGAAGACTCGTTTCAACAGAGGGCAGGTTCTTCTCAGGGTCCATCCATACCATGCATGGTAAATACCAGGTAGATTACTCCATGCTGACCTCTGCCTCTGTGACTCATCTCGGGATCCAAACAGCTCATTCCACGCTAGCTCACATGAGCACAATACACTTGTCACAGCAGTGACTAAGAAGCAGATGCACCCTCAGGAGACAGAGAGCTGGGCAGCTGCTGGCCATAAGCCAAGACAACGAACTCTGCGGACATAAAGGGCTTCACATGTTGGTCCCACGCTGTTCAGTTACCTCATGCTAACCTGGAGGAAAGGAATGTGACCAGAGCCTTTGCTAGTTTGTGTTGTTCTGGTTGAACAACCAATAGACCCAACTAAGGACTCGACAGATCACAAGGGTTTTGGCATTTAACTGGAATCCACCAGGAATTTTTCTGCTTGAGATTCAGATTCAGACATTGAGTGACACAATATTAACTTGAATGCAGCAAATGATGCACTAGCAGCCCAGAAGGCCAAGTGTATCCAGGCCTACATCAACAGAGAGGTAGGTGGCAGCAGGGCAAGAGAGGGGACTGCCCCCTTCTGCTCTGCGCTGATGAGACCCCACCTGCAGTGCTGCCTCAGCTCTGAGGCATCGAGCACTAGAAGGACATGAACGTGATGGAGCGAGTCCAGAGCACAGCCATGAGGCCTCTAAATCTGCAACCAGGGGAGGAACCAGGAACTTGTCACCTTCCTAAAGGTGACTTGCTGGATGGGACTCTGAGCAACCTGGTCTAGTAGGAGGTGTCCCTGCCCACGGCAGGGGGTTGGAACTAGATGATCTTCCAACCCAAACCATTCTGTGATTCTGTGAAAGTTTATCCTAAACTTACCTTCCTTCTTGTATTTTATTCCTACTGAATGCTAACAGGAGAAGGTTTACTCCCAGAAGTGACCTCTAAAGTTTCAAACACTTCTAGGCCCATCTTCTTAGTCACTTGTCTTTCAATGGGTAGCAGTTTTCTACCAGCAACTAAACATCAAATAAATCTGGAACATGAGAGCCACTGGCTGTGGTTTGAGGACCAGTCACTTGTTTTGATCCTTCTGCCTCCGTGATGGTTTTGAGCACTTCTGACTAGCATGGAAGGCAGCTTCTGGTTTAATTTCCTATAGAATTTCTCTACCTGGTGCACATCAAAACTACTCCACATAACGAACCAACCTGCAGCAAGCCAAGATGATTGAGGACTTGTTTCAAGGCCATGCCAGTGATCTCAATCCAAACACTAATGCAGATGCAGACTAAGAGGTATTTGAGGCACAGAATGAATCTTATTGGATAGATCTCTTAGAATATGGGAATATACACAACTCTACTGTCAACATTAAAAAACAACAACAACAACAACAAAAAACCCCAACACCAGCCAACCCTTATACAATATATATTTGCAGAGTATCCTTGGGTCAAAAACTTCAGTCACTTAAAATGTAATTCTGGATTCAGACTAGTAATTTTAATGAAGATTCAACCTGCATAATTTATAGTTCCTCCTTAGAAGCAGATGACAAAATCCAGTCCACTGGTTTGTTAAGCAAAAGCAACAAACAATGAAATTTAGTAAGAAGTTGAAAATCGACTGTATTAAAAAAGGAATTAAAAGAAATAAATGGAAAGGGAAAAAAAATGGATGAAATCAGACATTTTAAGAAAAACATAAGAATTTATTTATTTTGTGTGTAAGACATCACATATATTAGTATTTTTTTTTCCTCTAAAGCTACAGGGGCCTAGCTGTTGAAGCTTGAAATTGTAGTTCCATACCCTTTTGCTTTTAAATTAAACAAATGATCTCAGTTTTTGGAGCAGTTTCTGACTCAAGGGAAACTATGCCATTAAGAGAGTGCCAGAAACACATCTAATTGATGCATGTCCCAAAAACAGCTCCAAAGAGTGCAGACATACCACATATAGATTTCAAGGAAATTACTCAAAGGCCACAGAGCCTCAGCAGAATGTGATATGTGAAACACGGCATGTGAAAGACTCAGTATCAAAAGGGTAAATTCAGTTCTAGAGATATTAATCTGATTACCTAAGAGGTACCATGAATCGGATATGCTCCTTTGTGCACCATATCCAAACCTGGACAGATGGAGGAGACTTTATGCTCCATTTTCTGATATGTAATTAGTTTTTAAGGGATGATCGAGTTACAGATACAAAGTTTCAAACAATTTTTCCATATGGGAGCATTGTGTACAGTAACCAGCCTACTTTCTGACTTTATTTCCAAAAGATTTTCTGACTGCTTCCTTGAGTGGTGTTGTGGATTACAAGCTCCATAACATGATTTTTCTGTTCTCATTTTCACTTGAAGGCTCTCTATGCACCTGCCTGACAGAAAACCAGTGCAGCAACATCCCTAAACAAAGCGCCCTATATAGAGCTCAAACTAAAGACTTGTACAGATTAAATTGAAGCTAATTTTACACAAAACCATTTTAAATCCAAATTTTAAGCAATTTTTCTGCACTATCTTCTCCTCTTTCCTCCCTGCACTCATTGCCATTTTCTAGGGTCTACATACAAGACAGAAGAATGTCAAAATAAATTACCTTTTGCAGGCCCCTCCCCTTGCCAGATCTTACAGTGATGCCACAGCCTAACTTCCATGACTGTATGTGATGAAGTCACTGGCCTCGGACTGTCAGTTCAGTTAGTTATTAAACTGATACTATTTTGTATTATGATAATCAGTGCTTTTGAAAAACACATTTGAAATCTATTTTTATTGTTTATAAACTCCAGATAAGATTGCAGTAAAGCAAAGCACAAAAATCTCCAACTAGGGCATCTTTAACTTTGTATTTTACATTACAAAGGCTGCAGGCATGGCTTACCAAAGCCCTTCCTTTTGCAGACCACAGCAACATCCCCATGAGGCCACCTACTGTTTATTTCTCCATCAGCATCCTGCATCTGGAGGATTGCGATCGCATCTACAGGCATGTGAATAACAGTTACACTTCTACAAAACACAGGGAAAGGCCCTGCCCGCCTCCAGTAGTATTGCCCTATATAGCTTTTAACTACTTTGAATACAGCCCTTAATTATTTCAGCAAAGAGAGACGCAGTCACCAATCCCTGCACTAAGGCAAGGGGTGTTTGGGGAGCAGGGTTTAGGACAGGGCGACCTGGGAGCAGAGCGAGGCGGGGAGGCAGCAGGCAAAATCTGCGGCTGGAACGCGCACGTGACGCTGGCGGCCCAGGCAGCGCGGCGCTGGGGAGCTGGGGCTCGCTACCAGCCAGCCGACGGGGGAGCGAGACGGAGGGGCGAGCCCAGGACGAAAGGCTGCAGCAGCGTGGGAGGACTATGACCTTTTGATCTCCGAGATGTTCCTGATGCACCAAAGCGACATGTCAGCTCTAATAGGCTACACTCCCCAACTGGTGGCAGGGGCCTACAAATTACTGTGAGATCTGAAGGCATTTGTTGTGATGGTCCTGGCCTGGATGGGGCATACCACCCCTTGCCCAGCAGGACTATCTGGCAGCCTGTCCCAGCAGTTCCCAAACTCGGGGTCGTAACCTCCAGCAGGGTCACGGCAGCACAGAGTGGGGTCGCAAGCCTGACAGAGATTCGATTGTTGATGTTAGCATTTAGGGTCACAAGCTCGGCTGGAGGGAGTTCACCGCCAGGAACAGAGGCACAAACAGAAACCATGTGGGAACAGCTGGTCTAACAGATTTCACACTCAGAAACAACTTCTTGATTCTCAGATGCGCCCACACGACTCTGTTACACGTCCATGTGCCAGCCTGAAATAACAGCTCCCCTGCCAGGTACCAAAATGGTTCAAATTACTCCCAAAGAATCATGGCTGCTTACCCAGTCATACTGTCTGCTTTGGGTTTTTATTTTCTGACAGATTTCCCATTGTTAATAGTGGAATGATTAATGTTTGAGCCCCTAACTTTTCTACCCTACTTCAGGGATATTTACCTCACCAGGTACCAGCTTAGGCAGGGACCTTCTGTAGGCAGCAGCTTGCCTGTGAGGAAATTTAGGAGCAGAAATCAGTATACACAACGCCTTCCTGTAGTTAAGCTCCAGGCATTTCCTTTTTCTACCACTTCTTCACCTATCTTTCTGCACAGCACTATGACCACTTGGGCTCCTATTCTCCAAATGTTCCCTTGTTTTTATTTTTCAGAATATTGACTGAGGAGGCAAACAGAATCCGGACTGGATGCATTTTCCCCATGTGCAGCATTGCAAAATCTCCTCAAACTCAAGCTGCCTGTTTTCATTAAATTAAGAGATCATACAGCAACCATATGTTGTCTTTTCATTTTCATGTTATGGTTGGGTTTGAATGTAACCTTTTCGCAGCAGAACATCACTGGGAAGAAGTTCATTCACGTGGCAGAGCACCCAGCTCCGACCTCCAAAAAAGGCTAACAGGTTATAAAGCTTCCATCATTTAAGCCAATAAATCATTATTCCATTAATAAAGCAGGAAATACACACAAATTAAGCAGAAACACCAATGTCCTCTTTTTATGACTAAGCAAAGTCATCAATCATACCCGGCTGCATGAGATTAACAAGAAGCCACTTTTTCAAACATCCTGCAGTAAATGCAGAGGAAACCCAGCTGGAACTACAACTCCAACACAGACATCAGACTTTGAAATCATTCCCTGTCCTATCTCCCCGACTTTCCTGGTCTGCATAACACCTGCACCTAAGGTCACACCTAAATGGCTCACCTTCAGAATGTGAACCACGTGCTTCATGTAACACCGCAAGCCAAATACAGGTGCTTCACAGTGATGTTTTCCCATGCACAGAAATTCATCAGGTCCCTCCCAGCTGAAAAGAGACACACTACCGGTACTATAAAATTCCACAAGGCATGAGACTGAACACTACCAAATAATGAAGGTTCATCCCCCCCCCCCACCCCCAGCCTCTGCTTGTACAGATTTAAGGAGAACTTAGTAAATTAAGAACAGCATCAGACAGAATTTAATTGGTCATCGTGCATGGGGACAAATGGTGTTTACCTCATTCCTACCCTTGAGTTCATTTTCACAATGCATTTTGAAAGATAAGTCAGTTTGGAGCAGTTCCACCAACACTGGGGTACCCTGTAGGGCTGCAGAATGAGTCTAGAGCCTAACTATGTCTTGTATTTCTAATTTAAGCCACTGGTTTCAGAACCACAGTAAAAATACAGGTTGTTCTCGTCTGTTCTGCACATGATGGGGAGAAAGGGCAAGGGAAATGGAGAAGGAATTACTGCCATCATAGAAAAAGGTCTCTTAATGCTACTGTAATGGCATAAACAAAATCCTAAATTCTGATCTATACTAGAACATAGTTTCTATAATCAAACACACACTGAAAGATGAGTTAACCTTATTTTTTTCAACATTTTAGGGCATAAAGAGATGACAGATTGCAATCTTGACGTAACACTTTAAAGCTATATGCCATGAAACTCAGTGACTGACCTGTGCATGCACTCAGTTTACTGCACTTAAAGGAAAATGGGAACAAACTACTGTTGGGAAGCAGCATTCTCATGCAAATCCATCTTACTTCTGTGTTGGATGGTGCAACACATACTCAGTCTCACTTTTGCCTCAGCTGAGAGGTGCTAACTTCTAACCACTCAGCTATGACTGTAAGCACTTCTGTTATCATGCCTCTGATGGTATAGATGAGTGATTCCCACAAAAATACCTGAAGGGATTTTGGATTACAAATTGTAGATTAATGATTGTAAGTCATATCACGCCTTCAGAAAGAAACCACAACAAAGCAGTAAAACTTGGTACTCTGTCATCACAGCAATTAGGAAAGGAGGGACGGAGATTCTCTTAAACTGATATACAGAGGCCTTTGAATGCTCCTGCTGACAGTTTTCAACCCTTTTGTAGTCTAGATCAAGTGATTACATATGTCATTCAGCTTGAAACTTCCATAGACATGTACAGTCTCTGTACCATTTTTTTTTTTTTACTGAGAGATTTCCTTTTGATTAAAAAGCCGTTAAAATTTGGCTGGATGTTGTATGTCACTACTTCCCACTTGTTGAAATATAGCATCAAAATTAGTACAGGCTGACATGGCCACTGTTATCAGGAAATCTAACTGCTCCACACACCACGGCAACCCTGCACCATGTAGAAACAATCACATTATCATTTCCCCTAATGGCTACTATCATTTGTTCCAGGCTCTGTAATGATGGTGCACTCCCCTGAAGCATTCTCAACGACCAGAGAGTCTTTTTCCTTCCACTGAAGCACTGAGGTGCATGCTCTGCTGTCACTAGGAGCACAGTTACCAGAAATATGAACACAGTCCAAGCACAAGAATGAAACCCCATTAGGCAGCCTCTCTTTTTTTCTCTCTTACATGTAGATTACAAGGAGATTTATCAAGGTGCCTGCCTCCTGTTTTGGCACTCACTGCTTACCTATCCTGCAGTGAAAGTGCTGCACACTACTCTGCCTCCTACCAGGTTAAGGAAGAGCTCCTTTCTCACCTTCCAGCATATGAGTCTTATCACCTTCTTCTGAAGATTTCTGAAGCTGAAGAAGAAACTGAAAGGCAGAGAAGACCTGAAGTAACAGAAAACCTCCCACAGCACTGCTGACAGGGAACGCACAGTCTGTGTTGGGGCAGGCTTCTAGAAGACAGCTGAGGCATGAAGTCCAGCAGCACAATAAAGATTCAGAAGGAGACAACTCCTTCTGAACTTGATCGACACCTATTCAAAGTCATAGATACCCAGGGCCCAGACTGGAGGCACAACCCTGTGGCTGATGGACTCATCTGGCTCTGCTGTGCCAGCATGAAGGGAAATTGGCCTCGGGCCTGACGGGCAACCAAACTATCACATAGGAAGTGGCAATTTGTACTTTAAAAGTACAAGCAGAAGCAAATCTCACTACATTTCCCTCAACCCTCATGACAGTAGAGGGCAAAAGATACATTTGAACATTTCACTATCAAGGTGAACCAGAAACCAGAGAACTCTACTACCTTTTCAGGGATGTGTCTTAGTCTTCAGAGTTCACGCAACCACATCAGTATTCGGTAACGTACTCTTTGGTATGCGTAGATGTGGATTAATTGTTGGAATTCACCTCCCAAGTAACCTGGTACTATCTCTAGTGTTATTATTGTACTCACTGATTTTTTTGCACATTTAGAATTCTCTAACCTTCACAAGGTGTACATAAGGGGTCACAGTTAAAAGTTCTTTCTCCCACCCTACCACAAACTGTACCTAAGTTTCATAAACAGGCCTAGAAATCCTCATACCTCCAGATTATACTGTAATAATAACAACAAAATGTTTTTAGTAACTATTCCCAAATATTTGGGTCTCATAAAGCCAGAATGGATTCCTATGAAAAAAAGACAGGATATTAATGTATTAATTTTATCATTTTAGCGTTTTTAAATAACACCAGTGCTTTGCTGATGCAAGACAAACTAGCTCCTCTATCATACGAAATGGTATGAATCAGTCTATAGCAGGTTTAGAGAGCATGCAGTTAAAATACTAAAGGCTTAAAACATGTCAAAGTGTTATGACACTTTTATTCAAATTCATACCAAGCTGGAGTACTGCGTGAATTATTCTGCATTAGCTGCAAAGCAACAAAGAAGGAAGAAGTGTTCTACAAACTTGTTTAGCAGCTGCTCTGTTCATAAGTTCACAGCTCCTGCAAAACAGGTATGTTTGGGTTCTCCAGAATATTCTTTTAAATTTTTATTAAGTCACCTGCAGCTCCAACCTTAAACTTAGCATACACATAAATAACAACAATCAAACAACAGCCTCTCATCTTTGGGTGCCTCACACTTCTCTTGACAATTCCTTCAGTGTTTTCTCCCCATTTAGCACCAGAACTGAAAAAATGGATTTGAAGGGAGAGAAATAGTAAACTACAGAACTGATCTTACTCTGAGGTGAACACGAGGTCAACTTATTATTTTCCCTATGGGANTTATTTTCCCTATGGGAATATCTCAAAGTACTTAAAAAAAAAAAAAAAAAAAAGTTGCAAAAAATATATCCCCACATCTTTTAAAAGTAAACCAAGGGCTGAAGAGTAAAATGTTTTACCCATAATCTAATAGATCAAGGGGCAAAGCAAAGACAAGAAGCCAAACATTCCAGCTTCAAATCTTCTGCCCCTAGCTTAAAGTCTCACGATCAGAAGCAGGAAAATCCTGTGGGTGGGAGATATTATGGTAGCTTAGTTTTCTTCAGCCTCCACAACACGAAAGACTACTTCTGCTCACCAGCTTAAAAGGATTCAGGATCACAGCAACAAAGATGAAAAGGTCAGACTAAACTCACTGCTCACACCGTGCATTAAAAATACACAAGGCTATGACAAACTACTTGATGAACACAAATGGCAGAAGACTGAACGCTGGCCTCTCCAGAGTTAGCACAAGTTTACAGACAATTTTAAACATAAAATAATTCTGACTTTTCCGAATAAATATTTGAAAGTGCTAGCTGAGATCGAAGAAGCCTGAGACAGAATTTCTTTTTTTTTTGCCTTACGCTTCGTGCATGGTGGGAGGAAGATTCTGTTCTCGTTCATGCCAGCACACTCCTGACCTTTTTCCGAGAAAGACAGAGCTCGTCTTTGATGTCTGCAAGAGGAAGTGTGAGCTTGCAGCTGGCAGATATATTAATAGGAGAGGCGGTGGTGGACTAGAAGGGACCTCAAGTAGGTCACACTGTCCTCTGTCCTTGTACCACAGAACAATATGCTTCGTTTTGCTCAACCTGAGTTTTCCAAGACGAACATTTACGAAACACAGAGATTTCACCTTCCAGCTAGCACTCAAACACACTGGCTTAGAATTTGTTTCTAAAGATCCTCTACATTAGGTAAAATCCAGTCATGTGAATTTTGCAAAAATAAAAATAGTACAGTCAGCCACAAAAAATGGTTTAATCCTCTAGCCTAATGCAGCTTTAATCCCTCTAATTATTAAAGAGATGATTATTTTAATTGGAGGTAAAGCATAATTGTTACACATTTAAATAATAAAGTATTAACTGTTTAGGGCACACTTGGAAGTCTAGTGAGAGTCCTGGGCTGGTCTGATCATCTCGACTATTTAAAATAACCTTAAGGCTTCTCAAACTTGTCTTTTACTAGAACAGCTAAGACGCTAATCCACAAAGCGAGCATGAAAGGCAAACAGCAGCATTCACACCATGCTCCATCCAGTCACTCCCCTATGAGGACCGGGCTTGTAAAAAGGCTATGTAGGAATAATATGGCTACAAATAAAAAACAAGTTTGTCCTCTAGAAACAAAGTGACAGCCTTATGTACCCGAGTCTTCCAGAGCTGCAGAAAAACATGAATCTTACTGAACTTCAGATGATCTTCTGGAAAAAAATGTAAAGGCCAAACAAATGCAAGGATTCATTCCATAGGTACAGAAATGTTTCTGTTTTATTCAACATTAATTTGTAGCAAGCTAAGCATTTTTTCTGTCTTGAAGTATGCACAGATCTGGGCATTTAGCTGGACATAACCATTCCCTACAAGGAGTACCGACAAGCACAGTTCAACAGCTCTTAAGTTGCTACTTAAGTGGCAGGATTTTACAATCCACACTGCTTTTATAAAGCCTTTATTATTCTCATAAAAAGCTAATATCTTTAGGACACAAGTTTTCATGTATTAGATTCTGATTTTGAAGAAGACAAACTTTGAACCTGAACCAGCTTGACAATGTCCTTTCAGTTTGCTCATCAGATTAACTTTCTGTCACACATCAAATGAACAGCTTCCTTGGTTTCTTGCCTAATCTAACACATAACCCACAAAATTCCCTTCCAAAACACGATCAGAAGCAAAAACAAAAGCCACTGTAACATTCCATTTCTTTCTAACAACACGTTCAGTTTGAAATCTTCATTTCTGCCTCTAAGAAAGATTATGCTTTTAGCGAACCATTTACAGTGAAGGTCTGATTTCAGATAGGATTAAAACAACATATTAGACATATACAAACCAAGAGGTCTGCCTTGCTTACAGGACTAATAATGTGTTACGGGTCCTTTCACATCTAGGTCACTGGTTCAAATTCAGCTTAAGTTGGTGATGAGTGACAAGGAAGAATGAGGTAAGAACCCAGTCATGAATCTGGCATCTATTCCTGACTGCAACACATTATCTTTGTGTGCATGAACTACTCACCCAACCACTCTTCCCTGTACAGTTGTAAAATAGGAGTAAATACTATGAAAATCAGACCAACCCTGGGAGACTAATCCATTAAGGACTCTTAAATTACCCAGGATTGTCAGAAGATTAAAGTATTGCTACTCTCAGGCTGCTTGAGAGCTAACGTGAAATAAATTAATGGAGGAATTTCTTAGGACAGGTTAACACCTCAATGTTACAAGGAAAACATGTGACCAACTGGTGCTGTTTGATACCAAAATAAATATGGATTTCGATGGGCCTGAAATTGCCTTTTATCCCACAGGCAGACAGCAGGGGTTAAAACAAGCCAACTGGAAATCCAGAGGCAACCCACATTATGGGATGAGAAAGACAGGAGCAGAAAACCACTGGTATGGAGATGCACTGTGCTTTCCCATTATATAGCACAGCTTGTAAATACCACCTTGATAAAAATACCATTCCTTGATAAAACTTGAATCACTGAAGGAGCTTGCATCACTCCTGTATGAGCCTTTGCTAAACAAAGGCTTCAATGTTCAACAAGTGCCGTGCTGGCACATTTTACCTCTTCAGTTTCTCAATTAAAAACAAGGAATGAGAGTGGCAAAGAAAACAACACACACGCAGACAATCAACACATTTTCAGTGATTCTTGGGTTAAAAGTTGAAAAACAGTGATGGTAGAGAATTCAGACACAACGTGCAACCTTCATTAGTAAGCTGTAATTGCGACAAAAATCATCATGCCATCTCTTACGCTGTCATGATTTCAGAAGTACGGCTCATACATAGCACTGCAAATCTTTTATATTTCAAGGAAAATTTCAAAGGATCACAGCCTTTTGCAAAGACTCTTCAAATATTTTAACCACAAGAACAAAGTATGTTTTGCTGAGTATGTATTTTGCTTTTACTTCTGCTTCAGAGTTACCAATGCCTTCCTTTTCTGAGGAAGCTCATACACAGCAATTCCAGAGGACAAAGAGAAGCACAGCTACCGCAATCTAGAGCATTTAATCAGGCCATGTGTAACATACTTGTGCCAAGAAGGAAATCAAAGATGAAAAATGATGCCTTCCTCTTCCAAATCTAGTTACCAAATTTGAACTGTCTGACAGAGGTAGGGGGTGATATTCGAGCAATGAACTTGAGAGATGCTTTGTCAATGGATGGAGCCAACAAAAGCCGCAAGCACAATTTCAAAATGATTTAATGGGCCATGCTTTGCCCAGGCTCCAATTGACAAAATTATGAAGTGAACACATCAGTCAGTGTCAAGGCATTACACTGGAGTTATCTGCTGCTCTTTGACATCCTGTTTAATATATCTTCAACCTCTTCCTCTTGTCTATTGAAACGAGTTGCAGAAATGATGTCAGTTTTTACCACTGCTTAGCTGTTTTTGACACCAAACTTTCTTGCATTGCCAGACAAGCTTGAGAGGGCTGCTGTGATCAACCAGAACAAAGACAAGCTGACCAGAACCACCAGAAAGCACAACAAAGAGAGAAAGAGGGGAAATAACCACATTACATGAAGTAGAAATTCTATATGCAGTTATCATGCTTTTGTAGAAAAGATGAGCATTGCTTATCCTACATTTAGGCTTACAATTGAACTTAGCTCTAAGTAACACACTCCTCTGTATCTGTCCCTAACTGAGGGCATTCTGGCTATTCAATTGGGAAAAGCTGAAATTATTATATTACATTACACAAAGATCTAAAGCAGTATATGGCATCACACAAAAGCTCATATCACATTCACACAACATTGAGACTTGCAGTTCGAGACACCAGGCTTGAAAACTAGATAGGCACAATACAAGGGATGTAAGCAAGTATTTGCTCTCCTTCCTTTGTGTTTTTCTTTCTGTGTTTTCCAGCTGTTTCTCTTTGGAATCACCAATAATCATTAAATAAAATTAAATTTGTGGCCTAGCCTGTGTATTAACTCTAGTAACAGCTCCAGAAGGAGAAAAATAATGCTCTAAATGCGTGCGAATGTAAGCAATATGTTAAGTTATGAAATGTTAATATGAAAGTTGAATGAAAGTTAATATGTGCTTTTTTAAAATGATTTCTCAAAGAAATTGAAAAATAACTTTGTTCCCTCACAGTTTTATGTTAGGCTTGATAACCTGACTCTCATGGACCTCTGCACACCAACAGAAGACTACAAGTTACAGTGTGGGTTTGTGTCTGTATAGAGTTTCAGTTCTGACAGAAGGGATCTCTTACCTTCAGACAGGGACAAATCATCAGCTGGAGACACCAGGTCTGCAGGGATCGCAAGGCCATTGCTCAGCGATGTGGTAATCTGATTCGTCAAGATAACCTGCAAACAGACAGGGAGAGGAGGCAGGGGAATTAATTTTTATAGCTCCAGGAAGGCAGAGAGCAGCCCAGGCAAGGACTTGAATCCTTCAGGCACAGGTGCAGCATCCAGACAAACCCCTACTCTGACCTTCAGCAAATTCCTGCAGTAACATCAAGAGATTACTGCAAAAAATGCAGGACAAGAGATACTGTTAAAAAGATGAAAAATTGAACAACGTATCTTGACAGACAAAATCAAACTGCTGTTCTAAAGAACATTCATCAACAAACAATGTGATGCTCTTTAAAAAAAGCATCTTTTTCTTCATAGTGAGAGACTACTTTGAGAATTTTTCTGGTTACTTGCAAGGCCAAAGGACCAATTTTAAGTAAAACCAAGCTTGGGAATTTTAAAGGCAAATGGTAAATCTATCCTCCTAGTAATTTCCATACAATTTATACAATTCCTTCCTGAGACACAGTGACATGAAGTAAGGTGCTGCAGTGATGCTGCCCCACTGACCTGAAGCACATGTGCACTACATTTCACGGGGCAACCTGCATGCAAGAGGGTATTTCAATGTTCTTCAGGATCACAAGATTCTGACAAACATCAGCAGAAGGCAGTACCCACACAGCGCTACCTGACAGCTTTACAGACTGCATCAGTCAGCACTAAATTGAAAAGCTTCTAAATCAAGTCTTCATCTACTCAAAGGTGTTCAGGACACTCAGGGTCCCACAGTTGGGTCCATCGTGCTCTTCCGCTGCAGACTGCAAGCTCTGGACGAACTCCAGCTGGTTACCACCACCCTGCCCAGGTTAGCCACAGGTTGCACCTTTGGGACTGGGCACTTACGACTGCTGCATACAAGGTGGGTAACGGCCTTGTTTGGTCTCACATCTAGGCGCAAGTTCTTAAGGTACATCTTGCAATGCTGCCAAACACAAGAAACCAGTTCAAGGCAAATGAAAGGAGTGGGCAGCTAAGAGCGGGGACAGATATGGGACAGGGTGCAAGACCTTTCCCTCTGAACAGCTTGCAGCTGTTCACTTCCACTGCATCACAAAACTCACAGCCACAGTGGCTGTTCTGGCAGCCAAGCATAAGAAACAACAATATGGCACAGCACTGAAAGCTTTCCTCAATCAGTACTAAGAAATGTGGTGAAACAGAACACACTAACAAAAACGTCCACGCCCATACATACTGGTGGGATATTAAGTTTTCATTGGCACACTTTTGCAATGATCACATTATTCACAAGTGTCAAAAGCTCTGTAAGCAATGCAGTCATCCCAAATCTGTGCCAAGACAATCTTACACTGAGCCACCATGTATTTATCTATCACATATTAAGAAAAACATACCATATCTAAAGATAATTCTTAAAACAAACAAACAAAACAAACAAACAAACACCTAAAAACTTAAGACTTTTTGTTGCTCTCCTTCAAAGGAATCTAATTCTACATGCTCGAAAAATCAAAATCAAAAATGGATAAGAATAATAATTCAACTGCATTTTTTAAAATCATTTAGGTTTTTTGGCTTCCTCTTCAACTGGGATCCACATAGCCCTGTTAACTGTAGGACTGTTAATTTCCTTCACCCTTCATGTTTAACTCAGGCTAGGCCTCTGAAACTTATTCTGCTGTGTCCTTCAATAGACATTCAACACTCACAATATCCTAGACACCTTGTTACACTGTGTAAAAAGGCACAGTCCTAGCTAAGTAAATGCTTCTATCTGGCTTGTTCTGAGGATGGGAATTAAGTGTATTCTTAGATCCATGACTTCATGGATAGTTAAGCACTTGCCTAAATACGTGTCGAAATACTACCTTGAATATGCACGCTTCCTCTGAGATGAAGCCATATGCAGGCACAGAATGCTTATTTTGGAAGTAACTGAAAATTATTCTTCATTTCTGCAAGCCCACAGAGCCAGAGAAATTTGGTTCTCCTGTTAAGTACAAATCAGGAGGCTGTTAGCTAAGCACTAAATGTGGCATTAAATTTCGTCACACTTCTGCAGCCTCACTTACTGCAAAATTCTTCCATCAGGGGCAGCCGTACATTCCTGCAACCACCAATATTCATTTCTGGGCACTTAGCATAATGCAGTCTGAATCTCACTTTGCAGGTGTGGACAGTGCTCCAAACTCTCACCAGCTCAAACATAAGCTAGGAGTTGCTAACAAAAGGAGAAAAGCAGGCCTCTCATCACCTCCATCTCCAAAGAAAAAAAAGGTAAGACACTCTGATTTAGAGAACTCCCCATAATACATACACCTTTTCTACTAAAGGCTCAAAACTCCACTGACACACCCTTACTGGAAATTGCTAAGATTTCTTTAATTTTTTCCCATAGTAAAACTTTGGTCAGTAATACTGTGGCATGTAAACAAAGTTCTGTGTTTTCAGTACTCCCCAGTCCTACAGACATTGTTTGAAGCCCTGAGTATTCATACCACATGACTCCAGCGTCGTATCTAAAGAACATACTAACTTTTCCCAAAGTCTCCTTCACCAACCTGAAAGATGTGGTTAAACTCCATTCGTCTGATACAGATATATTAATATCCTTTGAAATGGAATGAAATACGTTCAGATGGTTAAAAATAAGCCTGACTGTGATAAGGAGAAAATACACAGGTAGACAAAAGAGATATGGAGTGAAACAGCTGCGTGACTTCCTCATGAGTACAATTTTAAACTAAAAGAAGGTTGATTTACATCGGACATATGGAAGAAATTCTCTACTCAGAGGGTGGGAGGCCCTGGCCCAGGCTGCCCAGAGAAGCTGTGGGTGCCCCATCCCTGGAGGTGCTCAAGGCCAGGCTGGATGGGCCCTGGGCAGCCTGACCCAGTGGGTGGCAACCAGCCCATGGCAAGGGGGTGGAACTGGCTGGGCTGTAGGGTCCCTTCCAACCCAAGTCATTCTGTGACTCTATGCTTTGTGCATGGACAGAGTCAGCTGAGCCTCACGTAGGGCTCAGTTCTGATCTTAACATGTCCATAATTCACAAATAACCAGCGTTAGGTGAGTGAAGGTTAGACCATTTTCCTTTGGTCTGCTAGATGCCACACTTGAAAGAAACCACCTCTCAATACTAAACAGTGCCTGGAAACAGTCTGGGGTCACAGGTCCAAGCAGATTTACTAGAAAGAGTGCCTTGCACTCAATTAGCAGTAGCACTTCCTCAACTTTTCCTTGGAGATCTGCCACTAAAGTACAGATCAGATATAGCCTGTTTAGTACAGGAGACTTGCCAAATCCACAGTCTAAGTAGGTAAGGAACCACAACAGAGGCAAATTTTCCTATTGACAGATACCGGACATCTTTACCAGGCAAGCATAGCTCCCATTTCAATAGGTTCAATGCCAGTCATGAGTTTATTTTCTTCCAGCAGAACACTCTACAATAACAAAGTTGTTACATGATATTTCCATGTTACCATTAAAACACATAGTACTTCAACAGCAGCTCCCACTTTCAACATCAATTAATGGAACAAAATATTTTCATTACAGAGGTACTTTCTTTACCTATGGCACTGAGAGTTATAACAACCATTATGCCTCTCTGCACATAACTGTGTCCTGACATGTGCAACATGCAAGGAGGTTTTGTTACTGCTTTCTGTTTTCACCCTGCAACAAATGAAGAATGGCTGTACATGAATGCTACTGCTAAAACAAAAAAAGATGAGGTCAGCTAGGTAACTAGGAAACTTGCTCCACTCAGTCTCCAATGGCATTTAACGAACCATTGCCTTTGATCTTTCAGCCTATTCACTTGCAGCTGGTGAAACTTCTGAAAATTTACAATTCTCAGACTTCGGATTCAGATAGAATTACAAACACTGCAGAAATTCACTTAGAATCAATTTTCAAAATTATTTCTGGGGAAAAAAAAAAAAAAAAAAGTAGTTTGTTACTTAAAAAAACATACAATTGACTGAAAATACAATTTCCCAACCTCATGAAAAAGATTCTTACTGTCCCAATATCAGTATACCAACTTTAGGTTGTAAAATAACCCCTTGTAACTGTTAAAAGTAATGACAGGAAGAATCCTTTTCCTTACAGTTAGAAAACCTAAAGAGAAACAGGAAGAAATAGTGGGAACACTTTTTTGAGTTCATAATTTTAGACACCTTAAAGAATTGCCTATTTCTCTGACCATCACCCTCATTTTCATGGGAATGGAAACAAGAAATTTTCTAGGAAAACAGTGTTCCTGTTCTAGATAGGCCATTGTTAATTCTAAGATTAATCCAGAAATCAACATTTTTTTAAAAATATTTTTTTATTTTTTATATTCTCTTGAAATCTTTACATGCCATGGTGAAAACAGAATCTCCTTCCACTGGTGTGATTTCAGCACAATGACAATTTCAATGTCAATTTTCTGGAAGTACAACAGAAAAACAAAAATACTTATTGAAGGTACCCAAGCTCCCAGAACCCGTGTTTGTTGGGAATTGTGTAGTTCCTGCATATGCTGGAAGCCTCTGCGGGTCCTGGGAGAGAGTTGGCCTAGGAACTGAAATATGACTGCTTTAAACAGAAGAATAAGCAAACTATTTTTTGTTTGATTATTTGTACAGCACCATTTTTCAAGTACTCCTTCTGCCCTTCCTAGGACCACACTGGAACTACTAAATCTGACTTTGTCATCCTTGTAAATCCCCATTGAGTAAATAAGTCATTTTCTGGAAACTTGTGGTCTCAGCCTCCTTGTTAGTTTATTGCAAAATTAAAGGGAGCTCAGTGCAGAACTATCAATCAGTAACCAGCAAAGGTATAAAGTCTTCTGGAACATACCAAGAGTGGGGGGAAGAAAAAACAACGTCTCATGAAATGGTTATTTATTAAAAGAATAGAGCAGAACTCCCCCTTTTGCAAGCAACACTATTTAGGAAAACATTTATTAAAGGCTTCCTATTGAGTTGGAGGAGCAAGCACATGAACACTTGCAATAATCCCAAATTGCTCTGCCCTTATTAGTCCATGTATTTTGTGGTTTTCACTGTACTCATGTCGCTAGAGAACATGAAGTAAGAGTGACAGTTGGTAAGGCTGGGATGCTGACTCAGCCTGCTGGAGGAAAAGGAAAGGAAGTTTTACTGCTCCCCAGCTATTTTTCATGCCAGTCCCTAGGAAGGCACCTCTCCCTTTTCCTGAAGCACAGAGCTTTTAGCGAGGTGTTCAGCAATGGGTCAATGCAAAAACAATGGCGCAGTGTGTAGGCACCAGAGGAAGGGAAGCACACCAAGCAATACCACAAAGCCAGACGGGGCAGGCAGCAATCCTGGGATCAGAAAAAGAGAACAGTGAGCAAACTGAGGTGAAAGCAGCATACTACAAAACAGCTGTGAGAACCACAGCCTTCTCCTTGGGAACCTGCTGCAGCCCCCTGAGACCAGCATCAGTTCATCAAAGTAGCAGGGTACTTGTGACCTTCAGCTCCCTGGATAGCAGACACATACACACACAGAGAAACACTTCCTAAACCTATAAGCAATCTACCAACAAGCGTTGGCCTTGCCTCAGTGGAATTTCATCTGTACCTATTTTCAGGTGCATCACATCCAGGAATAAAAGGTTAATTAAACAGTCTAACAGCATGAGAACAAGAAAGTAATGATTCTCTAGAGGGCTCACAAGCACCTTTCAAAAGAAAGATGATTAGAGACCTGTCACAGAAGAAACAATGCTGCTAGCTGCAACCATATTAGAGCTCCTAGGACAAGACTTCCAGGTCCTGCTTTGCCAGCTATCTCTACCCATGCTGCTTCTCCTTCCTCCCTCAGTAAGGCAATTCACAGCAGCAGAAGCAATTTTATAGGTACTGGATTTCATTGAGAATAAATAGGAGTTGGAAGAAGCTAAGGAATCTTTCAAAAACTGGCCACTGTATTTGCATCCAATTTATTCTGCTTTGCATAGGAAAAGTACAAAGTTATGCAAGTCTCTTCCATAAACGTGGAGAAGTGTGTATTCACATCTCCACCAAATGCTTAAAAATAATCATCATAAATTAATAAAACTTCCACCAGGAGAGAAAAAAAAAAAAAAAAAAAAAAAAGAAACAAAACAAAAGCTTGCTGTTCTCAGGCAGCTACATGCCTTCAAGTTGAAACAGCTACCACCCAGAGATAGCCTGAGGTCTTTAGCCTTTCCTCCTCTGGGAACGAGGAACGCAGCCAACACAAATGTAACCTTCAAAATCTGAACTGCAGCACCCTTGTGCTGCCCCGCTCTGTGAAAAGGGTTTGTGTGCCTGGAAGGCCTTCACATCTCGTACTGTTTGCCACCGCAGCCTGTAGGGACCTGTCCGCAGAGATGTGTGAGCCATCCCCCTAGAAGAACTGCCACCCTCCTTCATGCCCTGCCAGCTGCCCGGAGGAGCTCTGTGTTAGTTTCAGCAGGCCTCGACGCTCCTCCGCCCTCCCCTGCAGCCTCTGCATAATGACAGCTCCCTGAATCCGCTTTACTCCTTTGTGCAGTCAGCCATGCACCTCTGTAAAAGCCTTTGGACTGATCCTAGCAGAGCTGAAGGGCAGGGCCTTGCAGGAAATCAGTCACATGCAGACAGCTTTTACAGCTGAGAGCTGCTTCACTCTCAAAGCAGCAAACAGCACAGCTTAAAAGGGAGTCTTCTGATGCATGCCAAATTGTCATATAAAAAATAATAATAATAATTCTGAACTCACTTTTAGACCTCACACACAGTTCTCAGCAAAAGGGCATTTGGTTGGTCGGTTTGTTTCTGAAGGATGGGGAGGAAACTGGATTGTCCAGAATGCCAAAGTTGCACAGAGCCGCAGTTCTGCTCTGCCAGCCCGCCACACTCCAGGCTGAGAGTCAAGCACAACTCCTGCTCCTTAACAGAACTGCAAGAAAGTCACAATCTACACTTCCTTTTTTCTCAGTGAAAACACAGCTTAGTTTATTCACAGTTGCTAGCTTTCCTCGGCAGCTGCAAACACTGACCAAAGGCTCTGCGCTTTCGCTGGCCGAGTTCAGACCTTAGGCCGAGTTCAAACCTCCCCCGCTTCGTCCATGCTTCAAATTTACACAGCCCTACCTAACTTCTGTGACATTAAACCTCAAAACTTCTTGGGGAAAGAATGTACTGCTACCCCTTTTTGCTGATGTAGAAACACCTTCTCAGAAACTAAGCAAGCTGACTAAAGGTATCAGAAATCGTTACCACTAGTCCTAAACCACAGCTTCACGAGGTGGATTTAAGGGCCCATGCTCAACTGAACACCCGAAGACACCTCAAAACAAAATAGTATCTATTTAGCGAGTTATGTATTTATAATTCTTTCTAAATTTAGTTTCTTTTTTTTTCCTCCCTACACCTTTCTGTATTTAGCTTTTTCCTAACAACTAAATGGCAATATGAACTAAACTAGTGAAATGCTCTTAACAAAGGTCTATTTAGGGCCTACGGCCTATTTCAAGCTGATAATTAGCATACCAGCATTTTTATTTGATGTTTTGACACGCCCATCAGAAAGACTCTTTAGAGTATTATACACATGCAAGTTTGGAGAGGTACAGCATGTAAGGCACAACTTGATCTAGACGTCATTAATTTCATTTGTTCCTTAGATTCCTCCCAATTAATTCCTTCAGGCCTCCAAGACAGCGGGTCACAGCAAACTCACTGTGTCTTGGAAGCAAGCTGGAACAGCTCAATGGGCTGCAGTAATTACATAGCTTTTCCGAACCATTTTAAAACACTCTCCCTAACCCCACCTTATCCCACACTGTGACTCTGTGCCAGCATTTTAGAAGGAGGACAGTGGTTGTTCAGGCTGTTCCTTGGTGCCGTGAGGAAGCAGCAGAAAGTAGCTTTAGTATGTGCTAGAATTCCCCTCAGCGCTTCACTGTTGTTTCCCCTACAAACCACATTTCTTTGCCTGCCCTGCAGCACTGGAGCCTTCCCGTTTACTTTTTAGGCAGGCAACAGGGGACTACAGGAGTAGTGGCTCCCCCTTGTCCAAAAACTGCCCTCTATTCATGCAGCCTTGACAGGCAGATAACTACTAGCACCATCACCAGACAGCATCCCATGGCTTATGTTGTTTCGTACTCAATACACTCTATCAGTATCATAGTAGCAAAGAAATTCTTTTCTAGGATTACATGACACACTTTATACAACATTCATTAGAGGAGTCTTCTTTTCTTGCTGTGTTATGGTAGTTGCTGACTTTCACTGAAAGCATTTTGGACACAGCCTGGATATTTATACTTACCTGCAATGGCTACCCTTAAAAAATGATGTAGCTTTACTTCAGCGTATGTTAACAGTCAGTCAGTTTTGAATACAGGGTAACAGGGAATTTGGACACATGACTCCATCTCCAATTTGTCTAAGGCCATTTAACACGTCTGTAGAGTATTAGGGCAGTAATACCAATCATACACCAATAATTTTTTAGAAAATGAGGTGGCAATTAAGAAAGCAGGAACAAACTTGGCAGTGGCATCATTATTTAGTACAACTAAGGCCCACATAGGGAACACTGTCCCTGGTTAGAGCATTACACAAAATTCAGTTATCATCCTCTACAGCTGCAATGGCTTGAATAAGGAGTAGAAATCATCCATAAAACAAAACATCCCCTTCCCAAGCCACCATGAGTTTTGCTTCTCTGTGACCTTGTGCCCAGAAACACATGAAAGGATAAGTGAGAATGAACAGCTGTGAATTATAAGTACTGCAGGCTGAAGTACTTAAAAAATAAGCGAGCTTCAGCTAAGCACAGCAGTCTGAATGCTGGGAAGTACTTTTCTCTTGTATTGTGACTGTTACAGTAGTCACTATCTTTTAGTCCAGCTGAACTGGAAGTTTTATCACCTAGCTTTTGATACCTGAAATATACCAACAGACCTCTAACAACGTGCAGCGTTTTTATGCAAACGAAAATTGCTGAGTGTATTTCCTATTTCCTCTGTTTCCTAGACCTGCAAATTTAGATGTAAGAGCTTTAAACTTCAACTTCCTTCCACTAATAATGCTCAATACATTTTTATGAAATAAGGTATTCTCAAGCATTTTATCCTAAAAAAAATGAAAACTATTCAAAATGTACAATGGTGCAGTGTGCTATGGAGTTTTAATAGCACTTTCTGAAATCTCTTATAGCACTCTGTGAAACCTTGCTACTTGGTAGCTTGGTTATCCTAAGAGTTTATTCCATAAAAGTGCATCAGGAAAGACAAATAAATAAATAATACAGAGAAAGTCTACAAGTTACAGATAAACAGTCCATCCCAATGCGGAAAAAAGACATGGATGTGCATGATTGTTTTCCAAACATGTCCGATCTGATATTACCCAGAGGAAAGGGACATAAATCAGCCATGCCTCTTCTTTTCAGTATTTGGGGGAGGGAATAAAAACGCCTTGTGGCTCAAAGTATTCCAGAATTTTAGTGTCACTCTCTTCGCCTCTGCACCCTACTTCTCCTAAATCCTTTCACTAGGAAATACAGTTAGTCAGTATTTCCCCAATAAAATTGGAGCTTATGTTGAATTTTAAAATGACAAACCTCTATTTACGTACCTAACTTACTTAAATTGGAAATATGAATCATTAGAAACCTCTTTGAAAGTTACGATTCAGGACGGAAAATGAGATCAGAAAAATGCAAGAAGTCATTTTTGTGCTGAGACCGCAGCATGACACACTCCCCTCTGGCTTTGGTTAATAAAGGAAAAAAAAAGCATCTGAGATTGTCCAAATAAAATCACAGACCCATGAGGCCATACTCAAGGTAATTTCTCACCTCTTGGGATAACAACCCACTCCTCAAGGTTACTGCTTAAATATGTGCAGAAGACAACACTGTAGAAACATGTTATCTCATCCATGTTGCAGGGAGGATCAGACCTGTAGGGTTGTTTTGGCAAACCTTTCCCCAACATTAAGACAAATTAAACTGATAACACTGAAATTCACACAAAAACAAATCAATTCAGGCCCAAAGGTGTTCTCTGAGAGGGAAAATAAAATAAAATTNACAGAAACATTGGGAGCTGTTTTCAGGTGAAGAAAAACAGGCTGAGCCACCTTCAATAACAGCAAACATTAGGACAAGATTTCTGATATTTTCCAATTACAAAGCACCTGCTCTTCGTACTACATAATTTTTTTTTTTTNCTGAAAACATCTCCACTGATTCCACCAGAAATGAGACTGGGTCTAGCAGCATTACTGGCATCTTAAGTTTTACATACATTTTTCAAAACATCAAGAACAGAAGAAAAANACAGTTGGGTCACAGCTTTTGAGATTCTTGCTGTACATCCTACAAACTACACATATAACAGTAGAGAAAAACAGCTGGTGTCTTCTGGACAACCAGTTGCAATTTTGATGAAGCTCAAGATAACTGTTCACTGCAACTAGCAACTTTTTATATCATCTCACATACTTGGTATTAAAATTCAGAAGAGCATGCATTTTCCTTAGACTCCTTTTTAACAGCTTAGTCTGAAGTAGTTCTGAAGAAACCACAACAGAGTCTCCACTGTGGAGTTCAATATTAAACTGTAAATATAGTAATGTTAGGAACTAATTAATTTAATTTTGAAAAAATCTGAAGAGAAGCAAATAATGCTTTCGTCAAGATAACAGGTGTGTAGCAAAAGGCTTTCTGTAGTCTCATGCCTGGAATACCTGTTCTTCCAATAAAAGGTAAGTTACTGTTGTGGGTTAATTAAAGATTGCCCCACAACAGTGCCTAGCCCCCTCCCCCACCCCTGCCCTCACGGAGGCTGGGTAGAGGAGTGAGAAAGAAGGAGGTGCTGACTTGAGATAAAAGTGTTCTACTTAAAAAGGTAAAGGAATGTGAGAGCAATAAATCTGACAAAATGGAAAATATACGTTTCAGGAAAAGGGAGAGTCTCCTGACCGTGTAGTCCACAACTGCGATCAGAGGCAAAAGGGCAGAGCTCCCGGAACCCATGTGGGAAGGGGCAGGAGCATTTTGGGAGTCACAGTTGTCCCTCAGCAGCCCTCCCGACTTTGTCAGCATATTACATGATGTCATGATACGGAATACTTGTGGAAAACCATGACAGATACACATTGGCAAACGTGGGAAAGGAAGCCTATGATAAAAAAGTGGTTTTTTGTACAGGATTTTTTCAGGACACTGCTGGCTTTCCGCAGCAAACACTCTGGAAAACCAGCAGTGAAACAGCAACAGGCTGGTTCAGGTCAGACTGGAAGCATATCCTCAGGTCTGGGCATGGGGCAAGAGAGTAGGAGCTGCTGGATGCTACATTTTGGGATTGCCATGCCACCAGTGGGACAGTAGCCCAGCAGAGACCTTCTCAGGAAAGGATGGGATGTATCTATAGAGTTCTTAAGAAAAAAATAAAAACAAGACACAACAAGATGCTTAGGCTTCAAAGCAAGATGCAGGAGCAGAGCAGAGTATGTGATGGGTCGAAGATAATTGTTCAGTTATATCCAAAACTTGGTGAAGACTTTTGTTCAGGCATACGCTAATTTGTAAAACGCCTTACATGATGTGGAGACACACAGCTCCTGCAGGCAAAATGGCAGTTATGGCACATGCCTCTAGCTGTGCTGAGTCCTGGAACCATCAAAACATACAACTCTTGTCTGCTGTTCCAAGGCTTAAAATTGCATGTATGAAATGAGCGTCATGCCATGGACTGCTTATACTACAGTTCTTGGTCTCCTCCTGCAGAATATTAGATATCCACTTCAGTATAGAACTGCATGACAAGTCCTCATTTTAAATTTTATTGATGCTACTCAGTTTTTATTCCTAACTTAGTAAGATTTAATGCACGTCTGGTTTTATTGACCCTAAAGGCTTTACACCAACGTGAAACATGACCAACGACTCGTCTCTTTCCACCTTCATCCTTTTGTCCCTAAACACTTTTGCAGAGGAAAAAAAAAAGGGGGGGGGGAGGGGAGAGGTTCAGACTTTTCCTTTTACCATTAACTCTTCACCTAGATTCATTCCCAAGAAGTATTAGGAGAGAGCAGAAGTCCAGCCACATGTTTCCTAATGCTGGCTCTGTCACTAAGTAGCTGTGACAGCTTACTGATACAATAATCCTTTGTGCCCCATTTTCCAAAGTAGGCATAATGCCTACCCCATAAGAGTGCTTTGCTAATGCTTTGAACTTACTGCCTGAAGGGTGATAAAAACACACAGTGTTTTAAGAGTTTTCCAATGGTACAGCTGGGCAATGTCTAGATACAATTTAGCAGAAATAGTTGACTGCTAAACATACTGTGCATGGGGTTGTAGATCTTGTAAAACTCCCAAAATCTCCCCACATAACAAACCCATAAGTCTCTTTGATTCTTTTTTTAAAACTCCTTCCCCTTTGCGTGAGTCAGGGCTGTACGTACCGCTGGTTTGTGCTGCAAGTTCGGGAAGGGTAAATCTGAAGAGTTACTCTTGGCTTAACTGTATGGTATGTTGTACCATATACTGTGAAGCATTAGTACTGTATTAAAAACAGAAGAAAAGAAACAAACAAATACCAGCTTATTGTTTAAATGTTAGCTGAGACTCTGCCCTGGTGAACAATTTCCCGCTCTCTCTTGGGTTTACTGAGTGTCTTAAAGAACTATTTTGTAGATCCAGAGCAGTAGAGACAACAAAATAACAGTAATGCAGCACAGCTTCAGCTCAGGCTTGCACTAGTTTATTTTCTGAACTGGATAGCTCAGATATTTCTGATGCCAATAAAAGGCAAATAACAGCTATTCTTCAGGGTGTTGCAACAGATTCAGACCTCATACTAGTCCTAAAATATGAAGCTCGCTACAGAGCTGGAGATGCGCAGTATAAGCAGCATGGAAAAAAATCCAGTGGCCCTTTGCAAAGGGTGTGAGATGCACATGCACACAAAGAGAGCAGGTGAGTGCTGAAATAAGAAACTGTCTCAGATGTGAAAGCCGGCTTTAAACAGGCTGGAATAAAACCAAAGATTACTTAGACTTTAGCCCAAGCTCCATCTCGACAACTCTTCTGAGCTCTGTGCAACATAGGAGCGTCTGCTGAGGCAACTGCAGCCTCTGACAACTTCACCAAGAGCTGATCCTGCACTGGAGTTTTAAGCAGAAAGGGAAAGAGGCATGGATAACTATGGAGAAGGTGTGACACGGATAACTAACACAGAACTTCCTGAAAGAACACAACCCTCTGTGAATACCAACAGCAAACACAAGCAGGAGCAAGGGAATTGGCACTTCTAAAACATGGCGGGTCACTGAGCCCCAGAAACTGGGCAGCCTTGGAGGCAAAGGAAGGGCCTGAAGTTTCAGGCTCCTTGCTCAGGGCTCAGTGCTCCTTGTCCCCCAATCTGGATCACGTCAGACATCTCGTCCAGGCTCGCTAACTCAGGTCACTGCTCCCCTACCTCCTCTGTCCAAGGCCAAGCCAGAAGTCAAAAAACTTGCCTTGCAGTCTTGTATGGAGAAGTGCATTGCAGATCAGCTTCACGCTTGCCCTTTAATGATATTTTTTCAGAAGATGTTCTCAAAACAGTAAACACTCATATACTGAATCCCAAAAGGTGTCGTTGGCAGGAATTATTCCATCCATTTTACAGACCAGAAAACTGAGGCAGGAGTTTGGGAGACCTTGCCAACACTAACGGGCACCAATATTTGGCAGGTCTGTTTAAATGGCAACAAATAGGCAGTAAATCTGAAGAACTGAGAAATGGTTAAACAGAACAACAACACTGGGGATACACTGTCTGGTACTGATGTGGAATCTGCTGGGAGCTGAAATATCTATGGATACATCCTTCCCTGAACATCATCCCTCCTCACCTTCCCCAACATTCCTCCCAAGATGAAAGGAGACTTATCTGACTTATCTGTGTCCCAGCATGAAAGGGGGAAGACAGAAGCATGTCACCCCAAAAAGCTGTAGCAGAAAGACCATAGTGTTAAAGAGTTAGGAGGAAGGGCGCACATAACTATTATTTTCCAAAATCACCTGAAGCTTTTGTTTCAGTATCACAGAACGCAAAACCTCACAACCTTGCCAAGGCTTTCCACTAAGCTTTCTAATTTTCTTTGAACATGGAACTCAAATCAAATCCAGAGGATGCAAAGCAGTAGTGATTTAAACAAAAGGATTTTACCAAGTGCCATTGGTCTAAATTACCTGAGTTTTACAAAGCACAAAGCCCAGGTTTGCTGTTATTTTCTCTGTTCTACAAAGCAAATAGGAAACTAGGCAACAGCCTGTTAGAAAGTGGAAACCACACTGAAGAAAGGCATTTTAGCTGGTGTCTAAAAGAAAAAAATAAAAATAAAAATCAAAAAAAGATCTTTCATACCAAAGTGTTCATAGCCAAACTGACCTAAATTCGGGCTGTTGTCTAACAGCATTCAGTGTGGGACTCTGGCTGTGCAGGAAAGGAAATGCTTCTGGAGAAGAATGCATTGATTTACCAAAAAGACCCAGGGAAGGGGAAGCAGTCAGAACTCTGTTCACTGGAGGTGGTCAAAAAATGAAAGGCATAGAAAGAGTTAACAGCACAACACTCACACATGTTTCTGGAAAACAAAACATTAGAAGAAAGACAGACAAAACCAAAGAACAATCTGAAAAAGTATTCCCACCCAGGGCAGCACTTAAGAATGCGCTCAATTTTAAGTATATACTTAAAATGCTAATTAAAATATATTTAAGTGCTTTCCTGAGTTGAGGCCAAAGAATTCAACCAGATGTTAATAAAAAAAAAAAAAAATGGAAGTATTCACAGCTTTCTGCTTAATACAGCAATGCAAAAGGGATTATTAAAAGATAAAATGCTGCCTGAGGCAGAGACTGCATGTTCTTTTAAGCGTACATTGCAGCTAGCCTGGCAACTGCACTAGCAAATTGCAGAGTCACAAAAAGGAGTACTTCAAGGGGGAAAAGAGCACTATAGCTTAACTGGAGCATACTTCATCAAGGGTTGGCACTGAGCATTTTAGAGATACCTGGCGTATCTAGGGAATATTACTAATGCAGAACTTTGTGACACTTCTGACCACAGTCTGAAAACTTTTGAAGTCAGCTTAGGGATGTTTAATTCAGAAAAGAAATGAAGTTGAAAGCAGTTCAAAAATATATTTAAAAGCCTGTAGTTGTTACAGAAGACCTATGTATAATACAAACAATCTCAGAAAACAGATAGCCCTAATAATAAATCAAGTGAAAGTTTTAAACATGATTTTCAAGACACAGACTTTAGAAAATGAACATTCAAACAAATACAGCTGATGGAGAGGAAAATAAATTACAGCAATCAATATATAAGAATGAAATCTGGAGAACGGTGGAGGAATTGGAAAAGCAAATAAACAAAGAGACAAAAACAAACAAATTCCTGAAGCATGTCTAAGGCAAGTAAACAAAGAATCTGCTGGGAAGAAAAAGAGAAAGAGGACAAGGACCACTTACAGAAACAGCATGATTGTGTCAAATATGTCCTCACTGAAAAAACTTAAATACTTTTCCTGATCCCACAACTATTTTCAAATAACAGAGATGCCAGGAACTAGGGGATCAAAAAGATACTGAAGCAGCAAGTTAAGGAGAAACCCATGAACAGAACTGGACAGAACACGCATATGAGTCCTGGCAAAGCTCACTTTTTGAGTGGAGGAACCTCTAAAAAATCCAGTGCAAGGCAGCTGCACCACAACACTCACACACAAACATGCCCCAGTTTCCTTTTCTCACTCTTTATAGACACTGTGTTTTCACCCATTTGCAGCCCTACCCTCTGTAGCCTTATTGTTTCTCATAGCACAAAATAAAATTCCCTTGTATGTCTTGCCATAATAGACCCAGCTGCAACTCCCCTGTTCCTGTTCTTTGCAGGTCCTTCCCAAGATCACCACCTGATGCACCAAACGCAAACCACAGTGTAACGCTGCAGGCTGGCGAGTCACCAGAACACCCCAGCACAACTCTGCTGAAACACCACAGAGCAAAGGAAACACCTCTGCCTCCTCTTCAAACCCAGATGTCAGACACTAGGTACCTGGGATTTGTTTCCTTAACCATCACAGCATCAATTTGTGTAACACCTCATTATGTGTGACCATCCTAAGCTTAAAAACACGGCGTTACAAAGATCTTGATGTAAGTCTGGGATAGCTGCATTAATCTTGGGGGTTTTGTCATTTGTGTACACAGGCCATTTCCAGCCACTGCAGCTATCAAATGCAATCTGGATAAGAAGTAATTTTTCAGCAAACCCATTTTACACATGTTTCAAAAGTAATAAAGCACACTATGGACACTACCACTGTTCACATATTACTTTGGGGGAACCTTAATAGGCATCTGTTATGGAAAAAAACCATCAACTCTGTGATCGCTGTAACGATTTCTAGTACCTTTTCTCCACAGAGCAACTGCTGTACGAGGCTGTAGTTTCACACATGGTTTAGGTGTTGTAAGGCAACTGAGGAAGCCACCCTGCCCTCTCCTGTCTCTCATTCTCACCCCCAACCTGTCCCACAAAGCAAAATGTCTGTGTGGTCATGAGGTGAACTGGACAAAGGGACCGATGTGGGTTGACACCAGCCACGTGTGATCTGAATTCAGGTCAGTTCCCCAGTCTGCACGGAAGGAGGATGGGATGGTCCCAGATGTTTGAGGGAGAAGAAGAATTCTGATTACACTTATGGGGGTTGGACTAGGTGACTTTTAAAGGTCCCTTCCAACCCAAACCATGCCACGGTTCTATGTGAGACTCTTTTCCATTGCCACAATGAGGGAAAATACCATTAAATTACATCCTTGTTTCTGGTCCTGGTAGTGCTCAAAATTTTAGATCAGACAGTTGTGACTGAAGAACTAGCTACAGGCCAAGGTACATCTCAAGCCACAATGGTTTTTTAGAAAGGTGAAGGAAGTGGTTACTGAAGGAAGTGGTGGCCTGTTTGTTATTTCTTTTACATGGAACTGTTTGGAGGTGCTCATGGTTCCCAGCGCTACAGCTGCTCCCAGGGAGATGTAGGGGAGAAAGCCAAAGTGTTGGTAAACAGCCCACGATATGTCCAAGGCAATTCACAGCTGCAGACTCCCTTTCCCCCATCTCCCTGCCAGATATAGCTTTCACAGATTCTTTACTCTTTGTTGAAGCATCCCAGTCTTGAGTTACAAGCCATTTCCCAGGGAGCTTATTTCTTCATCTAACGTGACAGCAAAACTGTTCTGCAGAGCAATACATTTCATAGCAATATGATAATACAAATGCTTTTCTCTAAAAGGAAAGCATTGTAGGTATTATTTACATAGATACGCTTCCTCTAAAAATACTATTTGCCATGCTTCAGCTGCTGACTAGTATATGTGCATGTTCTGCAGCAACAAGGCACCACATACAAGCTCTTCTGAAATACTCTTCACAAGCATTTCACTGTTCTGCAGAACTGGGAAGGAAATCATTAAAATCACATCACATTAAAATCTGACAAAACCTTGCAGCATGTGTTTGGGAATCGCCTGAGAAATTCTCTGTTAAGACAACAATCTAGAGCAGCAATTGGTCGTACCTCATATAGATGCATCTGTTTTTCTCTCTGTGTTCATTGAAAAAAAGCTGAGTCTACCAAGAAACCACTTCTAGTGAAGCTACTCTGCCACCTACTGTTGCTCTTATGGATATACTAGACATTTTAATGTAAACCTTACCATTAAAAAAAACTTTTTTTTTTTTTTTTTTTTAAAAAGTCATAAGCACGCTCTGCTACTTGCAGGACAGATGTGGAATGCAAANAAAAAACAAATACCTTTCATGAATCTTCTAAAATTCACATATGTAAAGCTGTCTAAAAGCCTCTTAAACTGAAAATTCTCATCCCAACCCTGCTGGATAAAGGCATCAAAACAACATCTATTTATTTTGAAGAGTAATACTAAAATTCATCCATCTAGCCTTACTGCATGAGATGGATGAAGGGAAAACATAACAAGTGGTACTGGAAAGGTAAATCCACTCGCATCTTCAGCTAGCAGTAATGCAGCTGAGGATCTGTGAAGGCTGACCAGGTCCTTTTAATGACACAGCAGTGACAAGAAGGCAGGAGGCTCCTCACGGATCCCAATGAGCAGACCTGCAATACTAATTACTGCTTTTTGTTTCAATATGAAACTCTAATTTGCACACCATGGCAATGAGATTTTAACTGAATCTCAATGTATTTATGTGTACCTATCAACTTTAACCCCATCTGCATCCAATCATTTCTATATGCTAAGTATCACTAGCCCTATGTTTTGAAGCAGAATAATCATTAAAAGAAAAGAAAATTTGCAGCAGAGCTAGATTCCAGTACAGATCTTGGCCTCTTTCCTTTGTAATCAATACTAAATAAACCTGCAAAAAAGTGCATATATGCATAAAAATCAATTTTAAATAGAGATGTTTTGACTAGATCTGGTTTCAGAGAGTTGTGTTTCTGTACCAAAATGGAAAGTCATCCTGTACAAACTCAATATTTTTGCTGCTTCTGAATTCTGTTATCTTTTGCCGCGTATGTAAATGCAGTTGTTACATTAAGAATCTATGCAGATGTTTTAGTTTTTACAGTAAGCTAACTTCTGTAGCTTACTGGGAGCCAACTATCACTTCTTCCAGCCTGCCTTGATGCATTATAACGTGCTGAGTTGGGGTTTTTCCCCCATAAGGTACATTCCCATAGGAATTCCCATATGGAATGTTATTCCTTGCAGTGTCCTGTTCTTATAATTCTTGCCCCTTTCAACAAGGCAGGTAATCAGACACTTCTGCTCTGAAGCCAGATCATCTGTGACAAAGCAAAGTGCTCTACCAAGGCCACACCCTACCACATCATTAATTCATTCTCTGACCTGGTTTTGATTGCACTTGAGAGTTCAGTTTTGAATGGAAACACACCCGGACGGGGTGTAAAAACAGAGGTCGAGCTGATGACATCTCAAAGCCGTATCATCGCTGGACTGCCCCCACTGACTTAAAATGTTAACTACCTTGGGCTTGATAGAGGCAGAAGTCACATGTGACAGATAACATAAGAGCAAAGGCACTTTTGACTTGGTGCTCAATTCTACTGACCATTAACAAAAGATTACCAGAAGCAAGCTGAAGGGAAATCCAATACAACTGTCCATTTCATAGTCCAGTGCAGTAATCTGTAACACAGCCACATTGGGAAGAAAACCATCATTTCCCCACCTCCCTTGTGACTTCGCCACGCTGGAGCTACCAGCTTCTATGTCCCGAAGAAACTCTTCCCTTAAGATCTCTCACTCTTATGCATATATATAAAAATGAATGAACTAAGAGAGCGCAATGGAGATGGAGTATCAGAAATGCTGAAGTACAGTGCCTTCAAAAAGATCCAGAGAGTATTGAACCTATTATATGATTTCTCATATACTGACAAACTACATTATGCTATATCAACTATTGCATACTGTCAAGAAATTACTTATTCCCCCACTGAACTGCATGCATCACCATCACTAAGAATGAGGTTTTAAACAGAAACTGCAATACAGTGTAATAGCTATGAATGGGAAGGTGAAAAACCTTCGCCTAAGTCAAACTGGAAGACTGTTTCACAAAGGAAGACAGAGACGCTCTTTTGGAACACCTAGAACACCTAAATCTTCTCCCCCCCCAAAAAACAACAAACCAAACCAAAACAGGAAACAGAAAAAGGAGTGCTTTATTGAGCACAAGATGCTGAAATTATGATTCTGTATCTCACTGATCACGTGTCCTTTCCAGCAGTAATCTTTTACCCCAGGGACACTGGCTCAGACCTGACTCAGAGGGAAGCACGCCTCTAACGAAACTGCCAACAACAGGTCCTGGAGCATGTGTGCAACCCACCCACCCACAAGTCCTGGGTTAAGGGGTTTGCCCATCCATTTATTGACCAGACTCAACCTTACTTAACTTGTGAATTGTGACAAAAATCACAGCCTGAGGTGATGTAGCTATGCAACTTGCACATTATGTACCTTTAAGTGGAGTCATTAAAGAAAGAGTAAATGGAGTAACCTATTAATGAATACATCTTGCAGGGCCTGAAAAATATGAAAACAAACAAACATTTCATAATACATATAAAAAAGGCTTTTTAATTACCATCCTGTTTTGAAAACATGGCTGATCCGCAGCAGCCCCTGGCAACAGTCTGCCAACATCTCAGCACAGCATGCTTAGACACTTCTGGCAGTGCTTCCATCCCTCCACACATCAACAACAAGCCTATTTATTATCCAGTTTGCCTGATCTATAGCGCAACACAGCCAGAACCTGAAGCTATTTCCTTAAGATTGAATCAGTCTGGACATGAAAATGATTAATCAACATGAAGAGGTTTACATGCTGTGAGAAAACTGCTCTAACTAAAACCTCAGTAAAGCCAGGCTGCAGCATTTGGAAAGCTGGGGCTTTCCACAGCACTGGGATGCTTTATTAGTTCTCTCCCAACACTGTGATGAGAGCAGTAGACAATGACTGTTTGTCTTTGGTACTATATTCAGTTTGGGAGATCCTACAGGTACAGCTGTACGACCTTTTGCAGGCAAACAGTACTGCTGTGCCTGTGGTCCAAGTAGAATGGAAACCATGCCAGCACAATGCCACGACCAAGCCAACACACAGTGCCCCTCCTCAGGTTCAAAGCAGGAGCAAAGCAAACCCACATCTACCTGCATAGGGCAAGGATGCTAGCTGCCCATGCGTGCAAATCAAACAGCAGCAGAATAAACCATCAGTGCTTTAAAAGAAGCCTGGCACTGAAATGATGGTAGATTAACTTTACTTTATCTACCCTTAACAGCAAAGGCGCTATGGAGCATTGTGTTATTCAAAGGGAAGAGAAAGAGGCAAACAAAGTCAATGGTTTTGAGGGCTCGCATTCAGCTACTCCCTCTATTGGGAAAACGCGGATGAAACAAAGCAAAACACACAGGCACAAGTAAACACAGCTGGGAAGTATTTGCTGCCCCTTAATTAAAAAGCAGGGTTTCTTTTGCTACAACAATGTATCCACAGTGAGAATTCTTACCTACAAATCCCCTTCATTTTAAATGTTGTATATTTACCTATTTTGTAATATGCATTTGAATGTTGAAACATTTACCTATGTGTACATACATATATTCCTTATTCATGGCATTCTGTTCAGTTTTTAAGGAAATGCTTCCAAATGCTGCCATTGCTATAGCCTTCTACAAGAGTTAGATGAGAAGAAGAGATGAATTATAGAAGGGAAAGAGCAAAACAATCTTTCCATGCTCCCTTATCACAGAGCTGCTGAACAACCTCTGGCCGAGTTCACTGTCCATAAACACCATGTCTTCAGGCGGTAAGTAAATGACGTTTGCAACTTTTTACCAAGCTAGTAAGGTCCAAGATCCCAAGATCTCCAACTCATTTCACATGAATATGAAAGGGCAACTAGATTACAGTAATTTCTGGTTTCCCATCACTTGGCAATAACCAGTGATCTAAAGGATTATAGATTACTGTGCAAAGTAGACAGTCACTGATAAGATCAGCCTCTTGATTTAAACTTTGGAAAACAAAGTATTTTCCTTGCCCTCTCTTTCTTTTCTTCTTCCTCATGTCCTTCACAAAAAAAAAAAAAAAAAAAAAAAAAAAAAAAAAAGTTACAGTTGTTCTGTTTATTCAGCAAATCTCTTTACAACTGTATATGAAATTGCCAAGGACCACCATCTTAAATAGGTTCAAAATACAGACTCCTACTGACTTTGTAGTCTCCATCTTTGCAATTCTCAAAAGATGAAGAAAATCAGGCTCAAAAGAAGATTGGACGTATCAGTGTGTTTTAGAGTATGCAGCTTACCATCCAGAACACTGGTCAGTATGGTCACTCCTAAAGAAAGCCATACTCAATGCTCATGAGTTTATCATGCCATCTACCTGAGGGAAAAATCAGTAAGAAATGAGTGGTAGTGATTTCAGTTAGAGTCGGCCTTTATCCGCCTCTTTAACAGCTGACCTTGATGAAAGAGCCTCCTCAGAGACTTTAAGAAGGGCTGAATTTATAAGGTAAAAACTCTTGGCAGTTTTCATCACCTCAAATTATTAAGTGATTTCGATTAGTGCAGAGGCTCTAGAACCACAAATTCTGTGCTAATTTATTGGCTCCCACTTCCCCCGCAGGCTGCTCACACATAATCAGAGTGAGTGATTCCTCTTCTTTCAAGGTGACTAAGCTCAGCAAAGCACAGGCTCATGTCTTCTCCTCACTGGTGTTTGTATCCAAGTACACACACAAACGCATCCTGCACTTGGGAGAGCAGTGTTCTGTGACTCCCTGTGGTCCCTTCCAGACTTACTTTCTACGAACACACAAAAGACCCATAGGAGAAGTTGCAAGGTGTTCTGCAGGCCTTGCACCTTCTGTTTAGCATCATGTGGTCTGTCCCTGTCACAAGTAAAAGCTAGCTTTAGATCAGGATAGATTATCTTAACAAACAAAACAGACACAGGAAAAAGCAGCTGGCCAAAAGGCTGATTTCACCTTTTCCTGATGGGTTCCATCCCTCAAACCAACACAGAGAACTGCTTACAAGCTCGGCTGGATTCAACGCCACTTCTGGGTTCATCAGCTGCAAAAGTACTCTTTACTGATTAAAGGTAACTTTTACTGTAACTATTCCTATCAGGTGAAGATGTTCCAATTTTTCTCTGTTTGAAACAGCTCCAGGAAACACCACTCAAGTTCCTCCTCTTCAGACATGAAGGTGAGATTCACACAGCAGCTGTAATTATCAAACCGCCTGTTTATAGGCTAGGAGCAACTCACAAAAACTCACCACCAAAGTAGGCCACACACTCCACTTCCTCCTCTCCAGTGCATTTCAAAGCTTTGTTTACAAGCCAGCAATACTCTGTGACCACTGAGACGCACGCAGCCCAGAGCACCACAAATGATATCCGTACGGCATAACGACACAGGACTCCGAGCCCACTGAGGTAAAAGCGCGAGCTTATCACATGTCCCGCGCAGCACAATGGCCCGCCTTTCATCAAGACATCCTTTCTCAAAATGGGAGGAAAGGATCCGCACTTCCCTTTCATTCTTCTAACACACAATCCCTCATTTAAAATAGCCAATACAAAATAGTAGAAAATAAGGTCCTTTGGAATAACTTTCAAAATTTTTTCAGGGGAAGATTAGAAATGTATGCATAACTCCACAAATCTGAACTGCAAAAACTGGGGTGTCTGAAATGTGTAAAGTTTATAGTGTACCAGATTTGTGTTAACTCTGCTTCTCCAGATGTGAAGCAAAAATACTACCTCTTGCCAGAGAGCATGATTTTCAGAGACCTAAGGAATACACTCTGACCACGCATTAATGCTCACTGAATTCAAAGTCTGAGTCCTCTTGGACCAGCACTGTAGTATACTAAAACAGATTTCATTCAGCGTATTCCAGTTTCCATTTTGATTTACTTCACTTCCATCCTTACTGCAGGCATTTCATTCAGCTTGGACAAAAGCAGAGTGGGCAGGTGCACTCCAATGAGTCTGTATTTTGAGTTCACCTTGGTAAAATAATATTAGTAAAGCAACACTTGTGTGGCAAACTGTCAAGGTGCATTACTCAAAAACACCTTTTGCAACAATTTTTGTACAACAACAAATATTTCTCTTGACTTGAGGCCTTCAGAGTTTTGGGAGGCAGGTTCTTGGGGATTTTTATTTTCCTATAACTCAGCTGGGGACAAAACTACAATGCAATGTACCTCTAGGAGCTGATTAACCAAAACCAACCCCCCATTTATGCAAACTCAGATAAGCACAATGAAATGCCACACCCCCAAACATAAACAGCTGCCCCCGATGCCACTCCCCCCATCATGGGGAGATGCTGACTAAGCCAGGAGAGGAGCTAAGCTCAGCCTTACTCTGAGCTCAACAGAATGCAGCAGACCAACAGACTGACTGACCTGCTGTAGTAAATCTCATGTTCCTCGGTCTTTGCCATCTGGCAAGTGATCTGTGGCTCATGTGAAATGAGTGGGTGGTCACAGTCCAGTTTGTACTAGACATTTTTCAGGATCATGGAAAAACAAAAGCAAAACATTGCAATTGGCACCAAGCACTGCTCTTGTTAGCAGCTTTCGACAGGCCAAGGACCAAACAAAACAAAATGCCTAAACCTCTCCCTACTGCAGAACAGGTCACAGTTTCAGGACGAGGTAATAGTGAGCCTGTAAGAGGGAAGTGTGCAACGCCTCTGCTCTGTCACTCTGGGGTAATGGAAGCAGAAATTTTAGCTCTCAGGACAGCCAGGGACATGCCTTCTCCACTCTGGTAATTTCCTTGACTAGGAATATCAACTCTGGAGCCATGAAAACCACATAAAATTTAGAGCTCAGACCTCTTTTTATAGGTGGATTTGATCCTAAAATGCTTCTCTTAGTGCAATAGGCTCAGCAGAGGGATGGGTAAACAACCACGTGCATGACCCAAGCTGTGGCACTGTTGCTAGTTTTAAATTTGTTTTAATAAAAGCTGTGGAAAGTAAAGTCTCTTTTATAGAACTTTATTTATAGATGAACAACAATGCTTAACAGCAGGTTTTCTGCATTAAGGAATTATGTTTCAAAGGTTATCCTTCTGAAAGAGAGCCAAATACTACAGCATTTAAGTTCAGTTTCAAATTTAATACAATGCAGACTTTTCAAGCACAAATACCTTTAAAGGAAACCATATGGTAAAGGCAGACTTGCTTTTCCTTAACAACCTGGAATGCTTTCATTCTGATCTTAAATGTAAAAAGGGCTCAGGACTGGATATGTAGAACATTCTCTGAGGGCTGGAGTACCTCTCCTATAAAGAAAGGTTGAGGGAGCTGGGCTCTTCAGCCTGGAGAAGAAACGGCAAGGAGACTGACTTTTTACACAGGCATATAGATAGTGATAGGACAAGGGGAATGGTTTTAAACTAAGAGAGGGGGGGATTTAGGTTAGATGTTAGGAAGAAATTATCTACACAGAGGATGGTGAGGCCCTGGCCCAGGCTGCCCAGAGAAGCTGTGGGTGCCCCATCCCTGGAGGTGCTCAAGGCCAGGCTGGATGGGCCCTGGGCAGCCTGATCCAGTGGGTGGCAGCCAGCCCACGGCAGGGGGTTGGGGCTGGGTGGGTTTTGAGGTCCCTTCCAACCCAAACCATTCTTTGATTCCTTATATTTCAAAGCAGAACATTCATTAAATATTTTTAATTCAATATTCCAACTCAATGAGCAACTTTAAATCATATTTAGCAGTAGGTTAACAACAACAGCAAATCCTAACTCCAGTTTGGTCAGACAGCATCAAAGCAGCTACAGAAAGGCAAGCTGGATTGTACTCTGTTTCCAGCATCAGGGAATGCATATTGAAATAATACACACATCCACACACATTTTAAAGAGTTGTTCGGTAGCTTACAATTTGAAATAATGGATTTAAACACAGTCTTGTGGGTTCAACAGATTTTCTTTCAGAAACTAAAACTTCTGTGGGAATGCTGCTTAATTATCCCGACAAAGACACTGACTAAATTCTTAAAGAATACAAGGTTAATGAAGATAAACATTTTTTTTTTTTTCCTCTACTCTCTTCATCATTTTAATCTTGGATATCATTTGCAATGACTGTGGAATAAACACTGTCAGACCAAAGTTAGGATTACTTCATGGTACCCCTCCACTTCCCAGTTTCCAGAGATACACCTGGCTTCTCAGGATCCCCAGCAGCATTTGTAATACCATAAAAAAAAAAAAAAGTACATTTTCAGAATAGCTGACCGCACGTATTCAACACAGAAGTTCACACCGTTGATGTGTATGGGAGATCATTATTTTCGTGATCACTTCTCAGTATATAACAACAAATTCAAAATCATTTCAGTACATATTTACTGCAGAATTTCATGTACAGCTAGAAATGTTAGTAACACACCAAAATAGCCAAATCTCACAGAAACATGTACAAAGGCATGATTGACAGTATCCTTTAATGCAAAATTAGCAAAGGCAAGGATGCATTACAGTAGGATTACTGTGGTTTGCTCAGCTATGCTTTCTTTTGTTTAGGCACAGCTGTACACAGACTTGAATAAACAGGAAACCTCTTTCATCTGTCTGATGATGTGTATCAACAATGAAGCCTTTCAGAGGAGGTGCCATATTCTCAGTGCTTGAAGTATGTTGACATTTTAACAATCCATCTTCTTAACCTGTGTTAGTCTAGAAATAACAGACAACTAGAATCCCTGGCAAAGCCAGCTGAAACCTGCCTCAGCCTGACCAGTAGCAAGACAGAGCAAGTCTCCCCCCTCTTTTATTTTATTTTATTTTTTAAAGTAACAAGTTTCCCAAACAAAACAACAAGGAACAACAAATACAACAGGTACACAGCACTAAGCACAGTGTGAAGCTGCATCTTCGCTGCAGTCAGATGACCACAGCACAGGCAGCCACCCTGATGCCAGCACTGCTCCAGCAGCAGCCAGGGCAGGGTGCAGAGGCCCCAGGGCACACTGCTCAGGCTGCTGGGAACACCAGGTACCTATTGGGTTGCTGGCCCAGGTGTGCCTACACACACTGCAATTCTGCCCAGAGCAGTATTTTAGCCATATCATCAATGTACCAGTCAAGAAATCGATCTGTTACAGTCCCATATTTCAAAAGCAGCTGTTTTTCTTTTGAAGCTAGTAATTCTAAAGGAGAAATGAAATTAGAGGGTCAGGGAAAATATATTAATCTCCTGAGAGGTAATATATTTATCTGAATTCAATAAAAAAAAAAAAAAATCTGGCATTCACATTGGGATGAGGTTTTTTCTACATATCAGAATAGTTTCTCCAGATCTCTTTGGATGAGATTAGAAGATTCTGTGACTGACTGGTCAACCAGAAGGCAAAATATTTTTTAACCAAGTAACTTATACTAAATAACAATGGAGTGCTACAAAACTTTATTCGTTACGGCATATATGGCATTTCTGAAGTCCTCAGACAAAGTTGGTACACAATTTTTAATCAGTGGGTAAAGCATGAGTACAGCACTATTACCACAAAACTTCTTCACATTTTGAAGAACAGTTTCAAAACAAACAAACAAACAGAAAAATCAACAACCCCAAACCCACAACTATACCAGCAGAACTCAGTGAAAGAAGGATAAACAAAGGTCACTGAAACTGTTCTCTGCTGCCTGTCCTGTTCTGGGAGGCTTCCTCTTCCTCTTCCCTTAAGGTACACTTGCATAAATTAAGCATGGGCATTCCTCAACTTCAAGAAACAAATCATATCATCCACAGTTGTTCCAAATCCCACTGAAGCCCAAGGTAATAATTGTCAGCAGCTGGAGAGAAAGCACTTTTAAGAACTCTTTTAAGATCTAAAGTTGCTTATATAGTAGTTAAGGCAACAGCTTTGGATTATAACACACAGCATGCCAAGAGCTGTTAGACAAGCATCTTAATTCCTGCAGGTCTTTAATCTCAAAATATGAAACTGTACAGACCTACTTACACAGCCTTCCAGCAGGCTGGGTTTCCACTCACATTTCACAAGTGTAAGGTGACATCGATGCCAAGAGGAAGACTTCCATTTCAGCCTGTATTAGCCCTACAGTGCTGTTCCCTCATAAACAGAGAGAGAGTGACAGAAAGTATATGACCAGCTTATGAAGAAGATGGCACTGATTTTCCCAGTAACAGTTGACTTTAACCTCAAAAACAGTGTGCAACATCAAAATTGTTAGCTTCTGGATGTTACAGAATGAACCCTGTACGTAAACCTAAGCTCTCTTGTGCAGCCACAAACTGTGTGAAAACCTAAAAGAAATACTTCAATTACAGCAACTAATCTTGGCCTTGGCGTCATCACAAAAGCTGCCTTTAAACCACTCAAGATTCTCCAAAACTATATTCCAAAATGTGCTGTCCTACTATGATGGGGGTATCCCCTACATACTGAGGCTTCTGCGGAGACTATGCTGCTCCTTCAGACCCCATCCTAGCCCCATTCTCCCTATCCTAGGCTGTTTGGCAAACTCATAACCTGGCACAAACAATGCAGGCAGATCAGACCTAGCACAAAGGCAGCTGCTTTCAAAGCAGACAGCACACCACATTCTATTCTGTTCTGAAAAAGTTAGGGACATGAAAAAGTGCCAAAAGAAAGAAAAAAGATCTGTTTTAGGGCCTAAAAAAAGAACAGGAAGAGATTTAAAGAAGCAGCTGTGCATAGCTTCTTTAAATCACAACTCAAAGCATAAGAGGGGGGAGATTATACAAGCAAGTATATAAAAAGCATGACAATTATTTTTCCTTCTGCAATGAATTGCACTTCTGAGGGGATTTCCTTGTTTATGCTTCCTTCAGAGAAAGCTGCCCATGACCAAAATGCATTGTTTGCCTGAGCGAGGTTTGCCAGATTACTTTTTTTTCTTAACCTCGCAGTAATGGAGTACCACGGTGAAGAAAAGCACTGAAGAAAAATAAACAGTGGAGGAAGACCAGCAGATGTTCAGAGCATTGGAATACTCATCCCCACCATGGAAGGGCAGAGGGTTAAGTTAACACTGCCAGGATTTGAGTTTGTGGTTCCAGAAAAACAGACGGCTTAAAACGTTATGTTACGGACCAGGAAAGCATTCTGTCTACACCACACTATACTGGATCTGTTGACGTATTCCTCTGAACAGCAAATTACATTGGGCTATAACAAAAAGCCTGACTGGAATTTTGGAAGTTAATAGGGAGAAGAAATATTTACTAGCAGTTGAAATGTTCTCCTTCGTTGCTTTTTAATATTAATGAAAAAATATCTACAGCTGTTCATGCATGCTTCCATTTTGAAGGAAAACTTTCTTAGCATCTAGTTCACGTCAGCTGCAACACCCTATATGCTTAAGATATGCTGGTTCAACACCAGCCATAGGGAAGGCCTATTTGAGTGCTAAGAAGACTGGTCTGAAATACAAACTGTTAAAACCAACTGCTATCAAAACTGTCAAATCTGCAGAATCACTGATGCCCTCAGGATAACTTTGGAAAACATCATGTATTTAGCAACACCTCAGTTAGCGTCTATAGCTGCCTCATAGCACAACAGATAACTCAATCACATACTTAAATAACTGCTTGTATCAAGCACAGCAGCAACACCATGATCAAATTTAACACCACAACAGTATGCAGAGGGATGCAGCGGTTCACAGACTGAGGTTCAAGCTGCTGCTGGGCCCCTGCGGCCCTTGGCCAAGAGCCCAAATCCCACTGGCACCAGCGGGCCCAGGGGGCTGCTGTCTGGCCCAGGAGCTGGTCACAAGCACCTGCCTGTGTCAGGCACACTCAAACTCACAACTCTTGCTTCAAAAAGAGTGTCCTCCTACTCAAACCATGACTTAGGCCGAGATCCAGATTCTCTCTGCCCTTCAGTTCCTCTTTGGAGAGCACACAGGACTTCAGAAAGTGGCTGAGTACTTGCCTTGAACTTCCCGAGCCACTACGATCATTCAGCCAGGGATGTTGGCAGGCAGACCTCTGGCTTCTCCTTTCAGAAGGTGTTTATGGTCATGTGCTCATGAGCTTGCCTAATCCCATTTGCACCACCTGATTTACGGGTGGCTTTTCCCTAGGTTTTTCATTTTCAATATTGGAAAAAAAAATCTGATTTTGAAACTCTTCTGACAGCTGCATCTGGAATTAACACGAACACACTCTTCAGCCATCAATAACACAAGTATTCCTCTACTTGCAGACTCATCCATTTACAGATTTCCAAGCTACTCTTGGGTAAGACATTGTTTGCTCAGTTCTTCAGCTTAACAGAGACTTGCACCTAGAAGCTTCCTCTATGAAAAGATACAGGAGCTACTGAACATCAGATTTAAGCATGTTCCCTGAGTAACTGTCACTCTTACAGATACGGCTGCCAGGATGAATATGCTAAAACCAGAAAAGCTGATGTGAGACAAGTCACTTCTAGGGTTCAGTCACTACATCTTATTGTACTGTGGCTTTGGTACTTGCTTAATTCAATTAAAGAGGAAGTAGATCTACAAAGTGCCATTAATTCCAGAGTTGAAATGAAACCCCCAAAACACTATGTACAGCCACAGACAGAGCACGTTTTGCTGTTTCTGCACCCATGACCCAGACTATGGACACTGTGCTATGCAGCGATAAAAGGTCTGCAGAGCCGTCTGTCACCTTGGAGGATCCATGGCTCAAATGCATGTTTGACATGCTCAGCTAAATACGCCTCCACATATTTGCGCATCTACTTGTTCAAGCTAGACCTGTTATTCACCAGTCTTAGGTACATACATGTTGTGATAGTAAGGAACCGCATAAATGCCTACCACGTAATCAACCATCCATTCCTTTACCATAATAAAACGTTACTACCTCTTGTAGAAAGGGAACAAAACATGGGGAAGAAAAGGCTCAGATTCACCTCCACTAACAAGCTATGTTTGGGAACCTTCCTTTCTCCAGATTCCTTCAGAGCCGGAGGGAAATACCTGCAAGGGAGAATTATTTCTTGGGGAGAAATCAGGGTCAACATGTATGTATGTGCTGTGCAGTGCATGTTTTACATTAGACAAAGATGCCACGTGGATCTCAGGCTGGCAGATATACCAGCCACAGATAAGATAAACTGTGTGCAATGCCATGGTCTGTAGGTACAGTGCCCTGCTCTAACTTCAAACCAGATAAAAGAGCCCACAGCTTAATGTTGCTCCAAGACTCAGAGTTTTTCGCTAACACCTTGCATGAAGGAAAATGTTTAGTGATTTCCATCACATGGGATACACAGCCACCATCAGCTAGTAAAGTATTCCAGCCACTACCAAGTTAGGATGTATTTGAAATGACAAACTGCAGGTGAAGATAACGTAGTCTCAACATGACATCCTGATTCATCCAGCCTCTTTCCCTTAGCCTTGACAAACACACCAGAGACTACAACAGAAAGGTGCTGGTTAATGTTTACACCGCTCAAACAACATTGCTCATTTTCTCAGGCTCACCCACACTAACGCTAAAGATCAGTTTCATGGACAAGGAAAGTGCCACAGAAAAAATCATTAAAAACAACCAGAATGATTACTACTTTGTAACTCCAACCCCGAAGCCTGAAATTTGAGTAGAACTCATTTTACTTTCTTTAATGAATTCCTCTGCTTCTGTCATGCAGCTAGTCCGACACATTTCCTCCTGCTCTGATTATTAAAAAGGAAAAACAGCTAGTACAAACATCAAAGAGCCGGCATTATTGCCTCCTGAGACACCAGCGCATTTTCCAAAGCTGCAGGTAAAAAACAACCAGTGAACTTTGTGATCCTTTGACAGAAGGGTGTACAAAACTTGACATAACGTGACCGCTACCCAAGGGCCGTACTCACACGCAGTGAAATCTGGGGATCTGAGGCTGAGTGAGACAGGACTACAACTACAGCAGGACAGAAGTACAGGAGAGCCAAACCACCCTGCATGGGACACAGCTCCAGTCCTGCACTGAAAACATCAGCTCCATACTTCTTCCTTGATCTTTGAGCCCTTTGCAACCAAGCCTTTGCAGGCACATGCATTTAAAATTCACTGTACTAGATTTTAATTTATGCTACTTCGAATAACAATAAGCGTGTTCTATAACCCTCACCTTTGTTTCTGGTCTAGCACAGATTACAATGAGACCAACAGTCTCCCAGCAACTCCAAATCCCACTGAGTTATGCCAAGAAAATAGCTGTGAACTAGTCTGCTACTCATATTACCTGTCAACGTCCTCACAGGTAAAACCAAAGACAATGTTTGTAATACAAACTATATGAATTAGTAATGTATTATGAGAGTTTGACAAAACCAGGAACATTTTCTTGACCATTTACTCTTGCATAATATCCCTCAAAATTATATAACTAGGCTGCCAATTAAAGTTTTAGCTACTGTATTGCAAAAGTTTTCCTGGGATAGCACAACAAAAATCAGTGTATGACTCCCATCAACTTCTGTGTCCAGCAGATCAGACCTTAAATTCCTTTCCCCTCACAACACTTAATTCCATGCTATTGAGTACAAGAAGGTAGTTCTAACCACAGGACAAACTTCCTGGGGGATTTAACTGAATTAAATGAATTCCAACAGTGTCGGAGCTCCCAGACTTGCACCTGCCATTTCTAAGGGTGAGAGACCACAAACAAACAAAAAAAGAAAACCTCTAGCTTCACAGCTGGACAGAACCACAGGCTCCTAAAACCTCACTACAAGCACCCGGTGTGCACACATAGACCTCTGCAGCAGGGCCCTCAGGCAGCCTCGAGCAGCCCATGCGCCCCGGGCACCCACCTTTGGCTGTGCACGGATGTGTCCGCCTGCACCCGTATGCCCGCCCCTATGTGTGGCTCTGATCCAAGCTCACTGAAACCCTTTCTGGAGGCAAGGTCGGGCTCTCCAGGCCCTGAGCTCCTAGATGCCATCTCAGCTCCAACTGCTGTAGGAAGATATTCCAGGAACTCATGCTGGGGATGAGCTGGTTAAGAATCTGTGGCTGAAAAAGCATAACAGCTCTAACCCCGTGGTGTAGTATTTCAAAATGGTTTTGTTGTACACTGTGAACTTGTGCTGACAGACACTGATGACTTCGGTGAGGAGCACAGCTTTGCCCAACTGTTGACTGACCTGAGCAGAAGGCATTTCAGTTGAAGTTTAACTTCTGTACACAAGCCATGTCACACCGCTGGAAAACCAGGGATGTTGCAAGTGTGGGAAAGCCCCATGCCATTGGCTGGTGTGAGAGTCAGTCTGCAGCCACAGCCTAGAAACAACATTATCTTGCTGACAGCAAACGGCAGTCAGCTATTGCTCAAGTGTTCTCAGGGCTGTGGAGCCAAAGACTGAAGTTACACAACCAAGATAACTTCTCCACCCTGCCCTACTGGGCAAATGCTTGCAAGTTTTCATCTGGATGAAAAAAAAATGGAAAAAAAATAAAAATCAATATTTTCTTTGCTACACCATTGAAGTTTCACTCTGCACTTAACATGAGAAACTAAACAAGGAAACATCAATTGCCATTTTCATTGGCATGAGACTTAGGACTTCAGTCATTCTGTTGGCCACATCCAACAACACCAGGAAAACGAAGGTGGATTAAAATAACTATCATTTACAACTTCATTAGCCCTACATGGGGAGACCTACAGGACTACCCAGCCTATTTTCCTAAGCTGTCTTCTCTGCAGTATATTTTCCAGTATATCAATTTAGTCTGGTTTTAAAAGTTCCAAATACAGGAACTTTTGCCAGCCTCAAGGAAAATTTACCACATCCTTTCCCTGGTACTTGGATCTTCAGCCAGTTACAATCACACCGACGGAACTAAGCCAAAAAGTTTTATGCAATGTATGCTTCATCCAATACAAATTATTTCTACATCTAATGCCACGAAGCTGTTTGAAAAGTGTAAGTTAAAAGAGAATGCATATTCAAGGAAAATTATTTCCATGCACCAACAGCTTTCTAAGAATCTCCAATTCGGTCTTCACTAACTTCAGTAGCTATCTCCTGATTTCCATTTCAGGGTAGCTGTAAGTCTTGTTTCAGATACAGGAAACCTACAGGCAGACCGACCACTGTCATTGCTGAAGGCTACACCGAAAATGTAGAGCAAAGCTAAGAACAGGGCTAACCCTGCACGATACCTTAATCTACCGATTAGACTGTGTTTCTGACCTTTAAGCTTTAAACTCCGGTTTCAAGGGGCGATGATGATCCTTTCTTCATGACATGTCAAGTATAGAGCCAAAATTTTACTGCCTTTTTGAAAAAAAATGAAGTGCCATATGGAAAAACTTGAGAACACTCTTTTATTAAATCATATCTGGAGGAAGTGGTGAATAGCTCTAAGAAATTTCAGCTGAAGATCAAGTGAATCATTGTCAATCTAAGTAAAAATTGTTCTTTAAAAACATTACAGTGGTATTTTCATGCTTGGAAATGCTTCTCAAAACAAGGATTTTTTTTTGACACAGGTCCCATTTTCTTCCTTCTAAGTAGAAGCTTCCTGAAGAGGGAAAAGAGAAGCAGCATGGAAATGCTCATGCAAGTGAAATATCTGTCTGTCTTTGTTGACATCAGTTCAGAAAAACATTAGAAGAGAAAGGCAGCCTCTTCTTTTGGAAGTCCCAGCTATGAAGACTTTTGACTCAGCACTGCTGTACAGCTACGCAGAATTAAGTTAGTCATAAAGACTCCACCACTAAAAATACTGTGAATCACCTTGTAAGCCCCAGTTTAGCCCCTAAATTACCAATATTCTGCTTTTTGTCTATGCTTAAATAGTATTATGCTTTCAAAATTGAATTTTACTTCTCCCTTCAAAGGTTTGCTGCCTCCAGTCCAGCTAGAACGACCCTCCTTCCCCCTCCCAGTAACCTGGGATGCAGTGGAAGTCTGAGCATGTCTTCGAGGGTAGAATTTGATTTCAGAGGTCTCAGTCTTTGCTACAAGTGTTTTACCAGATCTAGCTACAGTGAAAACACCTCAATGGATATAAATATCATCACACATTTGCAGACTGGGCAGAACCAACAACTTTTTCTGGATAGCAGCCAGTGGGAGATTCAAGGACTGTAAGGCTTTGCAAAAGGAAACAATTCAGCCTCCTGTAACAAATGTGCTGTCCCTAAAGAATGGTGTCATGGAAATCTGAACACATAGGAACAGGATTTTAAAAATTACATGCTGTACTGCTAACCAGCTTTCCAAACAATCTTTAAAGAGTAATTTTATACTGGGCAGATATTAAATGTATAAAATCATAATAAATCCTCTCCACATCCTAAAGTAACGTAGGTGTGCTTCTCAGAATTTAAAAGCTACTTCTTGGGAAATATGGCTAACCCTTCCCTTCTTGAACCTAGCTGTATCTTACAATGGTTGTTTCTAACAGAAAACCAAATGGCTAAGTGACAACGAGAAGGCTGCAAAGCCGTTTTTCCTAGTTGATTCCAGTCTAACACATTCAGGTGTCCTTTCTAAAAATGCTGCAAGCCTGCAAATTCTACATGGAGTCATGCCTCCGACACCAGAGCAGTAATTAAACAATTTTTCGCTATTAACTTAAGGATTAATTCATGAAAAGGAGCACAGTCTTGCTCTATTGTTTTCTTAAAGTTGTATGAGTCCTTCTGAAACAGCCCACAAGAAAATGTGTTTCTGTAAGTAAACCAACACATTAAATACATGCCTCACAGGGCTTAAGGAAAAAAAAAAAAAAAGAGTAACTGATCTCGTCAGCTGATGAAGATTATAAGTGCTTCTAATTAAGTTCCTGTGCACATTGTACCCATACATATCAGCTAAGCTTTAACTCATCTATTTGTCCCATCCTATCAGCATCCTCCCACCTGGAGAGGTCCACCCTGACACATGCTTTCACAGAACAACAGGAAGGAGTGTTCCAAACAATTTACAGTCACAGAAGTGCCACTGAGGCCATGTGTTCTCCTCATACACGACAGCACAGGACAAGCAAACACATCAAATCCATCCACTGGCTAAATGTACTCATCCACTGATCCTCATTTACAAAAACACCAAAGGACCCAATTCCACAATCCTAAGGAACGTCTTGTATGCTGAATATTTCCACTACACAAATGGGAGTGCTTATGGAGAGATCCCACAGTTGGTTTTAACATCTGAATAAAGCACTATGGAACTGGCAGAATCAGGCCCAAAAAAGGCTGAAAATTAACAGGTGGGGAACAACCAATTCATCTGCTGTGAACCCCTACTTAGCTGTGCAGGCTTGCAGCAGAGCTGAAACTGGCCGTCTGGATAAAACTGGACTTTGAATTCTTGTTTAAGGTGGAAGTTGAAGTAGAAAACAATAACCTAAATAAAACAAACAAACAAAAACTCCTGTAAATATTGTTCTAACATTTCCCTCAGTAACACAAACACCTGCTTTCAGCCTTGTTCACCTTTCCATTCACACATTGTGTATGCATCTGTGCCATTGAGTGAACACGAGCACAGGAATCAAACCACACAACAACCCCAAAAAATGATAGCAGTTTTTGTTCCCCGTGTAAGGCAAAGAGACCTGCCTAGCTAACTGCACTCACACACCTTAGTTACAAACTGGAAAAAAAAAAAAAAAAATTTTTTTAAAAA
>VXAV01003009.1:262549-283517 GCA_013399715.1 Alectura lathami
ACACACCTTAGTTACAAACTGGAAAAAAGAAAAAAAAAGTTATTTGCAAATATTACCTCCCCCAGTATGAAAACTCTACCACCTTAAGCCAAGCAAGGCTGAACACATGGACTGCATTAAAGAGATGTGCTATTTGAGAAGGAAAACAGAGTTTCACCTCTCAGCCTGTTCCAGCCCCCTGCTCCCAGTGCTCTCTTATTTAACAGACTAGATGCCCACCACAGTGTTATTAAAATGTTAATCATGGTGATTACTTTCCAAAAAGTGCAAGATAAAGCCAGATCTTTTATTTATACACACAAAGATTTATCTTTACCATCTCCAACATGCTTGATTTGGTTACAGGAAAGGCAATGAAAACATTTTATACCTCACATAGCTGTAACTTCAGTGCAGACTCTGTCCAGAAACACCCACTCCACACTGCAAATATCTTAGAGCCATTGGACTGTGTCGGAGGACGTTAGCAGCACCTGCACCAGCAGTTAGCGCAGCTACTTGCCTGCCTGGCTCTGCTTTCTTTCAGGCCCTGCTGAACAAAAAGTTATTCGTATACAAAGGTACCCTCTACCCTGATGTGTTTTACTACTCTCTCACTGCTCCTTACTGTCCCTTCTATTGCAGAGAGCAACCAAAGGGGAACATACAGTTACAGCTCTTGTGGAAGTTTCTCCTACAATGTCAGGCTAAGAAAAGTCCTATACTCACAGATGTACAAGGAGTATCTCCTAGACATCATCTAATATAAACAGTTACATTATCTCCAAACAGATAGCATCTGTTGGAAAAAAGTCTAACAAATAAACTGGAGAACACATTTTGGTGCATGACATATGAAAGCAAGAAACAGTTGTTAGTAAAAACACTTTTTAACTGTATGACAAGTATAAAAGTAGTATAAGGAACTATGTGAAGCAGAAGAGCATAAGGTGGCCATTCCACGTGACTGGAAGTTTATGGATGCAGCTCCAATGACAACTGCTGCTTTTTTTTTTTTTTTTTTTTTTTTTTTTTGTTTTTTTTTTTTTAAACTTTNTTTCTAAATTGAAAACTTCTTGCTTACTCTTCCAAACTACAAGGATGATACAACTGTAGTTTTATTGCCACAGTTATCACAGTACAGAGCTCTGTCAATATATTCATGTTATAACTACAGCATATCCTTCACTAGGTTGTCACCACTGTCTAGACTGTGCCTTAGAGGTCCTGGACACGTTATGGATTGGCTGTGGAGTGGGTGAATGTACTAAGCAAGGATCAGGAGAGGACAGCACCATTCTAAAAAACTGTAAGCTCAGGAAAGCTATCTAAACAAAACAATGCTATTCAAATTAACTGCTCTTCCTTTTCAGAGACACCATCAAAATGTAGGACACTGCCTCACAAACCTGTAGAAGGAAACTAAAAGCTTGAAGCTACTAAGAAGGTACCAATGACTTTCTTAAGAAAGTTCTTTTTCTTTGCTGTCAGCACAGAAAACTAAACAGGTAAATTCCAAAACAGACACCACCTTGTGCAGCTGAACTAGCCAGGCTAGAATTACTGTAATTCACAAGCATCAAATGAGAGACAGCTCCCCAAGCTGCTTTTAAAAGAAAGAAAGTTTTCATTGATGCCTTAATGGGTGATAGCAAAGAAAGGCTTTCACAGCTTTCTCACCATGAAGTTTTGTGGTTCTGCAAGTTTTGGTTTTGATCATAAATGCAAGAATACAATAATCAGGAAAGAATTTCTTTGCTTCCAGCATCTCTTCTCCCTCTGAAGTATTAATTTTGGCTACTGCCAGAAACCATGTACTGGCATTATCAGACTGACTACATCACAGCTTACATTAATTTGTGTTCACAGTATGAACTCAAGTATGAAAAGCCCAGAATGAAGTATGAACGGGTGAGTATGAAAAGCTCTGCTCTCAGACAGCTCTTGAAGGATTGCTTTAATAGCTTTCTTCAATACAAATATATTGTTTGGGGGCAGGGAGGCTCACATAAATGCAGCCAAACATGTCAACGGAACATTATTTGTGACACTTGAGCTCCTTGAAATTGAAGTTTTCGTCTGCACCTACCACTGTGAAAACAGCTTCAGGATTAAAACCACGGTCAAGTGCTGCCTACGTGCCACAGGAGAAGTGCAACATGGCCACCAGATCAAGATTGGAAAGATTACGCACATGAAAGCAGTTAGAGTGGTTAATCTGCTACTACACGTACGGTAACTGGGCGTAGCTGCGCCCGTTCTAACAATGTCAAGGTTGTACTCATTTAGCCACCCGAGACACGTGAAAAGACAAACAGTTTCTGGCACTGCAACCCACCTCAGTCTGTTTACAGCACGTGGCTATCTCAGCAGTGATTCAGAGCAGGAGAAGGTTGAGGTCACTCCTCGGCCAGACATGACAAAAATATTTTAACTCCCTGTGTATTGGGTTAGTTTTGGTTTTAGGCTGTGTCTCTGGCAGGAGGAAAGCAGCCATTTGTTTAGTGTAGTAGAGGAAAATTTGTTTCTAACCTTAACTGACCTTCATCTACCACAGGCAGCTACACAGAAACGCACAGCACAGTAGGTTCAGCAGGACCTGCAATAGTAATAAAAGCAATCCTCTGAAAAAAGCTGGGCATCTGGTGGCTTAAGGCATTTTAATTACCATTTCAATTAAAGGAGATCTTATGCCATCCTACTTATCCAACACACCTCCAGAAGTTATTCTGGATAAAAGCAATTTCAGTTTCTGTATTTACTCACACAGAGTGTGAGTAAAAATGGCTGCAAAGGAGGCTCCCACCTGCAGCACCCCGCACGCCCTCACCTGGGTGCAGAAGGGGCTTCTGTGGGAGTGGGAAGCCTTGGAATACAACTTGCAACCTTCTCCAAAGGTTTATTAATATCAAATCAATATTTCTTCACCAAGAAGAAGTGTGCATTCCGTGCAGAAACTGGGCACTGCACAGTGAAACACATGTGAAGCATTAAGTATAGCTACATGGTGACACACAGTGGCCCACCCAAAATACAGGTTGTGGGCAGCTCACACAATGCTGATGCATGATGTGCTTTTCTCATTTCACTACTATTCATTTTTACTACATTGCACTCAGAGATTTGAATAACTATTTTTCTACTTAAAGTGGGAAAATGCACTTCTCAGTCTCCTTTACTGTTCATTTTTAAGCGGCATATATGAGCACCGCTGAGCAGCTGCATTTTGTATGCCAGCCACCCTGAGAGGAGAGGGGAAAAAAAAAAAAAAATGCTCTCAGAGCATGCATTGGCTTCTTCATGATTTAATGGCCCCTACAGTAAGAATTTTCAGAGTAGCCTCTCTTTATCATTTTAAACAAACATAAATCCATAGGAACAGCCATGTAACAAAGCTGAAGCTACGCACTGTGTAGGTATAGTCGCAACCATCATGGAGCAGCTTTAGGCAGAACTTAGGAATGTCCCAGCCATGAAACTCCAACAGGCAGCAGGCAATGCACACTGAGATGTGGACAGAAGGCAACGAACACCCGTGGTCACGGAAAATCTTACTTATACTGAGCACAGTATTTGGACATAGAATATTGCAGCACTTAAGGAAATAGGATTTGTACTGACAAACAAAACATTTCACAGAAATCTTTCAGATACGAAATAAGAGTTTTAAGGCAAAAATCTTTTTACAACCTAACAACTGAAATACTTGAATTTCTTACTACACACGTATTAGCTGTCTTTTCATTCCTGAAACGTAAAGTTCACTGATCATTTATCCTATGTTCAGTGCACACAAAGTCTGAAGTAAAGAGAATGTCCATACTGAAAGGGGGCGTAAAAGATTGCAGCCTGAGCTGCACCTTACAGGTTAAGAGATGGCTTGCTAGATACTTGACACTCACTTTTCATGCCCACATCATCACGTTTAAATATTCTTAAGCATGTAGTTTTTGCTGCACTCTGAATTGTTGTAAGTAGAGCTGGGTTTACAGCATTCCAGCTGCTAGAGAAACCTTATTTTATATACTGTATGCAGTAAGTGGCAGATACATGGTCAAATATACCGATTTTATTGGAAGCATGTATGCTTTTAATATTTGAAAGTTAACATTACTTTCAGCAGTTTAGGACCTTCTCATTTACCAAGCCAGCAGCCAGCTCAAGCAGTGCTCCCACAGACGTTTCCCTGTGCGGCAGTGACAACCTGAGCAGCTTGCATCAGTACTATTTCCAGTGTCACATGTCAAGCTAGGGAACTGGTCAAAACTTAAACTAACCCCATCCTTTCTCCTTTTTATGCAGTTCTTCTAGTGGATTTCAGTTTCTGGCCCAGCTCACAGGTGGCCTCAGGAAGCTCTGTACCAGCCCCGCTGACCGGAGGAGGGGGGAAGTACAGCTCAGAAGTGACATTCCATAGGTACCAGTGAGCAGGGCACAGGGATGCCACCAACATTGCCACAGCCATTTCCGTGCTGCACAAGGATGGGAGTGATCTTGGGGGCAGTTACATGGGAATTTGTTTCAGCAGCAAAGCAGGTTTTAAAAAGCACCATCCTTACCGACTTCAGCTACTCATTAATGTCTCATGCCACATTTTTAAGGTTACTTTTAGCCGGGATTTTTTCCCTAAACTGTTTCATCATGTTTCACTTCTGAGGGAGTTTTTATTTTTATTTTTAAACACCGAACCAAGAGCAATATTCACCTCTAAACCTTTGTTAAATCAAATGCATGAATAAAAGAAAATGCCCACTTTCATCAGTGTTTTCGCAAGAAAATTTTGTAGGAAGCAGCAATTCTGTTTTTATGACACCAACTGGTGCAAGTTACTACAAAAGAAAAAAGTCTTTCTGGCAAGTCCCTCATCAGCTGGCTTGAATTTTTATTCTTGTTAACAACACCACTCCCTGTTTACAGGTACAGGATGAGAAATGAAGGAAGAAAAAAAGTATTTTTAAAACAATCTTACTTCTGTAATAAAAAAAAACATTTTTAAGCTCCAAAATCAATTCTCCTATGGTAATGTAAATAAGAAAATGTTACTTAAAACATGAAATGATTCTTAGAAAGTTAGGCATGCTCCATTTAGTCAATTGATCGTTATTGTAAGTGTGCTACTGTATGCACTGTGCTGACATATGTTCTGGTCTTATCACATACTGCCATCTCAAATCTATATCAAGAATGTGATTCTCCATTTTCACTCTAGATTTATCTCAGGAATTCCAGAAACAAAATAACCTATTTGTTAGGGAACTTAACATAAACCTAAACAAAAAAAAAAAACACTAATGGGAAAGGAGACAAGTGTGAAGCAATAGTAAGACGAGCATGGAGACAAAAAAAAAAAAAAGGTAATTAGATGGACTCAAATCATATCAGTATTATCTTCTCTTAAGTAGAATATGTTAACTAGATTTATTCATCCTGAATGTTACTGCTGCAAGTCATCCAGAAATGTCAGCAATAATGAAATTAAAATAGTATTATGCAAGACATCAATAAGATACCATCTGGAATAATATGCATTTCAAAACAGAAGAGGATTGCTGGGATGTGGAATGAAGACTCTAATGCACAAGGAATGAATTTAACCAATTAGAATTTGAGTCTAATGCAAGAAGAGCAGCCTGCCTCACTTGAGTACCACACTGAATCACTGACACATACTTCCAAGGAGTAAGCTCAGAAGAGGGAAACAAATTATTACACTGGCACAACGTATGCCATACACAAAAGAAAATATTCATTCGTTACATTCCTGAAGGTACAAATTAGGTAGAAAAAGAAACAAGAAACCTAACAAGCTTTGAGATAGAGTTTCAATCACTTGTGAAAAGGGAACATTGATCATAGTTGCCTGTGAAAGCACAGTAGTTCCAGCAAGTCCACAATGTTCACACAGGAACAGAAATCTCAAAGCAGTGTCTGTGCTAGCAGCAGCAACAGGCACCCATAATCAGTTTCAGCTTCCAAGGCACTCCACATGCTGAACATCTTTGTATCATGATCCATACTCAAGTGCTTCCACTTACTCACATTGACCTCTCTGTTCACTTGAGCCCAACCCAAAGGTATTTCAGCCTGATAACTCTACAGAAAGTTAACTGCATTTTTTGTTGCCTGTATTTTCTTCTGTGCTAGTGCATTCAGTGGCACAGCAGAAGAGCTGACAGCACCGAAGCCAATGCAATGGCAGATTAGAAAGCTGTTCAGGGTTGGTTTTGCTAGGTACAGTGAATGTAGGAACTAAAGCAAGGTGTGCCACAGCAGCAAAAAGGCTGGGTGAAGGGACTATTACATCAGCTCACTTCATCTTTGAAACCACAGCCTAAGTAAGTCTCTTGAACTCTCTTGAAATGTTTTTATGGGAAATCGTATTAAAACAATTCACTGCTGCACATGCAGTGGAAGATAAGGAGAACTTGACTGCATACAGAAGTCCATTTAGAGTGCTTCAAAACAGAAGCAAGTCTGGCTTCTGATACAGTCTGCTGGCAAAATAAAATCTTGTTTACACACACAAAAAAAAAGACAAAAAAAGTGCCACTTAAAAATAGAAAAAAAAATTACAAAAGATCAAATTCTCCCCCTCACCAAGTCCACCCACCCACACACTGAAGTAAGTATCCATCACCCACCGTGAGCTACTCCTTTCTATCAGCTGGCAAGCAACACATTGCTTGGTAGGCACCAATGTTTTACATAGCACTGTAAGTATACAGAAGAGACATTCAAACTAAGATCATTAAAAAGCCTCTTTGAAAGGGACACTCCTTATAATACAGATTAAAATAATTGAGTGTTCACACATTCAAGCTGATGGTTTTCAACATTTCCTACCACTAAGCCCAGCAGTTCAACACCCAGCCTCTTTGTTGCAGCAGCTATTTGCCCTGATCCACCTGTGGCGGCAAGGGCAGATTCCAGGTACCTTCTCACAGGGCTCAGCACAGATTACACCAACAGCACAGCAATTCACCTGGTCCCTCTCGCCCTGCTGAGGACAAGGAGGTTATCAGTCTGGAATACATGATCAGGCATTTCTTAAGCAAGAAATGCCATGGGAAACCTGTTTATTATGTTTCCACTCCACTGTTGCTCCCACTGAGCTCCTCCCGTCCTGATGCATGTTTATACAGGTGAATTGCCAAAGAAAGAAAGAAACCCTACCTCTGCACCTAAGCCCCACAGTTTAATTCTTCACTTACTCAGGTTCATAAAAACTGATAAAATGCGAAAAAAAAATTTCCTCAGAAGTAAGCAAACAAGCTACAATAAAAGTATAACAAAGAGGCAGCAAACAAGGCTATGGAAGTTAATTATTACCAAGGTTAAGCATCTAATTTATCTTTCACAATACAGGTCCGACTGCCTGCACACACACCCAGGCAAGCTTAAAGAACCAAACACGGCCACAAGGAAACAGCCCAGCAGGAAGGAATTCAGGAGGCATCCACAAGGCCTCAAGTCTCTCAAACCCTTCATCTTAGCCCGAGGCCTGCTCTATGCAAGGGTGGGTGTGAACACGTGCCCTTTTGCTCTCTCTCCCCACTTCTTTTTCATCACATAACTGAGAAGTGGGCAAGCCAGTAAGGAGGAACCAGCTTCTGGTGTCAGATACTGAATCATGGCCTGAAGGAAAGAAGTCCCCAGAAACAGTCTTTGGTGGCAGCGAAGGAGATGACCAGTTCTGACACTTCCACTGGGATCCCATCAAAGGGTTTCAGTTCCTTCCAGCACAGGATAAAACCAGCGGGTGCTTCAGGTTGCTCCCCGAGCGGGACAGGCAGGCCAGGCATCATGGTGCCCCGCAGGCCGACAGCCTTCACGTTGCAGGGCAGCCATCGTGCCCAGGTCAGCCCCCCAGCTGATCCCCAGCCATTTTCTGGAGCCTCTGATCTTCAGTTACATGGACTCTCTGGGACAAATGCACCAAAGAGCGTGTTTGTTTTCTTATTTCCACATCACAGACTTCGGCTCACCATCTCTCTAACATTATTTTTCCAACCACTCCCTGTAGCACTGATTCCCAAACCACGATCTCGAATCCAGCAGCTTTTGGCAACTAGCACCAGAAACCACAATTACGAGGAAATGCTAAATTTGTTTCTTCAGCATGGCCTGCAATAAAGTCTGAGAGTTCATAGTATTCTTGTGGTGAAAACCACTGCTTTTGGTATTGTTTAAAACACATTGAAACAATCACAGGAAGTGATCAGTTGCCTGCACACAAAGTTTGTGGTTAATCTTTGAACATCAGCTACTATCTCACAGGCTGCCTCTCACTACAATACAGACTTCTTTCCTTTACAGGCTTTATTGCAATTATATTGCCTATATTGACTATGAACTAAATTACTACTGGACTTACTGGACTCACCAGTCCAGCTGGTGAACAATCAGGCCTCACATGTAAGATAAATAACCTCCAATTTATTATTTCCCAGCTGACCTGGAATTACACCTAGGCTCTTAAGGGCGGACAGCAGTAAAGCAAGTAGTATGTCTCCTGCAGATATTTCTAGTTAACCTAAATGCAAGGGTGAAAGTACTGTACACTGTATAAACCATCAGCCTACTGAAACATACTGGAAAAAGGAGTCCATACCTCAAACCAAGAAGTTCTTTCACCAGTGACAAATGTTCTAGTCAGCGAACGCGAGGAAGTGCTCTAGTGCTTAACTCATATCCATATACTTTTGCTTTTATTTCCATAGAAGGAGCTTTTCATTTGACTGCAAGCGTTTTGTTTCTAAGTGCCTAAGCTGACAAGACTGCACTGTGACCAAAAGAGCAGCCCCCTGCTTGCCCTGTCATTTCTATCACCTTGTCCTCCTTTGTGTCAGCATTCAGGTAGCTATGTTGATGAAAAAGATTTACAGCACACAGCAGACTAAAAAAAATCCTCTCCAGTGAAAGGCTTCAGTTCCAAACATCTGTACCTAATGGCCAAATACTGCACCCAAGGATGCATCCAAGCCAAAAGTGATGCAGAAAAAAAAGCATTCATGATACGTATACTCAACTGAAGACTGAAGCTGCTATTGAGAACTTCAATCCACAAAGAGTCAGCACAGCTAAATGAATGCTGGAAACTGAAGTATTAGTATCAAAACATAACCAAATTAATATATTGTCCTCTTAAAGCATGTCTTGGATCAGTATGGGAGGAGGAAAGCATTTAACAAAGCAGAAAAAAGATGGAGGCTCACTGGCACAGCAAAGAACCCAGGACTGAAATATGAGGGGTTTTTTACATACATAAGCCCAGATACACTGTCCCGATTTAGCTGGAAAAGTTGGTTTTGTGAGCATTAAACTCACAGCCAAAATACTGGAAAGTACATGAAACAAAAGATTGCTCAGGTATGCACGGCTCACCTCAAATAGATTTCTAAAAACTTATTATTACAGTTATTACTTCTTTTATTGCTATCTGTTCAAAAGTCTGCTGTAAATACTGGGTTAAAAAATGCATACACCACTGATTGATAATAGATATGGCCCTCATCATTTTATTTATAGCTTAATGTTTGGATGACACAGCAAGTGTGGGGTTGGACTAGACAATCTCAAGGGCTTCCTTCTAACCTAAACAAATCTGTGTGAAGATTTTGCAAATAAGTTGTTTAATGTGAATTCCTCTGCTGGAATGTAATAATGTTCCATTCAACTCCCAGTAAACAACCTACAAAAGGAAATCTAAATTTGAAATGCATTTGTTTTCAGTTTTAAAAAGAAGCAAGGCAGCAGGTTTTAATTTCAAACAGCTTTTGCATCATCTAAATTCCATCTTCCAAAGTGGATACTGGAGACAGCACAGATGATTGTGAAGTCAAACAAAAACAGATGCATACCCGACTTTGACATGCAAAGCAGAGAAACTTTTGGCTTTCTTGACTAATATTCCTTCATGACCCTTATAACCACAGAAACAGGATAACCAAGGCCACTGACCACTAATTGTGATCTTGCTTCTAGCAATGACCAATACCTGAACCTTCACAGGAAGGACAGAAAGTTAGCAGTGATCTACAGTTTCTTAAGCAGTGTTGTATGCAGACAAGTAGCTGCCAGTCCTACATTCAGCACTTTGCAGGCTGTCAAGCGGTAAGAGTTGACACAGCGTTGTCTTTATTTCTTTCTTAGGACCCATAGCAGTCAAACGGAGAACTGGGCCATTCTTTTCCTTCCCCCATGAACACAACAGAGTATTCTTATTTAAACCACTCCTCTACAGGTTGTCAGTGTCAACCAGGCATTTTCTTCAGCAGCTGCCTCCATTTCATTCCCTAGATCTTACGCAGTTTTGGTCATAACCTTTCAGAAGGTTACAAATGTCAGGCACCAGCCCTCTGCTGCCTTCGCTGGAGGTTTGCCCTCCCATCACCACACAACAGATTTAGTGATTCCCACTTCTGTTCCTTGAACTAAATTCCTTTATCAATGTTCTTCTGATAAAATCTCACTAGACATTAAGGCAGATACGAGAACATTCATTCATTGATTCAAAAGCCAGAGAACATTGTTTTGGAGAACGTACAGAAAGTCTGAAACACTCTTACCGCACTTAGTTTTATGAGAGGCACTGAAGCAAGGGGTCTGCCTGTAGTCACATTTGCAACAGTGCTTAAAATCCTAACTGCAAGTAAACAAAACATATAAATAGCCCCAGGAACAAACCAAACAACTACACATCTATTCAAATCCATTGTGTCCTCAAGTTAATCTAAATACCAAAACAAGTATACATCTCAATGCTCCCTGGCCTGCCCCACAACATGGCAAGGGCAAACCACCATGTGACCCCGCCAGCCTTTTATTGAACTGCCAGAGGTGTGCAAGCCAGGCAGGTATTTAGACAGGGCACTCTGACCTCTGCCTGACCTCACATAAATGTAAGAGAAACATCCTAGCGATAAACATCAAAGACTTTACAGGAGTATGTTGAGGGCACCTGCATGAGTCAGTAAAACTCTAGATAGAGCTGGCTGGGGGACTGTCTGTATTTGCAGCATGCTTGACAGCAGCCCCCGAAAAACAGGCACACTCCTCCTTCCTGGAGGATGCTGGGGCAGAACATGGTCAGCACAACCAGCTGATCCCAGTGCCCTATTGCTTGGGATACAGCAGATCTCCTTCCTAACTGTTGGCTTCTGCTTAGTACTGCACATAGCATTGTCTGAACAGGGTAACACTCATTTTGGGGATTTTATCAGCCTCAGATGCCTGGCACTTTTCTTGGTATTTGAATTCTGTGAACCACCTAGTAACACATTTGTTATTTTTATATGCTGGCATTTTCAGCATTTTTGACCTCAACAGCATAAATAAAAGATGGAAAATATGAAAACATAAAACTCACAAACAAAGGTAGCAACATAAAGAATCTCAGAAGACAGCACAGTTTTAAAAATTGTTTTTTAAGCAATTATTACATTCTGAGGTTGCTACTTCTGCTTCAGAATGCTTAAGGCTTGCAGTATCCTGCTGCTCAAACCACAAAGAGTCTAGAGGTGATTTTACAGTGAAGGACAACATAAATGTAGTACACTAAGAAAAACCCCACAACTGTAAAGCTACTAAACTGTGAATTTGACTGAGAAAAATTGTAGGGGGGGCATTATTTGGCCTATTTAATACTGGAGAAAGCAACTGGCAATGGCAGACAGTACTGAGCCATCTTTCCAAGGACTGACTTAGTACATCTTTTAAATCTTCTGTTCGGGGAATTTTCTGGTCAGAACCTCTGCAAATTGCTTAAAAAGAGACATTTTTAGAGTGTGCAAAGAGACTTCATTTGTTTTAAGCTGTTGTATGAGGGATTCAGCTGTTCATTTTACATGAGGCACAAGAATTGGCATAGCAATGATCAGAGAAGCACCTAATTTTGAAAATACACTAGATCTACAGGAAGCAATTGACTGAAATTTTCATGTAGCTGATCATTTTCACTACTGAGGACAGGCCAGGCTCAAAAAACCCACAGCAATATAATGTCTTTCAGGAGTACACTTTAATGGACTAGACAAAAATAAAGGACAGAATCAACTGCCCAAATTTCCGACTCACTCTGGTTTATTTTGCCTCTGGATGCTGTATATCTGAAAACATTCTCATTCTCTGTCAGCAGTGGTCCCTCAGCTCATTACAAAAGGACAAAAGCAAGTTTTGTGAATTTAGTAGAATGACAAAGAAATTAGAGAGATGTGTGAAACATTCTCAAAAGGCTACTGCCCTACTTCGGTTCTACACAGCAAACAAATCCAAGCCTTTAAAAACATACTTTTGAACCTGCTCAGCTTCATTGAAATCCCTTCTATTCAGCCCCTGGGAAGGGTTAGGTGGGTGGAATCTATGCTTTTAACAGAGAAAACAGACATTTTGTCTACAATTATTTTTTGAAAAGGTGATGGGGAAATTGTACCAAAATCGATGGAAATTGGAGCTCATGACCCTCCCAGGTTTGTCTATGCAACTCTTTTCACTAACCTTTAATGTGTGCTTTAGAAGTACGCATGAGAGAGACCACACAGGCATCACTAGCAGTCAGTGAAGCCAGCTTCGGGGATATTGTGCCCACCCCATACACAAGCACAACATTCCCCTGCCCCCTGCCAGGTTTTTCTCCCCAGGTCAGAAACAAGCAAATACAGAAATAAAAACATACTCAGTACTTGGAGAATAATTTGGTATAATGTGATGTGAACTGGAACGTTATTAATAGCAGTACCCATTAAGAAAAGAAGCATGGGAACTCCACAACACCAGGAACAGGGGACAGTTGGACATTCCAAGAATAAAACAATGTATTTGTACAAAGGCTTCTGCAAGATCTGGCCAGGAGATCAGCAGCAGTTATTTTCACTAGCATCACTGAAACTCTTGTTCACATCCAGGCGTTTTCAGACCTTCCAGAGTTAAGAGAAGTGCATTCAGTATAGCTCCTACTCTAAAGCAAGAGTTTGAGAGACTTGCCTAAGTTTTTATAGCCATTGGTAACCAATTTCAATACTATATTGATGAATGTGAACACAGCCCCCTGCAGGTACATAAGCAAACGCAAATGGTAAGGATACAGTAACTAGGAATTTGCCCAGACTCCCCAAAAAGTGTCTGAACTTCAGACAAAACATTCTAGGAAAAGAGAGAGATTGCAGACCCTGTCTACAAAAGGTTAGATGAAGAGAGACCCGCAGAGCTGACTGCTGGCACACAAGACAGCTTTGGAAAGTCAAGCTGATTCTTAGCCATTCTGCTGGATTTCCCTGTTCTTCTTGCCCCAGTGATTTTCAGATGACCAGAAGATCTGAAGTGTATTTCTCTCTCTCTTCTAGATTTTAAAATATATATCTTATAATATATTAAATATAAAATATGCAACTTCTGTCCCTATCCAGAGCTGAATGTGACACTGCATTTCAGGCTCACACAAGTGAGAGAGGTCCGTATGGACTCAACTCTACAAGATTAAAAGAAAAAATGGCATTTTTTAAAATTATGCAAATAAACACCATTTGAAACTCCTGCTGTTTTGTATTTATTTATATAATTTCATTGCTCTGCTTGTAGACCAGTCAATAATATTAGGGCATAGTTCTAATATTTCTGACTTTGAAGGAACTTGAACAACTACTATTTAAAAACAAGTCAATCTACCGAAAACGGTTTCCTCATCGTCCTCTCTCTGCCCCAAAATGTCAGTATTCCCTTAATTTCAAAAATCATTGTGCTTTAAATTCCAACAGTGCAGGAGGAACTATGTTGTTATAACATACAAGCTATTAGAGCACACAGTGACAAAAAGGGTTACAGAATGGATTCTTTCACATTCTGGTAAGACACAACAACTAGAAATACACACCTTGAATTGTCACAGCCAGAAACAGCTATCCTAATTGTAATAAAAAGAAGAGACCCACAGCTCTGCAGTGGAACACGGAACATTTTTTTCCGGGATGCTGGGTAGACTCAAGATATCAGACCACTGAGTCAGCAGTATTTTGACCTTTCACAGACAGCAGATCAATTCCTGTGACCCAATCTTGCTAGATAAATGTTGGCAAACAATTATTAACCTTGTGAGTCAGCTTGAGATACCAGCGAAAGCACAATGACACCCATTCTCAAAAAAGAGCTCCATTTCCACTAAAGTGGAAATCGAGAAACTCAGAGAACCAAAGAAAACCTTAATTTATCTTAATATTCTAAGACAAAATCAAACTCTATGTACAATGGCTGGATACTTTCCAAATGTTTGCCCTATATTTTTATTTTTTAAATCTCCTGTTCCTATCTTTAAAGCTCAATTTACAGTTACCTTAGGGAATACCAAGTCCCAGGCAAATCAGGTTTTTGGAGTATGCAGTGCAAAACTGGTCTTACCGCACTGTTGCTCTACAGGAAGTCTTTTCAGGTCCTCATCTAAGCACAAGGAAAGCATAGCTTAAAGAAGCCAATAAAAAAGCATTAGTTCTATCCTGCCAAAATTATCTTTAAGTGACAACACCTGTGTCCCCTGTAGAGCCACAAAGCAACTGACAACCACCTCAAGATTTAAGCTAACGAGTACTAAGTGTGCATACAGTATCTCCTAGTCAGTCCGGCCATAAAAAGCATAGTAGGAGCTATATGGGTGCTCTCAAAAAGACAACGTGTTGGTATGTTTTGGGCTATTCAACCTTCTCTCCCACATGATGCCTGCTTAAAAAGGGAAATAAAGTTTTATATTGCAAGGTCAAAGTGGTGTGGTTTTCACAGATGTTTTATCTCTTGATAGAAATACAGATAGCACAAATTAAACAATACAAATCTTGTAAAGGAATGAATACTCCTCAGATGGCAAACCTCTAAGCTGTCTGGGAAGTCATGAGCAACCCTACAAGGGCAAAAGAGCATGCACAGCTTTAAGCAGGGAACAGACTTTTCAAAAACAAAAAATTGATTTGTATGGTTCTCCATTTCTGCACTGGTCTACAAGGAAAAAAAAAATCAGTTCAGCATTTTAATTAGAGGAAAAATATACCTTGGAAAGAAATCGTGTTTTGCAAATCATGAAAATTACAGCGCTATTTCCCTTGTAACTAACATACCATCGCTGAATTTTAATGTGAAAGACCATAAAACTGTTAGGTGCTGGAAAGAACAGTACATTCTGGCTATTTGAAGATTTAAACAGAATTATGTCTAGTTTTATTAGGCATATCAAAATCATAGCTAAACCCCAGCAGTAGGCTGGTGCTTTTAGGAAAACTGTAGTTAAACCAGTAAAAGTTTATGTTTCTTGGCACACATGCACCATCCTATTAAGTCTCTTAAAAATCCAATATCTTGGTGGAGGTAACATTACTGTTTACTATACTTCGGGTTGTTAAGGGTTACCAGGAAGGTCCTGTTTTTCCATGACAAAAGAAAAGCACACCCAGGAGTTTTAGTAATGACTGTAGTCTCCAAAACCTGAAACTTTGGCCAAAATCCTCTACACCTGCACACCAGCTGAGTAAAAGAAAAAAATCAGCAAGAATTTAAATGGAATTTCTGACTTGGTTCCTTGCAAATCAGAAATTTTTGTTCCTCAAGTCTTTTGGTGGTCAGAACACAATGAAAACACAGTTCTTTAAGCCTGTTAAGGAGGCTGACCATGAGATACATCAATGCTTGATGCTACTATATCCTGTTTCAACAGTACTACATAAGGGACAAATTTAGTTGTGATGTGTTGATGGCATCATACCTCCAAATTATTATTACTTCAGTTTTTAAATAAATGCCATAATGCTTTATTTCATACTTGAAAATACTACACACCACCACAGCAATGTTCTCACTATTATAGAGTCAAGTATAAAAGTTTGGAAATGTCAGGATTATGTGAGCAGCTGTGATTCTGTCATCCCTGCGTCCATGCAGTATGCTCCCATACTCCTTACTGCCCTCAAATTATCTCCACAGGTTTAGGTATTTCAAAACAGGATGCACAAAGTTTTCAAGATCACTATGTCTTACCCATCTTACATCTCTCTCATCTGTTTCTTTTTCTGAAATCCTGATTGAAATATTCCATTCCCACTGAGACACCATAAAAAGTCAGCTGTTAGGGAAACACACAGATTCTGCAGTCTTGAATAAAACTCCATGAGGACAGGAACAATCTTCAGAGCAGGCACAACACCATAGGAAATAACATATGGAGCTACACCCTAACGACTGAGGGAAAACCAGCACCCTGCAGCAGGTGTCATGCTGTGTACAGACAGCATGAAAACATGTAAATGACACCCATGGAAACATTTAGCAAAGCACATCTACCAGCAGCAGGAAAGTAGAAGAACAGCTCCGGACTCTTAAGTTTTATGTATGCTACTAATCTTAATTGATTACTGTTATAAAGTAGTGCTTAAAGATGATGAATGTTAGGTACTGTAAAAAGCAGAGCATCTTTCAGGCTGTGTTTCAGACTTGCTTCTCCTTTGCACTCAGCCTACCTCTGCCCTCTTATACCCTAGCTCGTAATCGTAATCCTTTGCTCCAGCTTCTGCTTTTGGACTGTTTACAGCCAGCTTGAGCATTCCCTCCTCAAGATGCTCAGGTTCTGATTACTAGTCCTGTATGACAAACAATGGTTGCTCATGTCGTTTCATTGTTAAGTGCTTCTTTATTTGTTAGGCAGCGATGATAAATGATGTCTTAGAACAACAGAGGCTGCTTCCTGCAGTTCTCCTATTTCCAGAAACAGAGGATGATAGCATCAGCTTTGTAACAATACTCAGGACAACGAATCGCTCCCTTCAAACACCTATAACACAGTCCAACCTGGCACATGCACCTTGTTCAGACCATTGAGTAATTATGTATAAATATTTGGCCCATGTGAACATCAGTGCAATAGCCCAGCACAGTGAGTTAACCTTGGCTGGTCTCCGGCTGCCCCCCAGCCACACTCTCACTCCCTCTTCTTAACTGGACAGGGGGAGTAAGTAAGATGAAAAGGCTTGTGGTGAGGACGGGGAGATTGCTCACCAGTTACCATCACAGGCAAAACCAGACTATGCCTGAGGAAACCAATTTCATTTATTGCCAATTAAAAAACCAGAGTACTTAGATTAAAGAACTGTGCCAACAACTGTTACATACTTATTAATATAAATCATCATTTTCTAGTCAAAAAATTCTCTCACCAGCAACACAGCCGCCCATTATGTTTGTGTGTCTTTGTTTCCTTAACTGTAAAAATTGGTGAAGAATGGATTACGTGTATTTTTGGAAACAGTTTGTAGGTAATAGTTGAGTTCATTAAATCTCTGCCTATGTGACCAGGATGTGGCAGTTTTGCAAAATTACTCTTACTGGAAGGCAAGCAATAAGGGTAATACTTGGCCATCAGTGCTGAGAACAAAGACATTGAGAGCTGCTGTCGTGGCTGAGTAAGAAGAATTACTGTATGCTTATCTTGCCTAAGGAGTACGGGACTATAAAACTATTAAGGTAAAGACACCTGCCGTTAAAAAGAGAACAGTTGAAAACAGGAAACTAAATCAAAAGGGAAGCTGATAACTCTCCAAATATCTGGAAATCGCTGAAGGACGTTGACAAAGATTGATAAAGACTTCTGTGGACTTCTGGGAGTAGTGAGGAAATCAGAGTGATTTGCATTAAAAAAGTTGCTAGTTTTTCCATACTGCAGAATATTTCTGTATTTCACAAGTATTGTACTTGAAAATTGCCTTTCAGAAGGCGGTGGTATTCTCTTCAACTGTCAGAACATCCCTGGATACTAAGATACTAATGCACTGTGCTCAATGATGCAACTTTTTCAAGCAACTGGGAAGTCTTCACCTTGGAGGCAAGTACAGCTAAGCCACAGGTCCTACCCACATCTGTATTATGGGGTCGTGCAGCATCTGCCTGAAAGGACTGAACGTGGTGACAACATCTGAATTCTGCTAAGACCCAGCAGGCAGTACACTGCCACAGCCAGTTGGATACTGGTTATAACCACATCTCTCAGATGTTTAGAAGAATGCAGTAAGTGTGGGATAAATCCTCACTCACAGACATGAACCTGCAAACATCTCCGACAGAACTGGAAGGAACGCAGATCAGTTGTGCAAAGGAAGATGACAACACTGTGCAGACTCCAGCCTGTGCTACAGAATCTTCAGATACTTACTGACAAATCCCAGCTGCAGTCCCTGCTGTCAGTCCAGGTGCCTTGTTGGATGATAACACTGAGGACTACCACAAAGGCAGCATAAGGGAAAAACATGCACATCCATTGGCCAACTTTTTACAACATGAAACCACCACAAATGCGCAAGCTACTAAATCAATGTCTTCAGAGCAGGCTCAAGGACTATCTCCCAGTAAGGTACTTAAAATGAACTGCAGCTATGTGGTCCAAATGCTCAGGGAAGATCTTAACCCTTAAATATTGAGGCACATATCTTAAAATCAGAGTAACTATTGGGAGTACTGCCATCATTGCTCTTCCAAACTTTCTGCATCTGTCATGGGACAGACTTAAATGCTGTAATACTCTGTTAAGGAAGCTTTTAAAGGTTTAGGGGCAAATCAGCACAACAAGCATGTGTGATGCTCGAAGAAATGGTAGTGGTGATTAAACATACAGCTTTTTGTAATGTAATACGTAAAAGAGAAATGAAGATCTATCATCGTAGTCAGACTTGCGTGAACTTCTGGCAGGAACAAAAGTTTTGTCACTGTTTGTGTTAGATTCCAGAGATTTTTGAGCATAGCTCATCTAAAAGCTTGTCAAACTAACCATACATGAAATACTTGATGTTAGACATCCTACAGGCATACACACTGCTGCACTGCTCTCCTAAATGGCAGCTTTTCTGCATCCAGCAACTGCCTGCATTGCAGCAGCCAACAAAACTGACTTTGCTGCTACATTTGCAATTATAAACTTGAGTAACATTAGGGAAGTCCAAAACATCTGCATAGTTCCTTAAGAGTACAAGCCTAACATGACATTTACAAGGACTAATCATTATCAAATTGCTCATGTCAGATTAAAGACAAAAAGTGAAAGCTGATAACTTTAATGCTATTTATTTTTATTTAACAGCACTCCAATAACAAAAAAAAGTAAACACATTTAAAGTGCTGTTGCATTATTAGCATTTTTTCCACATACTCTGTAACTTGCATTCAGCTTTCATAGCTATCGAGTCTCTTCATAAATCAGTTCACTAGAACACTGAAAAACAAATCTCTAGCACTGACAAACAGTAGTTTCACCAGTGCCTAAGATGCATCGTCTTGGGTTTTTAATGAACCAGGGAATAACTCTGTAATGACCTGCCAATATTCAGCTCTTACAGACTCAGACCCTCCCACAATACACTCAGTGAAACAAGAAACTACTGTATGACCCATAAAATGCAGTCAGAGTTGCTGCCTTCTGTTCTTTCACACCTGGGTACATAAACTTCAGCACCATTGATTCATCCCCGCAATACAACCCTACATGAGGGAGGCATCCCCTAAGGAACTTAATGCATACACTACAAATTGAAGGAATTCCTACTCTTCTGATGTTCCTAATGTTACCAGTTTACCCAGTTTGATAAAAGATGTATATTTACCAGAAGCACAAACCTTTAGGTGGGGGAAAACAAACTTGAACACGATCAACTGCTGAGAAACTACTGGCAATGAGATTCACATTCATCACTTCTTTAAGGAACAGATCTTAAACGCAGTACCCAGGAGCACAAGACAATGAGGTGCAAATACTGTAAAACTTCTTTAATCAGAGTTCTCTTTAGCTGGCCACCCTCTTTGTAGTATGTTCAGAGAGCAATGATTCACATTGTATCATCTTTACTCCGTTCACACTAGGTATATACGGAGTTGCAGATTTACTTTAAACTGGAACTAGAACTGGTTTGTGCACACTTCAGGCCTTCTCCTTCCTTCTACCAGGTGATTTATTCACCACATACCATCACTAAGGAATCCTGCCCTTCGTCTAAAACCAGAGAGTGACAGGAAGCTGGAAGAAACACACTGGCTGAATACCTAGAGCCCTGCCTACAACATTATTCATGGTTGGGTTTGGTGCCTCAGCAGAGGCCATAAGACCAAAACATTTACTTCAAAAATAATTCAAAAAACTGCAGTGCCTTTTAAACACATGCACCCAGCCAGGGATCTGTTGCGTTGCCTAGATTATGCAAATGAAAAGAAACATTTATGTCCAACTTTCAACAATGTATTGACAACTTCGGATAAGAGGAAAGCTTTCCTCATTTATAACCTAATCGAACATCAAACTAAGGTTGTCTTTTCCTTTACAAATAGCTGCAATTAACCAGTCAGGAAAGCAAAATAAAGTAACCTCCTGAAGTAATATTCAAGCAATGAGACTTCACCTTTTTGATTATCTCCTCCCTGCTGCTCCCCCTCCTCTCCAAACATACCAGTTGGCTCTAGCCCAGCAGCTTTCTGAGGTTTGGGTTGAATAGTCCGAAATTTCAGAGAACTTCCTGCATCTCCGTAATCAGTGCATTATTTCTTTCCCAGTCATGCAGAATAAACGTCAAGTCATTTTATACTTTAGTATTTATAGACATCCTTTATGTGCTGCAGTGCTGAAGTTTAGAAAGAAAATAAGCACATTAATGTGAGGGGGAAAAAGGGGAGGAGAACCTAAGCCACCCTAAACCTGAGCTGCCTCTCTGCACAGTTAAGACAGAAGCTGTCACGTCCAGCTGAACAAACAACTAACAGACAGATATTCTGAATAGCAGCAGCAGTTAAAAAGCTTATTTGAAAATATAACATATTCATTTCAATCCCCATGGAAAAGGTAATCACCGATCGGCTTGGAACGGCATCAGCACTGGTTCAGAACCATTTCCTTCAATAAATACACTGCCTGCTCCCAAGCAGGGGAGGACAGAATGGCACCATTCAGTTGCTATTGCCCTGCTCACCCCACCTTGAAATATTTGTGTTT
>VXAV01003009.1:287973-303592 GCA_013399715.1 Alectura lathami
AAAAAATACGTTAAAAAAAAAAAAAAAAAAAAGAAAAAAAGAATACAGTAGATAGAGAAGTATCTGCATCTTTTTCCCTCTTCTGACTCTTTTCTTCCTAGCCCTGTCAAACTGGACTTCAAAATCTCTTTTTCTGAATTAGTACCCTGAAAAAATACTCTAGTGCTGACCTATATCCTGGCTTACTCCTTCGTATTCCAGCTTCAGGTATTTGCCAAGCACAAAAAAAAAACCAAAACAAAACACCAACTCACAATCATCTCCTACTACTAAGCCCTAAAGTCACATACCTGTTTTCTACAGAACAGCGTCTGACACACTGGTCTGCACAGAAGCCTGAAATACTCCTTAATTCTAGTTTCAGTCCTCATGGAACTGTGTTGAAATGATTCCAGCTCACCAGCAATCTCTTTGAAAATTTTTGTATTTAAGTTGTATCAACTTTAAAAATTATCGAACGTTGCCAACAACAAATAATCTCCATTAGCTGTCCGTGTCCACTCACTCATATATAAATATTTTCGGTATCTTTTCAAGTGAGTCAGCGCTCAACCAAATAATTCATCTGAGAAAAAAAAAAAAGCTTAGACACCATCCTAACCCTCCAACAACAGCACCAACATCAGCTACATCCAATGTGACAAGGGCTCTTCTGAGCAAAAGCAGCTGCTTTAGCTATAGGGAACTGTTAGATAGTATGTGGAGCTTCGCTATTTTTTCCACCTTGCTTATCCTGACTACTTAAATTGGTGTTAAATTGTTTTTTTTTTGTTTGTTTGTTTGTTTCTGTAGTAGATGCTCATTCACTTTATGCTGTTATCTGCTTTTAAACATTTACATCAGCAGGGAGTCATCCACAAGTTTCCATTATAATCAAAAATAAAATGAAAAAAATGATCATCAAGATGACACAGCAAGACGAGAAATTAAGATGAAGTATATTGACAAGACTGCATGGATTAGATCGTACAAAGATTCTACCCACAGAAATTCCACAGTAGCCAATGAGCAGGCAATGATTTGGTCATCACACGCTTTCCCCAAAGCTGCAGCGATTCTGCTGAGATCACAGTTTTGGAGACAAAAAATCATGACCAATTGTATCCTTTTACACTATACCAGCTCTCCTGTCACATCAGACCTGAACAGATTTAAGGACTTTTCCACCTTCAGATTGCAAATTTTACTTATCTACTTGGTATCAGAGCACATAGTTTGGTGGTTTAGAAAATACCTGCTGTCTTAACAGACCCTGAAAATTTTCCTTTTGAGGGTAACTGCTGGAGAACATTCTGCAAGGTATTCATTACAGTGCCCCAACAACAAGATGTCTTCTTTCAGATCAGACAGGCTGCTCCCGCTTTTCAGCCAACCTGCCATGAAATATGCATGAGCCTTCCAAAAGGAGAAACCACCACTGATGACGAAAGGTTCGGAGAAGCATTGCATCCACTGCGTGTGAACTGCGGTCTGGATTTTGAGGGCTGTACTACAACTCCAGTCTTACTCCATCTCTAAGCACAATGTTTTCTACAATGGACTGCCATGAGACTGATGGACTTGGCCTACACAGCCAGGCTTTTCAGAACAACTTTTCTTGAGGTAAAACAGACGCTGTTCTCCTCAGCCATACATGGCTGAAGAATCCAACTCCGCAAAATTGGCTGAGGTATTTCATTTGCAACATCCCACTGACTTCCAAAGATCTGGGGTTCTTGGCCTGAATCACTTCTGAAAATAATATCTGGACTGGGCTCTCAAAAAACACAGCACCCAGCCACCTTAAAAAATCATCAGCTATTCCTTTTGGTACTTTTCCACAGTATGTAGAGAGTCTCTACGCAAACACGCTGCGTCTAGTTGTCTGTTGCCTTTCACCTACAACCAGTTTGTCTCACTTCTGAAATCTCACTTCTGTTGAGATTTTTCCCAAATGGCTACAAACTTGGATGGAATTCCATTCCAATCCATGTAACTGTCTGATTGCTGTTTTGGGAGTAGTCTCATATTGAGTGGCATAGGGAAGGGCAAAGAAGAACCAAATGACCTCTGAGCCTATATTTTATGGAAGCAAAAAGTTTGTTACAGTGATAAATATGTATACGTACACACTGTACACAAAGCCAGGTGTATGTTCTAATTCTTCAGTTTGATAGCTACAATCCCCTTCACTAATTTCATAGTCACTAACTTTGTTCTCTGGGAGCCATTCAAAAGACAATTTATAGAGGAGAACATGCATGGCAGTGCTCCCAGAAAAAAAAAAAAAAATCAAAAAACAATGCTATTCTCTTGCAATAGAACAGCTGTTACTATATATAAATAAGTAAAATCCCATAGAAAAATATTTGCTAACATAGAGCTAAATGTCAGTTCTTGTGAAAATAAACTAGAATTCAGCACAATGATGTCTATAACAAGTTAATTTTTCTTTTAAGCTGGAAATGACTATGGAAAAGACAAATAGGTCAATCACAAATTAACTCAGTGTTTCTCCTGCTCGAGACAAGATGTTGCTAGGTGGCATGCTATTCTGCGTTAACAAGCATTTGTTGGGGCACCTAACAAAGAAATGAAAGAGAACTTCAGTTATACAATGTTTTTTTCACCCATGAGCACCACAGAAGATGCACCTTGCAATCTCCAGCAAAGAAAGGCGCAGAGATGGCCAGTTCAGCTGCCAGGAACCCACAGTCATGCATGCTGCTTGTGGACACTTCCCATCAACCTCTCTCAAAGTTCCAAGTTGCTTATGAGTATCAACCAAACACTTCCTTACCAACACGGTTCACTTGTTCCCTTACCTGAAAGCACATGCTCACGCCATTGTGCTTGGATTCCAACAAGCAACGTTTCTTTACAAAGGTCCTGTGCTCACACAATGCAAGGGTACATCAGTTCAAGTTGGCACTAGAAGATTAGATGACTAGCTGTGCCATTCATTGACTCAAGTCTTTGCAGTTCTGATGACATATTACAGGGTACCAAAAAAGAAAAATGAGATGCACAATGATTCACATGCTATATTCCAGAGCTGAGCCACGGTGCTCTTAATTCTTCCTGACTGCTCTCTCCTCCTACATGAGAGCAGCATGAAGGAATGCTGTCTTTATTTTCACTAGAAAACAGATTATTTGCACTGGATAGATCGGAGAGAAAATTGCGAAACAGCAACTCACAAGTGCTTCAACTCATAACTCTGAGAACAAACATCTGATACTTCTCACACAAATACTCAAACCACAAATGCTTCATCCAGTTACCAAAGAAACAGAGATTTCAATTGCACAGCGTGCCTGATTTCAGGTTTCAGTGACAGACTGAGAGGGCACAGCCACAATTATTTTCTGTTCAGTTGAAATGCAAATACATATTGATGATCTTTAAGCAACCTAAAGAAAAACTCAGCAAACCACACCAGAGAGCATTAGAAAACTTTGCATCAAAACAACTACAACATACAGGANCCCCTATTTTGGTCAAATACTTCTAAACTGAAGCATGTCACCTGACTGTGGAACTTGTGCATTTTGCATGTTCTGTAGTGTGATCAGTTACAGCTCCAGCTTCCAGCTTTGCTTTTGCTTTTACATGATCTGTTTCTCCAGGACTCTGTATGAAGGGGCAATAAACGTGCACCCAAGTGCATCAAACATACATTAAAGAACTTCACTCGTGTCTAAGGAATGGGGTATCTAACTTTAGCCATTAGCAACCCAGCAATATTCTTTTATAAAAACCATATCCTAGTGAAAGTTTTAACTCTGTTTTCTAAATAGCACTTATATGACAGCCTTTAACAAATCATGAAGAGGAAGTCACTGAATGTGAACTCGGTTTATTTAAGGGAAGTGACCTCTCCAGCAGCCTCTGATCAACCCTACTCAGAAGTCTAGGGGGAATTAATAGCTGATCTCACGTATTCAGCACAGCCAAATGCACATACATGCATTTGCGTGTTCCATCTACATCTTACAGGCTTTCCATCTATTTATTGAACCTTCTTTTCCTGTTTTATTTATTCAGGCTCCAGAGACACATCACAAATATTTCACAGGGCAATCAGATAAGGCAACTGCACTGAGCTCAGCAATGATAGAAAAAACTGCAGAGCCACTGCTGCTGCTTCTCCAGTCTATTTCTTAATGGAGTGCAGCTGAAGTGCAGCTGGAACACAGCTGTCAGCTTTTATTTCCCAAGTCTGCACTAAAATAACAACTACAGCTTGATCATATGATAATTACCTCTGAATTAGAGCCCTCGGTTTGAGACATTACACACAATTAGAAATTAGCCAGGAGCCTGAGGATGACAATAAACACAAGGCTGAAAAGCTTGGGTTTTGGACATGCTCCTGTTAAACATTTGTTTGTTCAGTGCATTCCTCCATCAGTATCTCAGTAACATCTCAGTAACAACATCAATGCCTTGCTCTTCTTTATTGTTTTTGAAACACGGGCCACAAAAAATTTTTTTGCCGATACCAGAACGCTTCAGTGTGAAGTAGGTCTGCAGGTGAAAAGTGGTAATCTGAGGCTGAAGGAACCTTGGACTTAGTTTTGAAAGGTAATAAAAGTCACTTTCCAGTGGCTAGTCATTCCACCTTTAGAAACTGCAGATCTCTCAAGTAACTAACAAAGAGAATGCAATTACTATGCCTCACTTTCTAAGTAATTAAAACACTGCCTTCATGCAAGCTATGGAAAATATGTTGAGGAGGATAAATACAAAGGTTAACTGTAAGGTAATTTTTCCATACTCTTTCTGCTCAGAGATATGCATTAATCAACCAGCTTCAGGAGATCAAATTAAGTTTCATATAACCCTAGATGTTTTAGTGAAATATTTCACAGTAGAGGAATTTGGTCAATACATACAAGCTGACTGTAGCAAAAGCGTATCTGCACCCATCTCAAAAGCAAGAAGTGAGATCTGTAACTTGCTCTGTGAGGTGAACATTTCTTCACATTCCTTGTAGTCTTCTCCTGTAAGCATATCTTATCTAGCACTATATGGTACAACTTTACAACCTATAAACATGAATCCAATACCAGAAAACAGACAAGAAAAAAACAAAAGCACTCTTCACTGACCCACTCTGACCATGACATCCCTTAAACATCTGCAGCAAGTAATTTTTAAATACGCTGTCACAAGTAAGCACAGCAGAAATGAGGTGACAGTGATGAATCCTACATATGTTAATGAACACCATTTCATAGAACAAAATTGTTTAGATAAAATGTTTTAAGATGAAACATTTTTGGCAGACTTTAGATCCGAGCAGAATAAACTTCAGACTGATCCGCAAAAGAGCAAGAAAAGTTTGATGACCTCATAGCAAATACTGCATTACAGAGTACATTCAGCTAACAGCTATTTAATACTAAATTTCCTGAAGAGGAGGACAGTGTTCTGTTTTACCCAAGACAAAAATAAGACAAAAATGAGCCTCAAAGAAACCATTTTGCTCATAACTCTTGATGGAGAGTTTAAGCCCTAGGATCCAAGCTCCTGTATTTTTCATTTGGAAGTCAGTCATTAGTCAAACAACTATGTTGAGATAGCCCCTTTAAACATCAAAATACCTGAAAGGTCACTTCATTAATCCTGAATATTCATCCTTTTACAACAGGTGTGGTTACAAAGAAGAAAAAAAACCTATAAGGCTGGGGACGGGGGGAGGTGGTGGTGTGATTAAAAAAAAAAAAGCATCTTTAACATAAAAAATTCAAGTACAGTAGGATTGTGTTAGCTTCAATGATTCTGGTCCCCAGTGATTCCTATCCCCTGATGTTATTCTGCAGTGTCAAAACAAACTTCTTGATTAAGAATCCCAGTCACTCCCACACAGCATAACATCTGAATTATTAACACCAGCCTCCAGCCAGCTCTTTTCTAGCAGCTGTGCTTCACTTCATTGTTACATAACTCTCAAAATCATTTCAAGTTCTGACTGTGAATGACCGAAGTAATCTTCTCCGGCTCTAGAGACACAGTCAAGCTTTATTACAAGCATACTACGTTTCAGTCTGAAATTGTTCTCAGCAATCCCCCAAGTGAAAAATAAAAAAGCAAAATGCTAGTCAAAGAAGGAGGGGTTCTATACAGCAGCACTTTCAAATGACAGCAATGAACAGACAACAGCCAAAGGAGAAATGTAACAATGCAAGGCAGGAGGAACTTTTTTCACAGTACAGAAGGCACACAGAAACAATCAGTACAATAAAACCGAAGTCATTACCCTAGCACCTTTTGTCTGTTTCCCAAGAAATACAAAGGTAACATACATTCATAACATGTGCACCTGGACTGTAGGTTCTGATGAAAGAAGAACATGATTTTATGAAGAACATGATTTTAAGTGAGATCTCTCTACACAGATATGAAACTATGTTCTTCAGTGGATTTGTAAATGACTTGGAAATCTTGTGAACAAGCATCTCAAGCAAGACCCTGAAAACCAGTGCAAAAGCAGTGTGAGCAAGAGTATACTGAAAAACAAATGAGATAATAAAAGTGCCTGAATTTGTTTCCTATGCTTAGATATACAAGCCCAAGCTGCAAAACCAGAACCTCCTAAGAGAAGCCTGACATAGCACTAGAGAAAACCTGAGGTGTTTCTGAGCTGATGAAAGTCCAACAATTCAGATTATCAAATGAATTCAAAGCGCCTGTTAAGTGAATATAAAAAAAAAAAGTTCATATAATTTGTTAACAGTCTTTAAGACTGGAAAAAGTCAGAAATCACATTCACCTAAAGCTCTCCAAGGTGCATGCTCTTATGCTCAAGGGATACAGCAGTTTAGATCCCAACAGCAGGGCCTGCAGAAAGGAGCCTCCTTCACACCTCAGCAGAGCTGAGAAGGATGGTGCAGGACACCAGGACAGCTGCATTCCTTTCAGCAGCCCAAGTCCATGACTAAAATTAGCACTTACAAGAACAAAAAGCAGATCTGGAGTGTGAACATGCAGAAAACAAGCAATCTTTATTTCTTTCAGTGGCCTATGCACATTCGCATTCCTTAGGCCTCAACAAGGAATACTGTTTCCTGAGGATCACGGAACAAAGGTAGCAAGCAGTCATAATGCTGCTTTTTGAGTAAAGCAACAAGTCTTACTCCTAGATTTAAGCAATCCATTCTTGCAAAGCTGAGATGGGCTCTCACTGACAGCCCCAGGGGCGGAGGGCAGCCAGGCCAGGAGAGCAGCCCGAATGCCCCAAGAGGGATCTGCATGCTGTAAGAGCACACTGCAGATGCTCAGACTGTTCTCCTTATGTCGGGCCGGGAATCTCTGGAGAACAGCAAGTCAGGAGGTGCACCTGCTACCTCCTCAGGCTCAGCACTGAGACAAATGTGCTCAGACACAGTTCAGAATCAAGTGCAAAGTTAAGCTATACTTCTTCCTTCCATGTATGAACCCTAGGTTTGGATCTGAACATGGTAAATGTCTCTTTCTTGAAGGAAAGCATACTGAAATGTAGTGTTATGCTCTAATAACGTAATACAAAACAAAACAGTTATGGGTCCAGTCCTATGAAGTTCCTTTCATATGAATAATCTTAAACTCGTTACAAAAGAGATGGGTGAAGTGGGCCTTAAATCAGTATTTGTTTCAATGTTCTCTCTCTTTCTCATGCTGTGTATATTATAAAAAGCCCCCCATTACTATTTATTAGGTAAGAAGATTAAAAGCAAATGGTTTAATGAACCTTAACGATTACCAGAGACAGCATAATAATGCAGGAACAGCTACCATTTGCATCTTTCTAAAGTCACACTTTTTTTTTTTCCCCTAGGCCTTTGGATACATTCTCATGACAAACATTTCATATGAGAGCAAGCCTCAAAAACATGAACCCAGTGAGGTTCTGGAGAGCCTTGATACCACTGGTGGCAGCTGATGGGCATCGCGGGATTCCAGTGGGACTCCAGTTCTTGTCATCATAAAAATGCCACTTTCCCCATTTACACAGCTGTTCCATTCATAAGACAGATCTTGAAATGTTTTTAACACTACTCTGAAATTTCCGTAACTTCTCTGTTCTAATTAAACATTTTTTTTTTCCCCGTAGGCATCAAAAGCTATGGCTAAAAGTCACTGCAGTTTTCTTAACAAATATGCTGAAGAGCTATTGCTTCCCATTGCACAAGGCCAAGGGCCAGACATTCGGTTCCATTACAAGCACCCTACAGAAACATATAAAAACACTCATAAAAATGCATTTGTTTATATGGCAGAGATATGAATGAATTAATACCCTAGACAGAAACTACCACAATATTATTAGAGTTTATTCAACCTGCAAGAATTTTATCGACTCTTAAATCATGTCCCCCTTCCTTCTCTCCTCCCCACATGCATCAATGGACTCTTGTGTTTTGGTTTGCAAATATTTAAAGTGGTGTGTCAAGTCCTGCTGCAGAAGCCTGCTGGTCATGCCATGCTATGAATAACAGACTGAAAGAAGGAAAAACAGTTCCTAAATCAAATTACGACTCTTGGGGATAAACACATTTCCAAATGATGTAATTATAACAATATGTCACACTCTGCTGAAGACCTCATATAACATTAAAATAAAGAATGAGCGGGTAGGAAATATAAGCAGAAGATGACATAATATTGTTCTGTGCCAGTTTCTGCCTGTTTTCAATAAGGCTAGACATCAGAAAATGACTTGGGGGGGAAAACAAAAAAAATCTCACTAACAATCAAGGGAATTTCTGTTCAAGTTGGAGGCCTATGCGCCAAGATCACATTTGACCTTGTAATATAAATAAAGTAACCCTAATGAAGTGTGTACAGAGCCTGGGAAAGACAAGCAGGGGCATGCTGAATCCCAAATAAACACACCAATGTGACTTAAGACATGCCTGGAGAAAAGTTTATTATTTCATCTCTACCCCTGTATATATTCGATGCCAGTAAAAACTGCTGCATCGCAAGCTCTTAATTTAGTCCATTTTAGACACAAGAGGACCTTGGATGGTTGATTCTAAACACGCTTGCACTAAATAACTCATAAAAGAGCTGACAGAAAACACACCTCAAACTCAGTTGAACGCTTTGTACGCACAAGTGAAACGAGTCGTACCTGGTTCAGACCTGAATCCTTGCTATGGCAGTAAATCACATTATCAGCCTACAAAGTGAAGTCACTTGATTCTATCAAAACTGAATAAACTCCATTGTGGCTTTGCTATAATCCCCTTATGAGAACAGTGTGCATCATTATTTATCCAACTGCTATGTGGGTGGAAACAGGAGACGTTCACCTCTGGCAAAAATGTGTGCAACTTTTCCCAAGTCAATAAGTCGCACCTGCTTCTACCAGCGCTGAAGCCTGCCCGTGATGTCAACAGCGATACTGTCTAGAGATAAAGCAGTTCCTGTTTTATGTCAAGTTGCTTGCACATCCTTCCCATAAAGGACAGAGAAACAGCTTTAGAATTACTTCCATAAAGCAAGTGGCTTCCAGGGCCAGCAATCCAGCGAGCCCACCCTGCACTCCCCTGTCAGCCTGCGGCCTGCCAGGCCCCATCTCCTGCCTGGTCACCACAGCCCCTTCCTGGAGCCCTTGGAGGCGGGGTACTGCACAGAGCTGCCAGGCAGGAGAGGGCAGGAGCCTGCCTCCCCACTCACAGTCACCTCGCCACGTGCCCTGAGTGATCGGTGGGACTGAAGAAAAGGGAGAGGAAAAGGGAGGAGGGACAGCGATGACACGAACCAGGCACATTTCCAGTGCCAGCCCTCATTAGAGAAGCAGCCATTCACAAAGTCCTCTGCCCTCGGACTGCCTTCTTCTTCTGTGCTACTCGTTCTGGCCTCAGTTAAAAATCCTCCTTTTCTCAATGTCTTAAGTTTCTCCCCAGTCTTCCCATTCCCACATGCAAAAACAAAACAAACAAAAAACAACAACAACAACAAAAAAACCACTACTCAAATTCACAGCTAAAAAAACTATAAAGTTTTCAGTGGAGCCCAGCATAGGACAAGGGGCAACAGGCACAAGCTGGAACACAGAAGTTCCATACAAACATGAGGAAAAACTTATTTCCTGTGAGGGTGACAGAGCACTGAAACAGGCTGCCCAGAGAGGTTGTGGAGTCTCCTTCTCTGGAGATGCTCAAAACCCATCCAGACACTTTCCTCTGTAACCCACTGAAGGGACCTGCTTTAGCAGGGGCCTTGGACTGGATGATCTCCTGAGGTCTCTACAATTCTGTGACACTGTGATTCTGTGAAAACCCACTTCACCACATGCCATTAAGGCGTTTTTTTTCTCCTCTATCATTTTACTCACTGCATATTTTTATCTTCTCTACCTTTCACCTATCTGAGGATTTTTCCACAGTTAAATTTCATTTAAAACACTTGGTACATTTTGAGTACCACACCTATATAATTATGTGAATTAAAGATAAAGACAGGATTATGAAGAAGCCATAAAACTAAGCATCTCTTGGTTGAAACTCCCTCCTTCCAACCAGAGCACATTTAGCCCAAATCTCTCACTATCTACTCCGAAGTACTGCCAACCCACCAGAGCTTCCATTCACACAGAAGCAGAAGCTGCTCTTTAAATGGGACATGGCAAGAAATACTGGAACTTCTGCACTTCATGACCTTAAAAATACCTAATGAAAATTGCATGGACTCTTCCAGCTGACATCATTGGCTTGTGCTTTTGGGACCTGTCTCAGTGTTAATGGATCACTTGTCCCAGTTGCACTGAACCACTTGTCCAACGAGCTGATGATGGTCAGGCAGTTGGGAAGCCTTGCCCAGCCCATTCTGCTTGGAGACGGGTCAGTGAGGAATCTGTTCTGTAGCACGGACAGCAACAAAGAGCACACGGTGCAGTTTGCAGCTGGTATTTCTGGAAACACACAACAAATCTCTTCTATGAGCCACAAGCAGGAACCAATTCCCCTATGCGAGACACACTGCATCTGCAGAGAAATGCAGGCATACCATTAAGGGCAGCTCATGGCTTGCACAGGCAGAAGATACTTGGGTTTGTTTAACCAATTGCTCATAGTGGAGCACAGATATTTGGAGACAGTCACAGACACTAACGAGATTTTGCCAAGATTGTGCTCATTCTTCCTTCCTCTACATGGAACAGGAATTCACAGAATCCTGTGAAATTAGGTGTATGCACTGAATCAAACCCAAAAAACTGAAACCCAATTCCAGGCTCGAGGAAACAGACTAAGAACTATAAATTAAGCGTGGCAGTTGCAGTGCAAGCACTCCCGGCTCCAAGATGCACAGCACTTCTGGAAGGTTCCTGACCAGCTGGGAGGACCCAGCTAACTGCATCTCTGCCCTACCTCAGGAAATGTGCCACACTGAAGCGATGCTGTCACAAAATTAATAATCGATTTAGATTACAAAAGTTGTTTGTTTTGTTGCACCTGCTATACTACCTCTAGTTAGTGTGCATGAAAAGCACTACTGAAACTGTTAGCTGTACTCAACATTAGCTAGGCATTAGTTTCCCAACAGCCTAAACCAAACAGCAGTCCCATTTCTTGTATGGCATAGCTATTGACAACGCAGCCCAAAGCTCTTAGTTTCCAAGCGGTTCTACCCTGTTCTCCAGGGTATGGGGTTTCAAGGAGAAGATACTAAACCTAATGAAGCTGATGAGGGAACATGGAGACCTGAAACCTACAAAGCACCAAGATTTTAACACTGCTGACTTTATATCAACATTCACAGGCCCTCTGTTTACCATTTAAAAGTAAATATTTCACACTTACCAGAGAAGTAAACAAAAATGCATCTTAAAAACTCTGCTACTGTGACCTGAACAGGAGGTGTTTAACTTTACCCAACTGCAGTAAATCTTCACAACCTGCAGAATGGTCTATGTGAATTTCCATCATGTACAATTTTTTTTTCCTCTCAAGTTTAACACTATTTTCTTATTCTGCTTTTCTTTGAGTTCCTGGCTCTAATATTAAATTCAGTTAAAGTAACTGAATGACACAAGTCAAGCTGATAGTTCTAAGAAAATCAGGGGAGCAGTAGTTTACCATTGATAAATTTGATATACTCTCAAAATACATGAAAGAGTAAAGTAAGAAAACTTTTAGTAGAAAGCTAGCAGGCAGTTTCTTGATGACAGTTTGAGGAACAAAGACAACAAACTCATTTATTCAACAGTCAGAATTCAAATTTAATGTATATCTTAAAGCAGAACAACTTTTCTATAGAAGCAGTTTAATCTTCCATTAAGTACAGCAATACTGTAAGTAGGAATGTCTGTAAAACCAATTTGTGGTCTTTGATGTACATTCTAAGCTAAATACTTATGGCAGCCTAATATACTATTCCCCCTAGATATCTTCCACTTTCCACTGCTGAAAACTATAGAATAACCCACTTGTGGCTCACAGTCCAGAAATCTCCTCTGCAGAGGACAATTCACTCACATGTGACTCCTTGAGATGCTTGTTGAGTAGCCTGTCATACTTGGGTTAAATCAGTTGTTCTCATTTGTTTGGCAGCTACTAATGCAAGAAACCAAAACCTCTTCCAGTTGATTGAATTCCCTCAATAGGAGAGCTGGCATTTCCTCACACAGCTCCATCTAAGTGGAACAATAACAAGATCAGGTTCCCTTTCAACAATAGCTCCAGTGTTGTTTGGCATTGCTTTCAAATGTCTCAAGATAAAGGCAAACTTCAGAGTTTATGGAGATTTCCCAAGAATGCTTTCCTCAGAAGAAAATCCAAGAATAGTAATAATATAGTGCCTTTTTAAAAAATGATTGGTATTCCTGAGAGATAAAGGATCCCTAGAAGCACCACCTTTAGCACTGCTACCTTTCTACTGCCACACCCTTAGAAATTCAGTCAGTGTTATCATTGTCATTTTACATTTGAGGATACTGAAACTAAGAGGATAAATATTTCAGTCAAGTCTGAATAATGATTAAACTACAAGCAAAACACAGAACCTGAGAACCCCAGTTCTCAGGTCTTTGCTACCCCATTGATTATGCTAGAAATCAGTCTCTGTTTAACCCAAGAACTTGGTTTGATTTCAGCTACCAGACTGGATACTTGTGGATACTGCTGGATACATGTGTGCTTGAATCTTCATCATTGACCAGAAATATAATTCTGTTATATTATATTCTGAAATGAAGCAGCCCTATTGCCAACAGCAGTGTACAGTTCTCCTGGGTCTGGCTAATGGGGTTAATCTTTTTCACAGCAGCCCCCTATGGTGCTGAGCATTAGAATGGTGACCAGTACAGGGCTGCTAGCACACCAGTGGTTTAGCTACTGCTGCACAGAGCCTACACAGCATCACATCTCTCTCTGTCAGACACACTCTGCAAAAGCTTCAGTCCCAACTCTCTTCCAGCCTCCCATGGGACAGTCTGACCAGAGTCCTTCTCAATGCTTGTCAGTAAGAGTCAGCAATGGTTCTCAAAGAAACAAGCAAGTCACTCAAATTTCCTGAGATCTAGGTCAAGTTCTCAAGCTTCGGAAGTCAGAAAATTCAAACAAAATTAAAAGCTCCAAAAAGTTTAAGCAAGGAATTAAAGACTAATATAGTTAAAGAATAAACTAAAAGTTTTGTTTAAAAGCAGAATATTTATAGGTAGAAATCATAGAACCATTAAGGTTGGAAAAGACCTCTAAGATCATCTAGTCCAACCGTCAACCCACGACCACTATGCCCACTAAACCGTGTCCCTGAGTGCCACATCCACACGTTTCTTGAACACCTCCAGGGAAGGAGACTCCACCACCTCCCTGGGCAGCCTGTTCCAATGCCTGACCACTCTCTCAGAGAAGTTTTTCCTAACATCCAACCTGAACCTCCCCTGGCACAGCTTGAGGCCGTCACCTCTCCTCCTATCACTGTTACCTGGGAGAAGAGGCCGACCCCCACCTCACTGCAACCTCCTTTCAGACAGCTGTAGAGAGCAATCCCAGAGGAAAAAAAACAATAACCAAAAGCCTGTTGGCCCACACTTGTGAATAAGTAAATCTGAATGCATGACACCTTTTTTTCCTCCTTCAACATAAAAAGAAATCTCTGCTTAATAATTACTGAAAGGAAAAGCACGGTAACAAACATTACCCAAAATACAGGAACTGTTCCATGTTAGCATTTATTTTTGTGTCTATTTTTATTTTTTAAGCTTTGAAGTCTTTTATCACTAGGAGAGATCCTGCTGTACAGAAAGAAAAAAGTCACAGTTTGGCTGCAAGACACTTCACCAACACGGTGTTACTGCCTTCTGATGCTCAAGTGGAAGCTGAAGGAAGCTGAAGTGAGTGGATTGTCAGTGAGGAGGAAAGACGACCTCTGAGCATCTCAATCACCTTTTGGGCAGAGACCAAAGATTGCTGCAATATCAAACACAGTGAAAAGAAAGCAACAAAACAGCCCTAGGCAACACAAAGGCAGATGAAAGGCCCTATGAATCTTTCTCTTCCTCTGAATTCAGCTCATTCTGACTGTATGATCTGGACTTGGGTGGAAAATTGGGATATTCCCTTTTGTTAGATTATGACAAATACTTCTGCTTCTGTGGTTCTTTAAAATCACTGAGAGAAAGAGGCAAATAAAATACTGTATTACTCAATCTTACCCCTCTGATGTGTACAAAGTTCCTCAGAACTGCAAATATTTATATACCTCTTCCCAACTAAAAACAATGTGAAAATTTATTAGACAGAGATGCTTCATTCCGTAATAGTTCAGTTAGCTCGTTTATACAAACCTGACTCTCTACAGATTATAGCTCACAGTTGGCTACAAATTTTTAAAACATGCATCTCCTGTTGAAATTGGCCACCATAGTAAAGCAAAAGTCCATTTCTGCATGCTGTTGTTCCTTTCCTTTTAAAGGCTAAACTGGATGCTCAAATACTACTTCTCTCTCTATCAATCTCTCTCTCTAGCAATGAGGTCTTTCATAGTCTAAACCAAACACATTAGAAAAAAATAAGGTCACAAACCTTAACAGTTGTTAATCCCCACTGCCCATCTTCTTCAAGCAAGTTATAGCAATTTATACTAGTATACCAACAGAAGAGGCAGGAGGAAAAAAGCTGTTAGAAACCAGATTGAAATTTATATTTAACTCGCACTGTACTTAACATTTCTATTTAACTCACATTTCTCAGGCAGACATAGCCAAGATTTAGGAGTGCTTTGTGCTCATAGCTATGGATCTTAGCACTAACATCAATAAGCTTAGCTCAGAAACAACTGGGTAACACGACAGGCTGCTTATGTCCAATTTGCAGCTCTACACTTAGCTATATGATGCTTCACAAGTATTGAAGGATAAAATACCTGCTTAAGCCAAACTACACGCTGTGAGGATGAGAAAACATCAGCCAGAAGTCCAAGTTTTAAGGAAAGATTTCCTATATAGCTTGTTGTAAAGAAGTAAATAAATAAAACCACACCGGCTCCGATACAATTCTCCAGACACATGACTTGTACAGAAGTACCTTATCCATGCAGTGCTAGACAGCAGATGTTTCCAACAGTTGCCATTTGAACCAGGAAAACAACACCGATGAATGTTTGTTGTTTTAAACCCCTACCAGGCACCCAAGATACAATCCCA
>VXAV01003009.1:339077-356503 GCA_013399715.1 Alectura lathami
CATGGCCCTGCACTCATCTGCATTATCTATTCTGAACCAGCTAAAACAACCTGATGGTCTGAATGGGCCACAAAATCTGAGAACTAAAGGTTTTCTTACATCCATTTCTACATATTAACACATCTTAGAGAGCAGCGAAGAAATAGGTTGGGTTTTGTTTGTTTGTTTTGGTGGGGACCATAAAGACTACAAAAGAACTGAAAAAAGACTCATTTCTGCCAGTGCAGACTGAAAGAACACCTGCCTCTCAAGTTCCCCCCTAGCACCATCTAAATATTTGTTACCTGACCATTAGTTTTCTATGAAAACAAGTCCAAGAAAAGAAAAGCTAGATGGAAACATGATACTGAAAGCCTCCAGACAAAGGAGAAAAGGTATGATATAAATATAAAACTTGAAAAACAAGATTTAAGAATGGCGAGTGAAAGTCAAGGTGACCTTGTACTTCATTACCACAGCAAACGGTCATAGATCTTGTAGCAGCTTATGACTGTAGCTCCTGACTTCATGGTACTGATTAATAAAGGACAGAGACAATAGTTAAGTCAAACTGAAAGAGCAATATGCCACAGCCACCTCAGAAATCTGTACAGAAGTAGTTATCCTTTGAATTTTCCATTAGAAGGTAGAGACTGTTTAAGATACTGACTTAGAAGCCTGTCCACCACTTCAATATTCTGTCTTCTACCCCTTTTAGCAGGCATGTATTCTATCATAATTTCTTATAAATATCTTATACAATAGCATCGCAAAGTTGTTGAGCTGCTTTTAACACTTTTAATATTTTCTCAAATTATATTAGTGTCCATTTTTGGTAACAACACTTTTCAGAATTAAAGCTACTGGTATCTTGAGTACAATTCCAGACTCTTACAGGGATGCACATGTTCAGTGTAACAGGAAGTAGTCAAGTAACATATAGAAAATAATATGCATTTACTGCGTATCATTAATTTTCATCCTGCTAATTTAATCCAAGACATTCAACAACTTCCTGTTCATGGATATCAAGTACAGCTGCATCAAAATCAGGGGGAGCTCCTGGGCAGAGAGCAGCTCTACAAACACCCTGAAACATTCAACATTGTTCGCTGTTTTCATTTGTATGAGATAGGAGGGTAACAATGTGCTGAGGAAGGAACAAGGACTCAAATTCTTTGTTTGCAAAGACAGTTCAGATTCTGTGATGAAAACTGCAGTAATCACTTCACATATTGACAGTATTTTACATAGAAGAGCAATGACAAAAACCTTAGCACCATAGTGAGGCCGGGTGTACTGCACAGGTCTTACCCTCAACTAGAGCAAACTAAGTTTCTCCAAGCATGGACACACCTGTGCCACTGACACACAGCGCATCCAGTCAGCGGTACCCCAACAAAAATCTGACAGACCTGGGAAGCAAGGCAGTGCCTTCACTTCAATACTTTAACCATTGGTACAAATAACATCACACCCCATACAGCATCACAAGCAGCACAGTTTGTGCGTACAAGTGCCACCATCATTCGTTGCTTCAAGTCCCAGCAAGTTCTGCAGGGCTGGTAAGTTCTGCACTGTAGCAAAGCTTACTTTAGGAGCCATTTATTGACAGCAAATTCTAGTAAACTAAGCATGCTGCAAGCTACTCACACCGTCCTTCCAGCCCTGCCATCCTGCTCCTTTGGTGTCCTGGGCTGCTTTAAGATTTCCACAAAAGAATCTAAAAGGAATTCATGTTTCTAATTCTCCACAAGCTACTTTTCTCTAATTTGAGATTTCAGTAGTCCCACTGAGCCCCTGATAAAGGGCAACTACCCTAATCTCTCTTGCAAATTATGTGCAATACGCACAGTCACAGAAGGATGAGAAGTGACAGGCAGCCATCACAACCATGTTTCAATGGAGATTAAAACAAGGAACAGTATCCAAACCAGCAAGATTCAGCACACAATGGGTCAACTGAACTCTGTCATAGCTGAGCAGTTCTCTATGATATTGTTGTTATAGCTGACAGGCTGACTTTTTTTTTTTAAAAAAAAAGAAAAAAATTACAGGCATAACTGCAAGACTTTCACAGAAGGATTAGAAATCATGTTCGGAGCTTATTTGCAGTATTATCAGGACTTGAATCTAAGGTGTGAGGGGTCAACAAGACGTTTGTTACCTTTACAATCTCACAACTGATGTGTACCTTGTAACCAGACTACCAACATTAGACTGATGAGTGCAGACATAGCTTTCCTTCCCTTCAGCATTCATAAGATATTTCGGTGTCAGGTGAACATAGGCTTGTTGTAGTACATAAAAGCCTCAAATGGATTTCAACCAGGTACCTCAACATAAAGCACAGTCACTACAACCTCAGCTTCAGAGTCACGTATCAGGTCGTGTTATTTCAGCAAAGGACAAGAAAGCTTTTTCAACAATCCAAGTACAAATTAAAGGATCTGGTACCATCCACAGCAAAACTTAAGTATTCTTGCTCTTCTGCTTCGCTGCTGAAAGATGCGAATTGTACTGGAGCTGGAGAGAAGGTACAATGCCCTGAAACTTCAGGGCAGATCATGATCCTTAAGCCCTCTCCCCGTTCCAAACTCAGTGCAGTAGTTCCATTTTACTTCTTAATATCCTACCTCTACATAGACTCAAGGCCACACATTTGTGTTGGACATGCATTTTTCCATTCCTACAATCTTCAAATTATTTCACATTAAATAAGCACCTGGACTATCACCATGTTCTCTCTCAAAAAGAACTATGTCTTTATGAGACTGAATACTGATGTTATGCATCCAAACACACATTTTTAATATTAAAGACACTCGATTTTCTTACATGATGAGCATTTACAACCTTTTGGTAACCTACAAAGGGGCTGAGGAAGTTATGTTTCATGTTAAAGTGATCCCACTGGACAGACTGCTGCTTCACTCGCTGGTACTCTCCCTGAATTCCATCCTGCTATGTGAAATTCTCAAAGCTGCAACACCCATTAGTCAAACATAGCAGAGTACCACTTAAACATTCAGGAGGCCAGTGATGTTTACTTTGAGGTTCACCTTCAAATGAATACAGAATCCATACACCATATATTCTGGTTATCTTTGTTATGAAAGATTTTCAGGGCTTAGCCCGCTGGGCATGTTGAAATCATAAATCTTCAGCTACACTAAAACAAACCTCACTCAGATTCAAATGCCCACAGGGAAAATAGCATCTACCCAAAGAAGCACAACTTTTTGTACATTCCTTCAGGTTTTAATCCTTAGCCAATTCTGCTTTAGTACCTGTAAATTCCGTAACTCTGACAAGTACACACCACACCCTCTCATTTCCCCCCTTTATGTCTCCTTCCCAAACCTTCCCAACAGTCAGCAGTCTTTATGGGTTGAATACTAAAGGCTCAGCGCACTTGACAGAACACAAAGATTTGCTTTGTAGTGAAAATGGGGGAGGGGGAATATAGTGTCTTGGTATTGTTGTTCTTAAATCTCCCTTCAGTATTTGCATTTCAAAAGAAAGAGAAAATATTTTAAAATGAAAACAGCGTTTCCATTGTCTTTCATTCCCTCTCCATTTGCTGGCTGATCTCTAACGAGATTTACAGCAAAAGGCACCCATTCTATTAAAGGCTACAGGGAAGGACACGCACCGCCCTGCCTCGGGTTTCAAATGCTTAGACTGTCTGGAACCACAGCTTCAATCTGCGCAGGATGCAAATGAAAATAAGTGGTATTTAACTCAATTTACCACCTGAAGATCTTTCAGATGAGACTTGAAAAACCCACATTTCCTCTCCTCTGACTGGACAGCAATCTGACAGCACTTCTAACGGACCCAACAGATGTGACCAAGTCAGTCACATTTTGTGCACATTATTTGACTGCTGTCTCATCCCAGAGAGATGACTGCACTACTGTTACTGTACAGCATGGCTATCAGCTGACCCATATATTTGTAGACAAGACCAAACAGTTGGCAAAAACGAGCAGATTTTCTCCGGTTGTCTTGCACAGGTTCATAATACCTACAGTCTAGTGAAGGCAAGCACCTACCAACCACAAATTTCATTAGTAAAGAAATTCCTCCTTAAATGACATTTACTAGTGCTACATTTGATAAAGAAGCCAGTATTACCAAAGTGAGTGTGATCCGTTTGTTGCAAATAGTATTTCTGTTGTTGTAGTACAAAGCAAATCCATTCAGAGACGCTGGGAATTTAGTAAAGTGGAAAAAACAGTACTCCCTTTCCCTCCATACCACCCTTCTGAAGACTCACATAAACAACCAGTTCCCCACCAATACAGCCTCACTAGTGATACATACCACTGTAAGAGGGAAAGTATAGTGCAGAATCTAAGCTAATAAATGTTGTTGAATAGCACATTCCAAAGTGGGCAGAACCAGCAGAAGCAAAGGATGGAAAATTGTGCTACTAGCATGGAGCATCTGGCAGTACTAGGCCTGGGAAGAAGCACAAGAAATGCACAAGAAAAAGCACGGTGAGGCTTTGCTGCCATGAAAAGGGAGCCACTGGGCAACTCCTGCTTCCTCATGCCAGCTCTCCCAGCATTTCTGCTCAAGAGGCTCTCATATTCATCCCCTCATTCTTAGAATTATTCAGCTTAAGTGAGCTTAGAGCTCTGTTTAAGGTTTACTCTTCCTCTCCATTCTGAATGGCCTCCTCTCCCCAGCCCTTCCAAACCAACTGCTGTGTCCTCCACAAATTAAACAAGCTTTGCACTTCATTTACACAGAGCTAAGAAAAGCTATGAAAGCTAAACTAAGAAAGTAAATGGTTCCAAAGCAAAATGCTCACTCATACAAAGAAAAACATACTGGTATTGTTCTTAGCATGTCAGAAGAGGGCAAGTCTGTCCTACAACAAAACAAAAAATCAGAAAAAAAATAAAAGCCTCAAACAGATTCTGATAAAGCAAGCTTCTCAATGCAAAGCACAATTACATCAAACTAAGCTTCAGAGTCATGTTATCAGGTGATAGTATTTTAGTAAAGGATGAGACAGATTTTTCAAGATGGGTCAAAAGATCCGATACCATCTACAATGTTTTGCTGATACAATATTCAAAATTCCATGTCATGTTATTAAAAACTCTGTGCCTTTAAGCTGCATTTTACCCATTGAATCCTGTACTGTAGCATACTCAAGCTAATAGCATTCCAAGATTAGACAGACATTACTGGGAAAACAGCTTATTCCTTAAATGATCAGTTCATCTTACTTCTAATTCATTCTGCAATAGACCCAACTGAGAGATGCTACAGGTGTTTATATTCCATGCATGAAAGTGATTGGTTTGATTACATTACCCAAACAATGAGATTTCCTTGCATTTTGGATCCTAAATCTTCATAATCACTCAGTTCACTTATCAGACTTGTGTTATTTTGAAGTGATGTCAAGTCAAAACAAGACAAATGTAACCGCCCCTCACCTTTACTTTTTCAAAACCTACAATCAAACTGACCCAGTGTTGCAATACCATGAACTTTTAAATAAAAGGTCATTACCAGAAAAACATTATCCTGCATGTCTTTGAAAAAAAAATCAAGCAATAAAGATAGTAATGTGCAAGTCACAATGCAGTATTTCAAACATGCCAGGTTTAAACCAGCGGGAATTTTTTGCTTTTTACATTTCTGATGTTCTGGAATAATTCATTTTATTCACAGGATCATGGCTTTTTTGTTTTGCTTTTAATATTTCGCATGTGGAATTGTTTTGTTTTTTTTTTTTTTAGAAAAAGGTCTGTCATGCATGTACAAGTAGTCAAAAATGAATTTAGTATCTGTACTTTTGTGAAAACTGTGATTATGTTATTGCAATACACTGTGACTACGAAGAATTGTTAGTGCTTATTTCTTGCAGAAATGAAAACCTTTGGCAAAGCTCCTCTTTTTAGCCCCCACTGTTCCACTTGCAAGGAAGTGGATCGCAATCTCATCTCATTGCTTTTTCCTCCAGAAAACTTGTGACAAACAGTCAAAACCATACTAAAAAGTGTATGGACTTCAGGTACTTGAGGACAAATGTGCAGCAGACTGTAGGATCAAAAGAAACTGAACAGTGCTTCTGGCGCACAAAGCACGCATACATGTGAACGCACGTATGTGAGTAGTTTTTGGTTCAAGTCCCTTCCGTGATGGAATGGACAACCTATAGCAAAAAAAATAAATAAAATTGTGAAAAAAATTATATCAGGGCTGAAGCTGCCCCTCTGACTATCATCCTGAATTCTTGATTCCATGTTGAAACAGAGCCCATATGATCTGGGTATGTTTTACCTCCTTCCTCAGCACCGCCTCCAAAGATCCCTGGCTAAAGAGAAAGCATTTTTCTGAAGTTTTATGACAATGGCTGCCACACCTATATTTCATCTAACTAGTTTTTATTCAAAAGATAAAATGCAAGGCCAGGCAGAGCAGATATTTCTTGCGCCATCAAAAACTGGGAGACCTCCCATCCTACCTCCTTCCTGTCTTAAGCCTTACCCCACCCAGCTCTCAGACATCAATTACAACCAGCTGCTCACACCATAATCCATATTTCAAATTACCAGTCTCAGATGCAGGGAAAGTCTAAGCCCAGAAAGATTTAATTGCTTCCCTCCTAGTGTTTCCACAACCTGCAGCACTGAAATTCTTGGAAAGCAGCAGCGAAGCTTCACTGGCATTACCAGCTAGGGGTTATGAGATTGCTTGGGAAGTAACAGCCTGAAATATCTTATGACAAACCACCGTGGTCCTCCCCAGTTGCTTCTCAGGCACATCATTACATTTTGTTTGCTTGAGTAAAGGCTGTAAGAACCTGGAGTTTCAGCATTTAAACAAGAAAAACATACTCGGTGTATCTCAGCCTAACCTACTGCTACACCATGAAGCCACATAGAACTAAAACTGAATCAGACTTCCCAGGGAAAATATCAAAGCTGAGAGAATAAACACCAATTACGAAAGTCAGAGTCCACTACATCCAAGAAAAAGTTTCCTACACAATCCCTTCCTGTTTTGTCAACTCAGAATGGGACAGGTGTAAGTAGACAGGCAGATTACACACAAGAAACCCACATGGCTATCTTAAACTTTGCAATGCTGCCCTTATAGTAAGCAGCAACTCAGAGTTCACCAATAATGCAAAGCCCTAGCTGAGCTCTCCTCCCATTCACCAGCACTTCCTCTGCCCACAGCCAGGCTGCACCATGGATTCTCAGGGGATGTAACGTAGGAACCACAAAGGAGGGAACACTTAAAAGCTAGTAGGAATTTATACCTAGCAGTTAGGAAGGAAAAAAAGGCAGCTGCATCACTGATCAGTGTCAGAAAAATCAGTAGCACCGTCTTACTCACTTGAGTAAAGAAAAAAATAAAGACTGGATGCCAAAAAGAAATCACAACTAACTATAGTGTGCATCCATAAGCACTTTTGTCCACTGAGCAGTATCAGAAGCTCCAAACATCTGTTGCTTATAAAATACAAAAGAGCACATATGCATTCAGAGATAACAGAAGCTGCATAGTAACATAGCTTAGATTAATTATGAAATCGTACTCCCAGAAGCAAAGTTCAAATCCTGGTAATGTCACTATAAAGTCTTTATTTTTCCCAAAGCAGATAGACCAGGTTCCTATGCCATTTACTACATTTGCCCAGCAGCTTTTTGGCAGGAAAGTGTACTGGATAAGACTTCAAAAACCGGAGTCCTATCTGTTTCAAGTTGATATAAACTTCTTCATGAAGCTTCTTCAAGAAATCGTGATTGGCCTGATGCCTCTGACTTATAGTAGTTTCTTTCCATCAGAAAGGACCTGCTCAGTGACCACAAACTCTAGTTACCAAAATTTTCTAGAGAAACACAGATCATTCATCAATCATATGATCACGGTAGACTGACATACTTCAACTTCTATGCTGGAGATGCACAAGTCTATCTCCACAAACTGTATCACAAAAGCAACATGCTGATCAACTTGTACCTTGTATGCATTAACATAGGAAAGGGAGTTTCACATGCCAAGGTGGAAATTAAAAGGGTTTTTGGAATAACAGCTAAAAATACAGTTTATCCAGTGTCATGGTTGAGAACAGAGTTTAAGGAAGAAAAGGGANGACAGTTTATCCAGCAAGGCAGAGAACTGCAGCAAGCTTATTCCAGATTGCAACAGCTGCAAGGAAGGTAATTCTTCCAGTAAATGAGAAGTCTCTTGGAAGAACAAGGAGTGGAACTGATTCATAATGAAGGAGATACTACAAAGATGCCTGAGGCAAATTTCTAAAAGTTACAAAAATTCTCAGCTAGATCCTAAGTTGACTGGAAAGTTGGTGGAAATGTTTGAGGATTAAGGAAATAGGTTGGGAGGGCAGGGAGAGAGAACAGAGAAGAGAAGATGGGAGAGGTGGAAAGAATCCCAGTAAAAAAAAAAATATATATATACATATATACAAAGCAAGAGTGAGAGCCAAAACCTTCCTGCAACAAAATACAAAACAGAAAGCATAAACAAGACTTTGCATCTCCTCTACAGGTAAAGAAGAAGAGTTAAGCAATGTACTGTGGCAGGTTGTTGATTCAAATCTTAAAATTTAAATTGAGAGACTAGATCAAAGGAAGGCTAATTAAAAACAAAAATCAAATACAGGGTGTGCAATTCCTCTCCTTAATTACTTCAACTGTAAACCCCAGGGCTTCACTAAGTACTTTACTTTCAAATTTCCAGATTAGCTCACTTCTTCCACAGCTGAGCTGTTCCAAAGTCAGCAGCAAAGGGATGGTTGCCTGGAATTAAAATGAAATGCCTGTGAGTTCCAGTATAGTCTATGTAAATGGATGTGGGCTCTCTCCAGCTGGCAAAGCAAAAAGGTACCTCCTGCTGGAGAGTCTCAATCAAAGAAGAAAAAAGCTGCCCCTTTGGGAGGGAAAAAAAAAGCATTAACAGAACCGACTGGCTGCTGGAAGGACTTGGTCTAACCTGAAGGGAACATCCTGAATAGGGACAGATGCAGCTGTAATATAGGGGATCTGCCCTAATCATGGGATGAAGAGACCATGCTAGTAGGGAGCTGTAATCATGTCAGCATTCAAATAAAGTTGCCAACACTTCTTAGTTTTCACTTTTCTGTCCAGTACATATCTGTATAACCAGAATCAGTCAGAAAGAGCTGCACTGAGACGTGAAACTCACTCGCTCAAGTCAAAACAAGCCAAGGGTAAGCTCCTTGCAAAGTCACATTGATCAAAATTACCTGCAGGTAACAACTGTTTAATATATGACACTTCTCCATAGGCAGTTGCAGTCCCATAGACATTAGTAAAGTACATATAAATACCTCTATTTTCACAAAAATTGGTTAAACAAAATGAAAGATGCAGTCAGAACCCTCTGTCCTCCAGTACGCAAGCACCCTGTTCTGGTGTACAAACAATTCTGTGGATCTGCCACTGGCAGATAAAACAGCACAGGAAGAACTACTAAGGGAAGCTAGTAGCTCCAGGGTCAAAATCTGATTGTTGCCTTACTAAAAGGCCAGCATCAGCAGAAAGGCCAAAGAATGAATCACAAGCCAAGTCTGACTGCACCTTCTTAAGTCAGCAATAAACAGTGACAGAGTGCTGAATCACAGTGACAGGATATTCTGAGGAAGTCCGCACCACCGCTTCAGCTCCCAGGGCTGTCACCTATTGCCTGCTACCAGTACTGAAATCGCTGAGAATCGGCACATGACCAAACATGACCAGACCAAACCAAACCATCCAAGGGCACGGCACCCAGCACCATGTGAAGCAGCCACTTCAGAACACCCTCAGCCATATGTTTACATTGCGATTAGCAGAACCACCGACACACTCGTAGCCTTGGTTGTCAGGCTCAGGCACAGCAAGGAATGCAGCATTTAAACTATTCTGATAAGACGATATTGTTAGAGGTCTACTTTGTCAGCAGGCTTTACCCTTCCCCTGCTATTAGGGTCACATCACAAATGGCCGGATGGGGTAAGAGACTAGAAAGAAATGAAGAAATTTTACTAGAGAATATGCTGTAAGTAACAGATCACAAAACCAAAAGGAACACTTGCAGTGTTTTTAAGGGGATTCTGATCATGTCCTGCCCATCTGTCTTTTTAAAAAAGTTCAACAATTCTTGAGAGAGTACCTTCTCGTACCGAAAAAATATTCTATATTCTAGGTCTATCTAACTGAAAGCAAAAGCTTTAAAATTGTCTTCTGGTAAAACATCCCCTTTTCTACGAACGGCAAAGTTCATAACCAAGTTTGGCTTTATTTCCAACATCATAAAACCAATGACTCAAGTGCCATCTACTGTGTCTGCGCTCAAGTGCAGTATTTCTAGAGACAACAAATGGAAATTAGCACCAAAAAATCATACAGAAATAACTAATTGATTTTATGACAAATTTGATACCATACCTTCAATTACCATCCTCCATGCACATTAGCACACGTGCTGTCCTGAAAAGACTACCGTCACCTCTGATGTATGGAACCCAGGTTAATGTAATGATGTAAAGCCGATCTTCAGAGTTTGAATTAAATAAAAAAAAAAGCAAGCTTTATTCCTCTCTCATCTTGATCATGCTTTCATAATATTCTGTTTACTTTCACAACAAGGAAATCAGACATGGAAAAACAAGAAAACAGCATCTTCCAATAGCCACCAGGATAACTGTTGTGGAAATAACATTGCAGTATTCTCCTACACAAGGGTTCGGAATTGAAAGCACATGGTATCAAAAATTCCTGGATTAGCAAATCCTGCCTTTTAATTGCATTGCTTTTTTAGGAGAGAATTCCAACACTTCTCTTGAAGGAAAAAAGTTTCTTACAAAAGGCCACAAGTAGAATATTACAGGAAAAATACAGCTCAGGAGTTAGTTGCATAACTGTCTTATATAGTTAACTGCTGTTTCATGACATGCAGAGCTATTCATCAAAATTGCTTTGCTTCAGCAGTCAAAATACTGAGGAGGCAGGTGTCCTTGCAATGCTGTGAAGTTTGCTCATGGATTCCTTTAGACTTTGTTACATCTCTTTTTCCATCACACACTGTTAAAGAGGACTCATGGAAAGTCACCACTTTTTTTTCCTTTCCTCCAAGCCCCTCAACACTCATTAAAAGATTATGGGCCAGAATTACCACCGCTCATGTTATTAATTGCAGACCATAAGGGCAATTTTGCTGGGAGGCTGGGGGGAGACAGCAAACCAGCATCTAGTAATTGCTTACTCTGCTGTAAATGCAGCCACGTGGAACACAAATGAAACAAGGCCAGGGCCACAGATCTAGAACCTCCCTCAGCAAACACAGCTCCATTGGTCTGCAACAGATGCATGAAACGCTCCTGGTACTGCTGCTTTAAAGCAGTTTCCTTTCCAGCTCCACTGGCCCACAGGGAGGAATGATACACGATCCTCTAAAAACAGAAGAGCCTCTCCATCACCTCCACCACAGTGAACCACAGCACCCAAAGAGTTTTCCAGCAGAATCCAAACCCAGAGTGGATGAGAGTCTGTGTTCAAATGCCATCTACGTCTCAGCATTCCTTTGAATATCAATTTTTAGTTCAAGCTTAGACATGGTTACCAAGTAACAGGGAGAAATCGTCCAGACTAATAAAATATAAAAATGGTGCCTCCCACTTACTGGATCCAAAGTAAACACTGCAATCAGCATGCGCTATTAAATTAAACTTCACTTCCAAACTAAACACTGTGTCATGCACACAATGCAGGGTTTAAAATACCACAAATATTCTGAAGGGGTCACAGGGTGCACACAGGCAAACATAAGACCAATTTACAGCAGGAAATTTGGCAGAGAGGCATGAAGGGGGTCAAGGACTTGCTATTTTGGAGGAAAACCTGTACAATGTGGTGCACACCTGGTTCTCCTTCAGCACTGATTGTCACTGTGTGTGAAAACGCACACAGCTAGGAGGAGGTTCTGCACAGATCTCAAACCAAATTAATCTGGTGTACTTCAGCATGTGGTTGAAAAGCACCACACTATGAATATTCAAGTGTTCAGCCTGAGCTGACAACAACCCTTTCCCCTATCAGCTGTGTTTTGGATTTCACACTCATTGCCAGAGGGCTCACAGCTGGGAATTACATACAGGTCAAGTGAAAGACTTGCTTTATATACTGCTGTTCTCAGGTCTTATTCAGCAATAGAGTAATATTTCAGACCGTTTTCCAGCCATCTCCTCTTTAACTGAATTCAACTCAAAGGTCAGCTATGATGTAGGTGCAAGAACAATCAGTGCTGTGCCAGTTCCCCCTTACCTGCACAGCACTTGCCTAAAGCACTTCTTCCACTTCAGGCTCCTGCACAGTCCCACCAAGGAGACCTAAGTCTGACAGGTAGAAGCTGTTGCAGTTCTAGGTCTGTTTCCACAAGATGCTCCGGCAGCCTGTGTCCCCCCTGGCCTGCACACCTCCAGTACTCCCAGGCCAGTCTTTTCATGATTCTAACAATGTGGCTCAAGTTTGATCCACAAGCCACTGCCTCTCACCTTCAGTTCTGAGCTTTCGAGCATCACAACATCACAGTTTCCAGCCGAAGAGGCCAGAAAGAGCAGCAAACAACAGCGTTTGCATATTCAGGGAGCGAAGGATCAGCACTGTCACTTTGGTATCTGGGCTTCCCTTTTCTGCCAAGCAACAGGCCAAAAGCCAACACCAGCGTCATTAAAAATAAAGTTTTTTCCTTTTTGGGTGATGAAAAGGCACCACCTTGTGGTTGTTGCTCCCGGAGAAAAGCTTCACCAATTGACAGGAAAAATCTAGTACAGCCAATTCCCAGTTCCGTCAACGGGAATTTCAAAGGTCTGTATACTGAAAAAAAAATATATCACTAATTAACAAATATCAGAGCATATTTCAGCTAACAAAGCATTCTGCTTAACAAAAGCAGATAATCAAAGCTTTATTATATTTAATCTGAAAGCGAACATTGAAGTTCTTCTAAAACTAATTCAGCCATACAAAACCCTAACGGAACATGCCCCAATTAACTTCTCCTGTATAGCACCTGTATTTGTTACTGTACCATTTTTCCATAAGCAACAGAACTAGCCACAGCCAAAAGTGAATTCAGTCAGGCACTGTGCAAACACATAGCCCACCATCTTCGAAATAGAATACACAAAACTTTTATGGGACAGTATGCTGGAAGTCAGAGACAGAATGCTGTACTTCAGCTAGTGAGCAAGCAGTGTTTGCCACAAACAGAATCCTCCATCCACAGACCTTTCCACGTTACACTTGGGCCAGGGGAGGTACCAGACAACACAGCTAACAAAGTAACCAAAACACCTTTAGTTCATTGTCTGGCTACCAGGCAATATGCCCTCCTATCAAAATGCTGTAACCACATTCTAGGGTTAATACAGAATAAGTAACAATGTACTGACGCACTTCAGAAAATCAATATAGTCAATACTTAAAAAGAATAGAAAGCAGAAAATTCCAGCAATTCCTCTTCTAGAAGTCAGTCAACTCCTTAACACATCATCTTCATATTCTACTACCAACATTGTCAGAACATTTATGTAATTTGTACAGGATGAGCAATCAAAACCCACAAGAATCTGCTTGCAGTTCTTGAAAACACTTCTGTAGTCGATTTTTATGTAAATGCTAATTTTTCAATGTCTAAAATGAAGACAAACTGGATTGCGATGACTTACAGCACAGGGAATTAATTCTGTACTCTAGTTCTGATTACTCAAAGTCAGTTCTTGTAGCTTCGGTATAATTAAAGATCTTGGATGAAATTTCCTGTTTGTAAGTCACCTGCCATGCTTACATTCCATTTTATTCATACAGAAAACAAACCTGAGAAGAATTAGTACATTTAAGCTTAGTTTTTACCCATATCACTGAAAAACACATCCGTTGTCCAATTAGCGAGTTCTAGCAAGAGGGACAAATAAACCGCTGCCTGACGTTCAGCAGCAGCACGATGCAGACCAGCTCAGACAACACTGCCTCCTTCTAAGCCTTCTCAGTTGTTCATCTCCCCACAGTTCCAACAAAATGCTTGTGCATCGGCACCAGCAATGGAAGGAACCAAGTATGACAGGATAGGATTAGTCTCCAAGGTCTCAAAAGATTGGATAAATACTTGAGGGGGAAAAAAAAAAGGGGGGAGGGGGTGAGGAGCAGGTTCAGTTCAAGAATGGATAACTGTAAGCTGTTACAAGAGTAACCATAAAAAAAATACAGTGGTTAGAAATGCAGGTGTTCTTTACAAAAAATGATGTAGGCACTGCAGTAGAACACAAGTCAAGACGCAAGGACTGCATGATCTTAGAAGTCTCTTCCAACCTTAATGATTCTAAAATTTAGCTGAAAAATTATTCAGGGAAAAAGAAGCCTAAAACATCACTTTCCAGCTGGATCTGCTCCCTACTCCAATTCACTATATGGCTGCACAAATGCTTCTGTTAGAACAAGATAGGTAACATCAGGTGTATGTGCTAGTGTGTATGTATATATAGTTAAAAGAACAGCACTGTCAAAAGTTTAAAGTGGAATTTCACCTTCTGTCACAAATACAAAATATTAGTGAGTTTAAATGAGTGCAGTCAATGTCAGCCACACATTTTCATTCCAGCTGACAAAGACAGTGCAGTTGTTTGCTTCAGAAAACTTACAGAACCCAAGAAATTCAGTGACTGAATAGGCACTGTAACTGCACTGCATATTCAGACTGTTGTAAAGAATGTGGCTAACAGCTCTTCAGCCCGCAGCAGATCAGACAAACGATACAAAAAAGAGGGGCAGAAAAAGACTAACAACTAATACACAGGGGCAGAACTAAATTACCCTGCTGCTTTCTTCACTATTTCCAAGGCCAACTCAATCCTGGTATTAAACCAACTCAATCCTGGTATTAAAAGTAGACTTAATATTGTAACTGGTACAACAGATGTCACATTTAAAGGTGACTCTCACCACCTTTCTAGAGGCAATAAGAGAAAGGAACAAACAAATGGAAGAAGAAATATCCGCCCTCAAAACAGGGCTCAATTTGGAGATCGTTCTAACTACTCCTGAGGTACAAACTGAAGCAAAGGAAAAGATGGATGTTCTCAGCTGCTTCATGCAACAGTTGAAACACCAAGAATGCATTACAACCATGGTGATGGCTGCAAAGAACTGGAGAGGTTTGAACAGTGTCTGTTTTCACTTCCAATTGCTTCAAAATTTGATGCAGGAAGGGTGAGTGTTAGCTTTCTGCTTCCATCTTAGTACCATCAAAATAAACGACTAGCTGCCCGCTCTGCGGAAGGTCTTACTTCCCAGTGTTCCTGTTGTCTTTATTCTTCCCTCAGAACTTCCACACACCTCCTCTAAGAGAGCGGATCCCAAAGAAAATTCTGTCAAACGATGGTGCATCAGTACTGCACACCTTAGTAGATCACCCATGTGCAAAGGGATGCAAACATCCACAAGCATTTGCTGCCTTACAGTGTATTACAAAAACGCAACCCAAACAAAATAAGTTTTCTGGTAAATGACACTTCTAATAGAGAAACCATGAAAGAGTAATGCCACTGTTCATCAGCAACTCTACAGACCCTCAACTAGATGAGACAGAGTTCACAGGGAGAAATAATTTCTTCTATTGGACCAACGGACAGGCAGGCTTTTCCAAGCCCTTCCTCAAGCTTATCTCCCTTTTCCTAAGTGTTACCAACTGAACTAATAAGACTTCCACGCCACTCCCTACCAATCACTTTCTTCACTTTACCTCACAGTTGCAAGAAGCAGACTTTCTAAAGCTGAGTTAAAAAGCTGTGCTAATTAAAATATGAGGACCTAGACTTTGCCAAAATAGTTAAAACAGACAAAATAGTTTGCTATGCCCAGATAGTCAGTGTTGTGTACTCTTCGTAGAGGAACCGGGGTAGCACAAATGATTGTTCTCACTTACTCAGCATTTCTTCTGCCATTCTCAGTATATGAGGAACATTACAGCCAAAAAAAAAAAAAACAATTTTACCTAAATGTGGGTGTAATATTCGACAGAATTGGTAAGAGTGTCTGTACAACATGCACGTGCCTTCAGGTCTGGCTAAAGGTTCATGTCTTCTGCCCAGCACTCCAGAGAGCCCTACAAGTTCACTGTCATCAGGTTCACATTTCTAAGCAGTACCTAACGTTCATTCAAGCTGCACTGTTAACTCCAGACAGTAACATTTACAGAGACTGTACTCCAGAAAGAGCAAACGCAGTTTTGTAAATGGTATTGCTATACGGGCTTTCCTTTCCCAGCTATTCACAGATCTACCCTGCTCAGCATCTCCTTACACTTGGAAGGCCCTATAAGATGGCAGTAATTAGGTCATCATGCTGAAAATTCATGACATTCAGCCAGTATGCAAACCTTACCTCTGCCATCCACACAAAGGACTCAATAGCAGTGACCAAAAAGAAACATTACAGTCTCCTGTAAAAATTGTCCTTGAGAGGAGAAACAAATCACTATTGCTGCCAGTTAATTGTTCCTTTAGCTGCAAAGCCAGCCTCAAATTATCCTAGAAATAGCATGGGGAAAACTGGGGCATCTGAAGTAGAAATGAATTTTAAAATTAGCTAACAGAAGACATTCCTTCAAACTAAGCCCACAGAGGGGCATCAGAAAAAGAAGGCAACTGAACTAAAGCCTGGTAACAGACTGGCATATCCTCACCCTCAAATAATGTCCTTCTCATACCTAGAGCCAGCTGTTACCAGACAAGCTTTAAACTTTGACACTGAATGGAAACAACTTGTTATTTTAACAGCCACTGTGTCAAATGGGCAGAGGTTTGACATATTAGTGGTCCACTCAGAGGTAAGTGACTGGACTGAATGCAGGTGGGGCAGTCATGTATTCAAAATGCAGTGTTTTATAAGACAGCAAAGATTTCATTACAGCCTATCAGCATAAATAATGCCATTCTAGGACAGAGAACCTTTAAGTATACCTAAATATTACTTTATCATTTAGAAATTTCACATTTATGTTAACAGATTTTTATCTGACACCAAAACTAGGCGAGAAAGCAGGTATGAATCATGAGTTACAAACTGCGGCCCTGGGAATCTGACAGCAGTGAAATGTCAACAGTGCATGTACACATACACACAGAAGGATACTGGACCACACAAATACTTCTAGAAATCTTGCACTTCCAAGTATCTAGTATGAAACCGCATCAATGCGGCAATAATTTTAATTGTTATTACCCTGCAACTGTTCAGTATCATGCACAAAGTAGTCTGGCATTCTACATAGATGCTGCTCTACATAGACAGGTACTTTCATTACAAGCAGTATTCATCCACTTATTAATGGACAAAGCAACAAGCAAACAAAAACAGCACACATGCTACCCACAGACCCATTCACCTCAA
>VXAV01003009.1:356957-382166 GCA_013399715.1 Alectura lathami
AAAAGGAGCTAGAGATAACTGCATTTTACAGACTCATGTAACCACAGCTGCGAAAGCTTGGCTAATGGTTAGTCATAGCATGCTGACAAATGGATATGAAACTATTAATAATGAAGGAATGCAAGCACATTATGAACTGTACCAGCTATTTCATGGATTGTTATACATTTCATCCTGAGTTTTAGTATAGGAAGAAATACTGTGGTTTGAAAACCTAGTAGCCAGCATAATTTCTGACCTCAGTAATAATTCATTATGCATGGATATATTACAACTCCAAATACACAATATTATGATGCACTTTAAAACCAGAACACGCAGACTAAAATGAAGATGCTGACCTAATGATGCAAAAAAAAAAAAAACACCTAAGCAATGTAAGGACAGGCTGCATGCAGCCAGGGATTTGCTCAAAGTACAAAGCATTGTAATAATGTTATGCAGCGAAATCCTCTCTAAAACCATTAAAAGTTTAAAAGGATGCTGTAAGCACCTGATGCTTTTTTCTTTGTTCTCAGTTATCACATGGTTAGCATTTACTGAAGATGCAGTGCTACCTTCAAAACCTGCACTGCTACCAGAAACCACACACTCCTGCCCCTCCTGCCTCCAGTAGTGCCTGTCCAGCTGCATAACAACTGCCCACTACATTTTTTCCTGGGTTACTTTCCAGCTGGATTATGTCCTTGTTCTGGCTCATCAGACAGCATGAGCCAGTTGCAAACTCTAAATTACAGCTTGGGTAGGCAAGAAAAAAAGCATGCATTGTTCTGGTTTTGCTATTTAACCTCTGGCAGTGGCTCACCACCTTTGGCAGCCTTCTTTCCAAAGGGCAACTTCAGAATGGGCTGTAGGGCAGTGGATTTTGCAGGCAGCAGGATTTTCCAGCTCTTCTCTTCTGTGCATCCCTTCAGCTACCTGAAAAGGAGGCCCAGCAATAAGTGCTGCTGCCAATTCCCAAACAGTCTCTCTAGCCAGTAAGGTGACAGATAGAAGGAGGCTTGGCATTCTTGCAGCAGCACCTGCCTGCCTCCTGTAGCCTCATTTTTAGGGGCAGAGACAAAGCTGGGCATGTCTGTTCTATCACACAGTACACGAGTTCTGTGCATGAGTTCTGTGCACCAAGGCCTCCTTAGTACTCTGTACTCACCGCCGTGTCTGCCCAGGTATGACTGTTTCCATCACAGTATCAGGAAGGGCCATGACAGAGCTCTCCCACACCAGAGAAAGTTATAAACCCAGATACAAACTGCCTTAGCCAGTTGATACAGAATTTCCTGGGGTTTATATCCAACAGTGTATATTCAGAAGATTTTTTCAGGGTTAAACATTTTCCCTACCAACAGTTTTTGGCAAACTAACATGACACCATTCAACTCCTTTCCAAACAAGGCCTTCACTGTATCAAGCTAGAAAGTGATACAGGAAGGGACACATCACTACAAACAAGAAAACTGAACAGCAGGCCCCTGTACTTTTCCTGCACAATTGAGAGAATTTGCTAAAAGACACGAGGGAACAGAGCTTAGATGTGGTTCCAAAATCCCTCCAGACAGACTTGAGGCTTCTTAGAATAAAACATCATTTCAGGAAATCACATAATAACAGAAGGCAAAAGCTAAATTAAAGCCACATCAGGACGTCATACCTAGCTTAATTTTCACTGCATGTTCTCTCACAAATACTGAGGGGGAAAGAAAAAAAAAAATCAAACATTTCATGATGCATAAAGTCAAAACTGAAAGAGAAACAGACACACAGCCCTACAAACCTCTGATTACCCAACTGTAGCTTGCCAGTATTGTTCATAGGTTTTGCAGAGACTTTAGTTTGGCATTTCCAAGGGTGCCAGCACCTGAAGCTGGTTTCTTTTAACTAAGGATGTTGAGAAGCAACATACTTGTAGCACCAGTGTGTGTTTGCATCCATAAGCAAGCCCTTATTTTCCAAAGATGGTTTCTGTAACTTCATAAAGGTCAATTTTCAGCAGTAAGCAGTTTTAAAGCCATTTTCCTCTACAAGAAGTATGAGTGTTCATTTCATGAAGTAGCGTTCAGTTCATGTATTAGAGGTGCTTTAGCTAACCAGCACATCATGGAAAACATAAGACTGGAGTCTGCCAAGAATTCAGTCAAGACCTCAGAGATACCACTGAAGAGCAAAGCACTCTCTGCCACGGGTCAAAGGTATGGGATATGATAAGTACAAAAATAAAGTACAGCAAACACTGGAATCTAAAGACAAAGAAAAAGTGATTTGTGCTCTGGGTGGGCAAGGCGGTTCATCCACATCAGAGTATCACAAAGGTCAGCAGAGTACTGGGGGGAAGAAGAGGGAGGGGAGAAGAGAGGGTGTTTTTCTGTAATTCAGATTTAGTATTACCAAGAAGTAAAACAGCATTTATTCTGCTCATTCAAGTCATTCACCCCTTTCTAATTAAAACTCTGCAGCCAGACTTCAGGCTTATTAAATAAAAGCCTCTAATTATGTTTACCTAGAATATTACAACAGAAGTACCATATTCTCACATGAGATCTAGCTATGCATTTTAGTGAGAACTAATGTGACAGTTTTGATGTTACCAAAACACTGTAGATTCTCATTGGAATCCATACCGGGAATAAGCCTCTCTCAGTTTGATTACAGTGAGCTTCTGCCAAATCAATTAAAATATGCACTGAAGTTGCAGATATTTAAATGGATTTATTCACCCCAATTTTCATTTCAAGAAGGAAACCCATCATTTCAACAGGAGCAATGGTACAAAACATAAATGTTCTCAATAGAGAAGACTGAGCCTTCCTGTAGACAAATTGTAAATAAAGTTACTCAGGAGATCCTCATGAGACAGATTCCAGTTCCACCCCAGAACAGGGGAGGGAAACCAGACAGAAGTCCATAACTCCTACAGTGCACAGGAGCCTCAACAACAGAAGAGAAAGTGCCGGCTGAGAAGCCTGCCCCGTTAACCCTGATGTCCCTGTTTCCACAGCAGCACAGGATCAAATGTCTAACTGCAATACTTTGGTCTGGTTGCCTGTTATTACCATCCAAAGCTGTGTGTGGAAGGTGAGGAAGCTCCGCAGACACTGAAAAGGACATGTTCTCTAGTTAACAGCAGCATCATGAAGCTTCCAGATCGTACTCCATTAAAAGGCAGCCCCAGCAGTGCACCCAGTTCCATACAAATGCAATAATCTCAAAGCTGTCCTGTAGATTCAAGGAGAATGACAGTCATCTACTACTGTTTGCAATCAAATTCACTTTTAACTTTTAGTTGCTCAGCACATTTGTAATTTTAACAGCCATATGCACTGCTCTGTCTTCATTTCCTCTCATCTGCAACCCTTCTCACCTCAGGGGGCTGGTACGATTTTAGTTAGGAGCAACAGCTGCAGAGCAAGTCCTATTTATTCTCAGGAGCCCTGGGGCTGAGTAACCACAAAGCAAGCAAACTCCAGGATATCTGGAAGCCAAACCACTGACTAATCTATACCAACCTTACACAGGTAAGGTTTTTCCAACAACTTCTAATCTAGTCAACTGTTCTTTGTATTGCTATCCTGTCCAGAGACCAGAATCCCTTCTTTTACACAAGATGCACATACTGTAGGTTCTCTAGGAATGTTGCTGTGTTTGCATGAAACCAAAAGGACAACAGGAAGGAGTCACGAGGAAATGTGCAAGAAGAATGGACTACTCAAAGCCTCAGAGTGCTTCTCTGCAGAGTCAAGCAGATCATTGGCCTGAAGGTTCTGGCAATTTTCCACAGTGAAAACAATATATCTTGGCAAATCCTGAACTCCCAATAAAAGGCATAAAAGCCATTCAGTACAATTACTGTTTCCCACAGCACGCAAAGTAACATGGCAGGCCAGACACAAATACTGTAAATTTTTTAGGTTAGCAGTAGACCACTCATATACACACGTTCCTTGAAAACTAAAGAAATATAGCCTAGATTAATCTATTACAGACCAGATGCAAAGTTTAGTGGAAAACTGCACTTTTGACAAAGTCACTTGTAATGGAAAATGGAAAAAGAAATGGAGGGAGTACTTTAAAAGAGAACGAAAACTTAATTCCAGCAGAATTTACAACTACCTCATTTTCTATACTTTGCCACCGCATTGAAACAGGAAACATTACTCCACCACTCCTTGTTCCTTCTCCTCAGCAGTATTAAAGGTTTTATGGGTGTAAGCAGTCCAAAAGGAACACTGTGTTGGGCCATAAATTGCACAAATGTATATTCTCCAGACATGTACAGAGAAGTACACAGATGGCAGCAGTACTGAAGATGGCTATAACTACATTTTAAATCATCAGAAGCCAAAACAAAGCTATGCCTTCTGAGAATTTTTTTTTTTTAAAACAGCCACACCAGAAAACAAAACCATCTAGCTCTGCCACTGCAACAGCACTTTGCGTTTTGTCAAAACTATACTTTGCTCAGTACCATGGAGTGCAGTATTCAAACGGTCTGCCAACAACAAACACTGGCTAGTAAAATTCCTGTAACTGAGCTCCAAAACGCCTTCTCCAGATAAGCTTAGCTGCTCATTAAGAAAACACATTTCAGCCTGGTGTAACTTCTAAAATATTTATTTTTAGACAACTTCAGAACAGAACCAACGCTCTAAGTCTTCAAAGGAGAGAAAAGTTTTGCTTATTTTAGGTTTAAACAACTGGCAAAGCTACTTCAATTACTATTTCTATGACACTGGCAGGGTAACATGGAAAATGCTTNGAAGTATAAACACAAAGCTTGTATTTGAAGTATTATGGTCCAGATACAGACAAATTAGCCTGGAAATCTAATGCGTCTCCATAGTTTGGGAAAAGCCAGCATGCAGCATTGTTACATACTGTAACAACAAATCAATTATGCCATTTTTCTCAACTTTCTACCTATTACCCGTTCAAAAACTGGCATCAAACAACTCTTCTTCAGAAATCTTCCATCCCAGAATTTGTTTAGATCTCCATAAACGAGTATTTTCAAATATCACAACAGTGACAGCAACAGTGCAGAGGAGATGACAAGCAGCCACCACACAGTAAAAAAGAACCAGGGATGATGCCCAATGGAAACACTTGCTCATGGAGAAAAATAATGGTTTGAGTGTTTCTTCTCTTTGACAAGAGAAGCACTTCAGATCTTGAGAAACTTCACTGCAGGAAGCTGAGATGACACAGTTAAACACATCTACCCAAAGGCAGCAGAAAAGGCACTGCATATGTTGAGTAGTTTGTGCAATTAAACAGATTTGAAAAGAAAAACCTTATACTGCCTAAAACAAAGCACATGTCCCACTAAACATCTGTCTTTCCACAGCAAACAAAAACCTCATGGGTACAGTTTACAGAACACACAAGTGAATGGGAAGTACTGAAATGAGAGGTGTGAGAACTGAGAATGTGAAAAGAAACCAACTTCAACCACTTCATCAGAATTAATAATGACAGCAATTAAAGTGAACTGTTAGTTTTTAGATGAAGCATGTTGCAAAGGGAAAAAAACCACCTGTGGAAATGAGCTTCTTGACTACCACTAACTTAGCACAGCAACTAAAAGCATCACAGATATGTCAAAGTTTGTCTTTCACTTGCACTATAAAATTAGTAGTGAGAAAAGGAAGCCTCTAAGCCATTTCATATCCTCAACAACAGCATAAAAAAGATAAATACATTATACATTTACTGCTAATAATGATAGCCGCCACATTTGCCACAGGTAACAAAATTTCACAGATCATCAAGGACAACTCAGAAGTATGAAGGACAGCTAGTGTTGTAGTTTTTGATTAGCCATAGGGATTTACAAAGCAAGTTTCATTTCCAGTCTCAATTTGGCATTTAAAAAAAATGCCAAAGACTGTTTGGTTTTGCAACTGCCACCTTTGGAGTGCTTTTCCCATGGAGATGTCTAGCCACCTTCAGACATTTTATCCACTACTAACAATAAGACCACCAGATTCTATAACACCCAAAACTTATTTTGCCTTCTATTCCTCTTCTGAAGGCTAAAGATTTCAGGGAACTAGACAAGAGATAGAGGACTGATGATTGCTGCTTGAATACGCAGTCTGGTAGACAGTACCAACACATTTTGTAACAGAGAAGGTTCAGATCTAAATACTCTCAAGTACAGCACTCCCTACACTCCCTAAAACATAAAAGTAAGCCTTTCACATAGGCTCACATCTTCAGTGGATCTCAAAAATAAAAGTTTTGTTTGATTTCCAGTCAAACTGTCTTCCTCAGTCTGCACCAATCACTTTTGGGCTGGCTGGCTCATTTCAGCCAAACCTCACAGAGAAGAGGTTCTTGGTCACTGCTGTGTGCGGGGAAGGGTGAAAAGGGACACTGCTATGAAAATCCACAGACGAGAAGGATTCAGTGACTGTACAGTCACCAGTACAGCTGCCAAGTGGCCTGACAAGAGCCCAGAATCAGTCAAAACCTTGTGCTGTCTCCTGCCCTGGCATCACTTACAGCACCTAGAATGGAACCAAGTTTACTACCAAGTTAGGAGGAAGTAGAGATTAAAAACAGGAAATCAGGCATCATATATTTCCTTCCTCAAGGAGCAATTTATGTTGTCCATACAGTAAAATAATTTTTTAAATGAAAAAAGCATTAAGTGAAGCAAAAATTTACGATCGCATAACACTTTCATTTTGTTTCTTTCAGTGGCAAAGATGAATATGTTTAACATTCTTTTTCTCAGAAGATGGATCAGAGTTTCATTTACTACATTTTTAAGTTTTTAGAGTGGATTTGGGAAGTATTACTTTCCCATGGACATCGATGTATTGCTCAAGAGCACAGTCTGAGTGGTCTCCAAACAGGAATTAGCTTCTCCTCAGCATCCTCATGAATAAACCGCTCCATTATTCCCATTTCACAATCCGAAATCAGAGGTGCAGATAAATTACTGAACCATGACCATCAGTTGTGAGGCAGTAAGACCTGTTCTGTTTTCTCCCCCCAGAACACTTCAGAACATATAGAGCTGCTCAGGTTTGAAGCGGTTCCCTTTGAACTCAGAAAAGCTATAAATACTGTTTGCTTTTGCTAACCAAACTCAATACCCAGACAGCATGAACACACAGTTAATAACTGGAGAGTTTATTATGCCAAGAGGAAGAGCTACATAAAACTCTTTGAACTCCAGGATAACACTGTAGCACAGGGTTCCCCAAATCTAACCCTATCTGAACCTATTTCCTTTCCAGGAAATCTGGGGAAAGCCCATTTAAAAATACTTAGTGACAAGAATCAATTTAAGTCTGGTAACACATTCCAATGATTAATTGCTCCATTAAGAACACACCCCTTAGTTGAAGTCTGAACTTGCTTAATTCAGCCTCCAACTACAGAACCATAGCATACCTTTGCCAGCTGAAAAGGCTGCTTCTCCATCAAATATCTCTTCAAGTACACACGCACTGACTAATGAAAAAGCCCTTAACACGTCATTAGCTAAGCTAAAGAAAACAAGCTTCTGAAGACTTAGTTACTGAAATTCCTCTTCCCTACTCCCAATTATTTTCAAAGCTAGCCTCTGGAACCTCATTTGTCCATTTCAGACTCCCTGGCTCACCTACGCAGTTTTTCACCAGCCAAAAGGGCTGGCTTCAAGTCATTAACTCCACATCTTGCAGTTCTCCAAATCAGTCCCTCTACTTGTTGTCCAACTCAGTACTTAGCGCACTAACATGGTGTCATGGTTGAAAACAGAGTTAAGGAAAAACGGAGTATTCCATAGCATATACATCACGGCGCCCTGCTCTCTGGGGGGAGCTGCGGTGTGCGGAGCTGCACCGGGCTGGCGTGGGCAGCTCCTGGCGCTCGGGGTCCTGTCTCTCGGGCTGGCACGGTGGGGCAGGTCCAGAGCACGACGCGGTCGGGTCTGGCTCGAGGCGGTCGCGCTGGCGTATCGGTGAGAGCTTGTTTTTTGCTGTAAGTTAATTGTTCTACTCCAAATCCTTTACAAACAAAGTTTTTCTACCTTTTATTTTCCTCTCACGTTCCCTCTTTTCCCCCTGCTGATAACTGGCCACCAGCAGCCGCCGGCAGCCTCGAGCTTGCTCTCCAGAGGGGGAGGGGAAAGCTAGCTACTGTTGTTTAACACACAACACATGGCCACGAAGTGTTACATGTTTTCATGCGTCTGGTTTATCACTTTGCGACCTTGCTAATATTCTTTCAGTTCTAAGTTTATACCTATAATCTTCCAGATAAGGAAGAACAGTGAGAATTTCCACCACAGTTGTTTACAATAAGAACCTCAGATATTCTCTGACCTGAAATACCAGAGGTTAACACAGTGTGTGGAATTGTAGACTTAATGTATCAACACCTGGAGATGCATAACACACTCTGCTGTTGCATTTTGCTCTTAAACATACACAACACTGCCTAGGGATCTGCATTTGTGCAAAGTCCAATCTCTAGTCAAGACCCTTCTAGAGTATTGCATAACTTCTAAGATTTTATTTAGAAGGTAAAACACCACATACAGGATGTTTTCAAAAGACAGTAGTGGCCAGAAGCACGTGTTCTTGGCCAAAATTTCAGAATCCTTATCAGAGCATTCATAATGGGAAACAAGAACAGAACCAGCACACTAGACATCACAAATGCCTCAAGCAACATACCAGCTTTAATGTAACAAACCTTTTTAATGTAATGGAAACCTTTAAAAGCTCAAGCTTTGTTCCCTTACAATGTAGGATGAAATAAAATCCTACAGTACTTAATATTACCCAACACTAAGACCTTTGTAAATACAAACAGTCTCTCACTGTCTCTCAGTGTAAAGGAGAAGAAAATCAGAATAGTATCAAACTTTAAAACCCATCTTTTTCACAGAATTGCATCACGTTTCCCCAAAATACAGGAATGCATACTCTTAATTAAGCACTATAATCATTTTGGGTGCACTAACTAGGACACTCGCTTTTGTATCAGAACTTAAAGGCACTTATGCAGGGTTTAATTTTCTCCATAAACCTTTATATATTACACAGCTGAGGTGAATCTACTCATCTTCAGCTAATTCAGTTAGCCTCACACCTCTGATGTGTATTTCTGGTAGGACAGCCACCATGAGCTCAGAAGCAGCAGAGGGAAGAGATCTCACTAGTCTAAATCAAATTTTTGTCACACTTTCTCTCTTACACTGGAGTGAGAAGTACTTTACTTACACTAGGAAATATTCCCTACAGCTGAGCCTCAACGATATCTTCTGACTTCTGCTTCTGATCCCCCATGGATCATATAATGAAGGAGCCCTCCCACTCACTGATGTTTATGGAGCTTACATCTTTTAATGCACTCTTCAATCATGTTCACTCAGTCTCTGCACTGAAAGTCTGTGATAAAGCAAGGTCCTACATTGTATTTTACAGGCAAACCCACACTAAGGTTTGTTGACTTGTTACCTTCCTTTCCACGCTATCTGGCATGTTATCAGTCACAAAAGGAATGCATACACTCCAGAGGCCTTCTGAGATTATAGAACCTTAAGTAGAAGGGACAAAGGTAGAAAGATCTTCACCTAGTCAGAGTGAGAACTGCATTTGAAGAGAACCATCAGGGTAAGCCATATTGAATGGCAGCAAACCAAAATCTGAGATTTAAGAAGAAAACTCAATGACTAAGCACTGAAAAACAGATGGAAAGATGGCCCATAAATCCTTATTTGAAATCCAAAATAAACATCAAGAAAAAAGCACCACAAAAATCACACAGCTTATGTTCTGTTCCAGAACTATTTTCCAGCTGATACCTGCTTGAAGATTGCTAGTAGGAACTTTACCTGTTTTTCATCATCTTGTCATTTTCATTCTTCTTGGATTTTATTACTTGATACTGTAAAGCACAAACTTAAGAAAGGGGGAAGAACTTACTGGTATTGAGAACTCCTCTGCCAAATACTTCAACAATGACGCTCCTCTAGCCAAAAAATTACTTCTCTCTGCCAGATTGCCTTGAAGTTTTGTGTCAAACTCCTTTCTGACAACTGAAGCTACAGAGTCAATTATTATGAGTTTAATCTTCTTTGAAATAATTTCTTCTTCCAAGGACTTAATTCTAAAAAAGTAAAACAAAAATAGGCATGGATAACATTATCTATACAATGCAACCATTTTGTTATCCTGAAATTGTTTAAACAAAAGGTTTGCTTTAATAAGCTAAAAGTCGATCCCTCTTCCTCCCTCAGCTCACCCCACTAACTGAAGAGATCTGCAAGGAACCTCAGGCTCCAACAGGCCACATAACCCAAGGCAGGCCGCTCCAAGACAGGTTCAGAAGACACTCCACTTAGCAACGTTATGCTGTGTAAGCCCTGAACGGTGCAGACAGTGAGTTCAGCAGACACAGACTGTGCCTTTTTGCTTACAGCAGCAGCATCCCATTGCCAATGTCAAAACCCTGGTGCCTGTATTTGCAGGAAGTCAGACCTGTTTCCATGTACCCCCAAAGATGCTATGCCAAACCTAACACACTGATAACATGCTAATAGCTGTTCCTCTGTGATAAAGCTGTACTAGAACAAAAGTTTTAGAATAATTCTCCCTCTAACAAAGCATACAAAATTCTGAAATTCAACTCTAATTTTCATCACAACATGTGTTCACAAATTAACATGAAGTAGCAACACGACAATACAACACTGCCAACAGCTGTCAGGCTGATGACTCAAACAATTCTGCCCTGCAACTACTAAAGGGGTCCCAGTCTTCCTGGAAGAGAAATGTCTCCTGTCTGTTTCATGGCAAACAACTCTGACACTGTGGTCTCTCCACAAGCCAAGACAATGAAATAAGAAACGCAATGATAGTCTTTCTGTAGCAATTTCACTTTGTTGGGGGCCATACCATTATCAAAGTCTTCAAAGAAATTACTCTTCATACAACTGTGACATCAAATACAATCATAGACAATTCAGCCAAAGTGGTCTTTTTTCCCCCCTCTCTCTCTTTTTAAGTTCTGGAAAATAATACCTCTTCAGTACACTGTCACAGGTCAGCTCTCGATACAGATGAATACTGCGGGTCATGCAAAACAGCTTTTCGTCGGAGTCAAAATAAGTAGGGAATCTGCTTCCTGCTATCTCAACCAACCTAGCAAAAATACAGAACGCATAACACTGAAAAAGGAAAAAATGTGGGGGTAATAAGGCATCAAATACTCACAAAGTTAGCACAGTAAACCTCTGAATAAGTCGATACCATCTAATACTGGAAATCTTTTTCAAAGGAGAAGCATACTTGAGCATCAGATTGAAATACTGGAAATCAGAACATTTAGACTCGCTTCCCACCAATGCTAGAGTCAACAGTACACTTGGGAAAGACATAATATGCCCATACACAAGAAAACAGCACACCTCTTGCAGAAAGAAGCTGGAAAATTTACAGTTACTGAATACTAAGTTCTTTGATCTTTGTACAAGAAGTTCAACTCAATTGCTAAGTAATCTGTTTTCATTATTAGCTTTAAGTATTATTTTCATTTAAACAAATGTACTCCTCAATCCACACCACCTTCCCTTCCACCTTCACTTTGCAGTGAAATCAGGATGCAGTGCTTGCATCACCACAGGAATATACCAAGCTGGTAACAGAAGATCCATGACAAGATCCAGCCACCATGGAAGCTGGACTGCAGAGAACAGAGCCCAGTTCAGCTGCTGACACTCATACAAGCAGTACATGTATGAAAAGCATATGTGCCAAGGTAAAGATCTTCTCACTGGATCTATCCTTAAAAACAGTGACAAGCTCTTCTGGACTGGAAGCTTCTACACTGAAACCATTTCTATTGTGCCAGTTGCCTCTTTGAAAAAAAAGAGCTTAGAAAGCCTTAAGAAAATGTACTTTTTAGAACATGGCAAAAAATGGCAGCATTGTGTCACGAAGTGACTGAAACTGCCTGTTCCAGCTACCAGGCAGCTAGAACAAGAACACAATCACACAACGGTTTGGGTTGGAAGAGATCTGCCATGGGCAGGGACACCTCCCACTAGACCACGACACTCAAAGCCCCATCCAGCCTGGCCCTGGGGCCAGAACACCCACACATTCAGACAGCACAGGCACAGCCAGCATGTGATATCACAACACAACAGTTTAAGCAGCAGCTTCACTGACAGACCCAACATACTATTTCATGACCAAGTGTTCTCCGTTAACTTATTAGCAAACTCAACCCTTCAAAACCTCGAATTACAGCTGTTCAGTCTACAGCTGTTTATTACCATAGCAGACTAAGGACATGCATCAGATATCTGTAGTAACAGCAAAAACAGTCTGAAGAAGTTGAATATTCATCTTTCCTTTCCTAAACACTTCTATATTCAGAAACCATGCTTTAAAAAAAAAAAAAACTCACATCAATGTAAAGCTAAACAGTTTACTGATGAAAGTCCAACATTTTCAGCTAACCTGTATACATCAAATCAAGGACACCTGAGGGCACACATTGTAGAAATGCCTGCAAATTCTCTAGAGCTCAGTAGAGAGAAGTTCTACACCTGTGAACACAAAGCAGTTTTATCTAGGTTCTTAGACATGGATCCAAGAATTTAGAAACTCATGGGTACAGTCTGGAGCACTGTACATTTCCCCCTTCCACCCCTACGAAGATATTATTTTTCAGAAGAGAAACAGAAAATACTTATTTGTATTTTAAGCATCAGTATCTCATAGCCCATATGCTTGAGAAGAACGACATCTAGTGGATACCTGTAGACACAGCTGCCTGGTTGTCTAAGTCTCTTTCAATCAAAGCCATTCTAGATAAACACTTTTACATCATTTCTATCTAGTTTTAAAACAACTCAGCTTGAATGTTAATATATCTATTCTGAACAAGCGGTTTCAATACAGCAACTTATAACTTCATTCATTTGATACACTGCTTACTATATCTAAACTTGTCCTGAACTTCCAGGGACAGAATCCCATCTTCGTATTCATAGATTGATTATGCAGACCACTTGAGTAATGGTCACTCAGTTTGAAAATCATTCAAAGGTCCCCAAGAGATGAGATTACACTACACTTTGTAATAAGAGTACATACAACCAAACACCAATACACAAATGTCCTAAGTTCTTTTGGAGGTAAACCCCATTCGTCATGACAAACCCAAGAACTGCACAGAACACGTTCTCTGCAACCAGGGCACAGGCTCACAGGGTAAAAAAAATCCCTCACTGTTCTCAGCTTTAGTTCACAGGAATTTGTATCCCGTGTTTTCCCTCAAGCAATAAACATAACTAGAAAGTAAACAGAATAAATTCTTTTATCAGACTTGCCAGATAAATGCAGTTATGTTTTCAATTAATATCTGGCCAGATAGAGGTGAATTGAACCGCTACAAAACTGATCACAATTTTGATTTCTAAAAATTATGGGCATTCCATGTAGCAATGTCTTTGTTCTGACAAAGATGAACAACAGAAAAATACATAGGTTATGGAAAATATATAAATTACAGCTGCTCAAAATGCTAAGCCTTTACACCTTCAAAACCTTCTTGCTATTTTCACCAACTAACCTGCAAACAAAAATTTCAAAATAGGACTGCTAAGACCATTTTGAAATTAGAAAGAGTGCTATCCAGCTTCTCATACCACAGCTAGAATCTGGAACATCAAGCAGATGAGGAAGGCAATCAAACCATTCCATTCAACAAATCACCTATGGAACAACCGCACATATCAGGTGAATGTTTAACAGCTACCACAAGTATTACGTTATTAATTCTCAGAAAATAAATTGAAGGCTCCAGGACAAAAGGTGCTACAGAAGTTGAAAGTGTGCATTTCAGAGCTTTGCATCTTACCTTTCAGCACTGAAGGCAGACTCTGTGTCAATGTATATGACAGCCCCACCCAGACCTCCCATGGTCACAGGTAGCGTGGCCAGAACACTCATTGTGATACAAAACTGAGTTTTGCCACAACCTGGCGGGCTCGTTATCTAGAACAGAAAAGATCGGAAACATAACCAAGAAATGTCACATCTGTTTCGCCCTAGCTCTACTTTTAACTAAGGTCCATCAGCCAGAACGCCTCAACTCCTGCTCCTCCAGGCACCAAGCAGACAGCCCCAGAAAGACAGCAAAATGCAGCCCACAAAGAGCATCAAATTATCTTCACAGCTGTAAGTCAAAACCGATTGAGTTCACAGATGCAAGTCACTGCTTAAGAGTTACTACCTTGACTACAATCAGGTGTCACCTGGAAATCACAATGATAGCATCTTTGAAGTCTGAATGTGCAGTATGACCCAATGCATACATCAGAGAGATTCTAGCTGTCCCACAGACTACACTCATGCTACAATGTACCAGGAATTAAGATTCAGCTTAGCATACTATATGAATATTTTTTTAAAGTAGCAAGTGTTTTGTCATTAGTGTCAGTTCCCCACCAGGCTATTTTAACATGAACACCACCTAGTGATCCAGGCCACCATGCCAGTTTGAAGCTTTCACCTGTGCTTACTCAAAGCCACCTGCAGCTAAGCAGTATTCACAAAGCATGCACTCAACTTCTATGGAATGGTGCTAGTACGATTTTGATCCAAGAGTAAAATCACAAGGATCAAAATAACGCACTGCTTGATGAGATCCCTAGTTTCTGGGAGCAAGGTTTTTGTACTGGAGATGTCAGCAGACTGTTCTTTATCCACAGCAGATCCTACAGAGATTGCAAATGTATCCTGGGGTCTCTGTTCATATACTTGTATGTTCGTTAGTACTACAGTGGCTTTAAATACAGTATCACACTGCTACTGCTTCTGAGAACAGAAACTATGATATTTTTGATATTAAGGACTAAAAATTAAAAAAAAACAGCAAATGAAAAGCTGAAGCGAGTTTAAACACTAAAAACAGAGAGCAATCACCTCATTCCACACCTAATAGGGACTAAGCAATAATGCAAGATAAACAAACCTGTCCAGGGAACTTAAACTAGCATTTGAAAAAAAAAAAAAACTCAAAATACAGCACTGCCATAACAGGATAAATACAGAGGTTGTTTGGTTGTTTTTCTTTTTGGTGTTTTGTTTTTCTAAGATGAAGAAACATCCTTAAAACAGACACATGGGCAATATCAAACTGGTGTTTGAGTCAAAGTGCACTACAGTTTGTAAGTGCAAACACTGTTGCATCTCAACATACTATAGCATTGCAATGACTTTAAACAGCAGCAGCATGACTTGAAGAATAAAGTTTCTGTGCAAATACTGAGAGACTGTATCAGCTACTGCCACACTCTTCAGTTAAGATCTCTGGAATCACCTTTCTTTAAATAAGCCTGAAAACCAAGTCACATCAGTCATTCCACTTTGAGATGCAATGCAAGGGAAGCATCAGATTTTGTTTAGAAATGCTCTCTGCATTTAGTGAATTTAGTGAATCAGGAATTAGTCCTATTTATGCCATTATCTGTCCTCCATCCACTATACTTAAGTTACAAAATACTGCATCAACAACAGCTGCCACATTTTCAAGTAAATGCAAAACATACAGAAGATTTGAAGAAACAATACACATTTCTCAGACTGTAATAGCCAAGGAGTTTCACCATCTGTATCCAGTTAACAAGATTTGAAATGAATGAGAGAAGGGCATCCATCCAGTTGCTAAATTAAAATATTTGGACAACTAGGAGGAAACCTCAAAGAAGTTTGTAGTTTGAGCCCTGCCTGGGAGGTGCCTTGGAAACAACATTTATTTCAGCGGTTAGTGCAGGAGTTAATTCAGCAGAGATGCTGTAAACATGTCTGAGAAGATGTGCATCAGAGCAGAGAAAGGAGGTAACATTGCAGTATTAGCTAGCACAAGAAGGCAACCCAGTGGAGCAAGAGAGTTTCCCTTCCCAAAACAACAATCCATCATCAGCATTCCTTTAAAGGGCATTAACATAGGATTTAAAGTACAATTTTATGGAACTATCACATTTAATTATAGTTACCGCCGCTTCAGCGAATGTTCTGGTCAATACAATCTTAGTTCTTAAGGAAAGACAACATGCAAAAACAGCCTTAACTGCCTCTGATGCAACTTAAAGCAAATGTCTGCAAAAAACTTGCTCAGTTTGCTTTACTCTAAATTTCTTTTGAAAATCAAAAGTCCACCCAGACAGAAAAGTGAAGACTACAACTGTTCTTAATTTACCTCTGTCTAATAAAATAGACTTTTATTTTTCAATAGGCTATATATTGTTTTCCCTGGCACTTCTGTAGGGTTCTTCAGCTGCCCAGGGATTAAACTCTTCAATATTCTCAAAGTCATTACTTTAATTTTTCCCTCAGAGGAGTTGGCCAAGAGTTCTGACACCTAACCACAAAATTTCAGTTACGATTTAATTTCCAACTACAAATCTAATAGTGGTTCGGGAAAAGATGGAGACAGCGAAACACAAATCGAATCCCTCTGGCACTCGAGAAGCGAGTGGTTTTGGCTTAGAAGCCACCACCAGACCTCGACCCTGTGGCTCATGCACTCAAATTCCAAGTTTCCAGCCACCCTCACAGCTGGGTAAAGTAGCAGGAAGGCAATCACTCACCACACCCATCCGGAAGCAAGCGCTGCACAGACATACTTTAGAAGAGAACTTCTGTCAGACTTGGGACATCTGCCTAACAACAAAAATACCAAAGGGCAGTTGGGCAGCTATGCTCCTTAGTTACAGAAAAGCAGATTAGAAGGATCAAGCTCCAAAAACCTTTGCTTCCAAAGAGAAGATAACCTGCAAAATGCTCACAAGCCACTGTACTGTCAAAGCAGACACTTGATGCCTCTCTATGAAAATTTCATCCAACAATCACGCTGCAGAATACTTGCAATGCTGCCAACTTTGAGACTCATTCAGGTCTCACAACTTTGGCAAAAATGCTCTTAATAACATCACTCCAGAATCAGGCTTTAAATGAGACAATCCGGTTCTGTGGAGTCAACTGCTCCCTGCCTTTACACATGCTGAGAAACCCTTAACACGTGCCCTAAGCACTTTACAGATTTAGCGCCTAAAAGGAAATTGAAATGCAGTACTTTATTTATTTAAAGACACTGTTTCTAAGTTAGTCTTCTAATTTCTGGTGTCTAGCTAGGTCTCCAAAATATTTCTGATTGACAATAGTGATGTACAGTCATGGTTGTGCTGCAGTGCCAGTTTAAACAAGACCGAAGTTCAGGAAGGCCTAGCACCTGCAGCTCTGGTCTGCTCCACCAGGTGGATCCTCAGGCATCAACATTTCAGCCACTTAGTGAGATCACATGTTCAAGACAAGCGCATTAGGCAGGGCTATGCATTTTAATGAAAACATGCAAAAGTTTTTTTCAGAAATAAAAGATTTGAGGCACAAAGGCTATCCTAACACAGTGCTTTTCATCTACAATCAGGTAAAAGTTTAGCCTGACTGAGAATATATTTGGTTTTTATTTCCCCTAGATAACCCTGAAACATACTGACACGTATGGAGCATGACTCTTCTTAAAATGAAGATTAGCAATAGTTTCCCAGATTTTAACATCTAAAAAGAGACCAATTTTTAATGAAACACTAAAAATTAAAATTAAATCAATTGTGACAAACAAACTAAGAAGGATTACAAAATACATAGCTCTAGAAAATTAAGCATATGTACTTCTTTCCTAAAGTGCATTATTTTATACTATCACAGGAAAACAGTATTTGATATCCATGTTTTAAGATCAACTTTTTGCAGACCTTCTTTCAAATAAAACTGTGGATAAAAACTTAGAGGTCAAAGTTTAGGTGAACTCCAGTAAAACTCCCAGAACATCAGCTACTGCTTTTTCCAGATCTCCCCCTGGAGCAAGGCCAAGAACATGGGAATCAGCAAAGGATGTCTGTCAGTGCTCCTGAGCTGTTCCACCCAGGCTTCAGGCAAGAACACAGCCAGCACTGGCAGCTGACCAACAGCTCCAACTTAGTGGACCACACAGAAATCCCTGAAGGGCAGATTCTAGCTGCAAGCATCATTCCTTTCAGACTTGGGCCACGCATTTTGTCAGTTGACTACACGAACAATAATCGAGAAGAAAAGCAGTCATGCTACACCTAGCGTGTCATTGCTTTGCTGAGAAGAGTATTTTTAGGAACCAAAAACTCATCTCCTGCTGAAGGCACTATCCTTCAACAGCAGAAAAACAATTACAACCCCAGGACTCTCCATCATACTGCACCACTGCTTATCAGAACCACTTGAATTGAGCAAGTTGTCCTGTTTCAGCTGGGACAGAGCTGACTTTCTTCACAGTGCCTGGCACAAAGCTGTGTCTGGGCTTTAGAAGTGCACAGCTGGTAACACACCGACATTCTGGTTGTTGCTGAGCACTGCTGCACACAGCCAAAGGATGTTTCGGTGTCCCAACTTCTCGTACTGCCCTGCCAGCGAGGGGGCACAAGGAGCTGTGAGGGGACAGAACCAGGACAGCTGACCTGAACTGGCCCAAGGGACGTTCCGTACCACATGGCATCATGCAAACTTTAAAAATAGAGGGGAGCTGGCTGGGGGGCAGCTGCTGCTCAGGGGCTGGCTGGGCATCAGTCTGCAGGTGGTGAGCAATTGTGCTGTGCATCACTTGTTGTGTAAATATTCATTTATCTATTATTATCATTACTGTGACTTCTCTCTTCCTTTTCTGTCTTAGTTTTTATCTCAACCCAAGAGTTCTACTTTTTCCTCTATATCTCTCCTGTCTCACTGGGAGGGGTGGAGTAAGCGAAAGGCTGTGTGGTGTGACCTGCCTGCCAGGTTAAACCACAACATGTCTTTTCTCCCAGGATTTAAATCAAGACAAGCAGTAGCCATTTGAAGATGAGGTTCTTCCAAAACAATTTTCTTACAGCAAACTGACAAAAAACTTAGGTCTAAATACAATAAAACATGAATTCTGACAAATCTCTGTACATTCACGGATGCAATCTTAAATATTTCTATGATGACCTGAAAGGTGTATATGCCTGCATCTCATACACATTAAGAAACCCAGACTGTTTTAAGCGTAACATCCCCTCATTACATGAAAACTTACTAGAGGAAGAACAGATATTTAGTGTTGCTTAAATTCTAGCATGTTTGAAGTCTCCATTAGATTTCATAAGCAACTTCATCAAAACCAATCTATTTTAACTACAGAGCATGGAGGAAAATTTATATTTTCCTCATTATAGGATTTTTGTGACTTCTTACTTCCACTCATCTACTATGGCAATTTGCAAGTTAAAATTTGACTACTGAAGTGTTCAGGGAAAAAATGTTTTCAATCTGCCTGAATTCAGACCATAACGGGCATATTATGTGTCTTTCCCACTCATTTCATCTGCACAGATGAGTTCAGAGCTTTACTGTAAGAAGGCAAGTATGGCCACACTGCATAATAACAACGTCCACCCAGCTCTGGATTCTGCCTCTGACAGGGGCTCACAATAGATGGCTAGGGAACAGCACAGGAAGAGGGCACACACACGTTGATACTCCTTCCAACACATGTTTCTCCACCTCCATTTGTGGCCCAGAGGCTTCCTAAGCCAGACACTGAATCCTTCTAGTTTTATAAACCTCAATGACTCCTATAAGCACCCACACAAATCCTGTCTGTCCTGATTGTAGAAACTGTACAAGTTGTTATCACTTTCAGCGAAGCCACACAGATTTCGAGTACTAGAAGCTGAAACACTCCCTTGTTCTTAAAGAATTCCAAGCAAACAAGTAGTGCTGCATTCAAAGGCTACAGTACAAACTGCATATTTGTAGCTATTACAGTGAGCGCACGTGTAATACAAGCCTTGATTGCAGTGTCTTATCAAAAAAGAATGCATTACATAGTTACCATAAAGTTTAGCTACATTTATACATAAAAGCTCAGCAATTTTCATGCCTGCATGCTTCACACTTTTGTTCTAATCACTCTTTGTGCCTTCATGAAAACTAGTCACTTGCAGGTATTAGAAGGATGGGTTCCTGATTCAGCACCTCATGCCCTGACCACTAAACCAGAAACTGAATCTTTCTTACCATAAAAATCCAAACAACAATTCTCTCAGTTTTCCTAGGGGAAAAAAAAAAATCACATTTTTCATAGGAAAACATGGTCAAAAAATAGTCTAATTCTTTCATTTTCTTACTTATATTTTTCTGCAGCCTGTCAAGTAGAACAATTTTTGTTCACTGTGCATTTAAATCACCTCACCCAACAGTCCACCCTGTGACTTCTGACTTCAAGCTGCAGTGCACAACTGCGGTAAAATACATTAAGCAAGTTACCTCTGTGAGGGATCCACAGGGCACTCCACCATGCAAGACTTTATCCAAACCACGCAGCGTGGTGGGCAAAAAGGCTGAAGAGGGATTGACAGACCGCCTCATTTTCATTTCATAAGCCTACAAGAGGAAAAAAAGCAAAAACAACACAAGTTAGAAAATGCTTTTTATTTTTTGTGGAAAGAGAAATCTTACATTTGCTTTCATCAGCCTAGACTGACCACCTTTGCCAACAGGCAAACTAATTTTCAGTTACAGCCCCCCTTTTCCCCCCCCATCACCCTTCCTTACATTTATATCCCACTTACAGCTCTGAGTAAATCGTAAGATTCTTGTCCCTCCCTCACCACAATACTAAACAATAATAAGTTTTTACAGTGATGTTTCAAAAGGTTTTTCTGCTCCCATTCAAAAAGGCTTGCTTTCAATCCATAGAACTCCAACTTTTGAACAAGGAAACACTATATGTGTTATCAGTGACCAGTGCAGAACATTCATAGTGAAATCTAGAACTAAGAAGTCCCTGGCCAACATTCACTACCAATTCGAAACCACGTGGGTTCAAGGAAAGATTTGCTAAGGAATTCCAAGTCTTTGAACAAGCCTGGACTTACCCCTTCTACTTTTGTGAGGACAACTAGTAAAGAAGATGGATACAGAAATGAAAAGGGTGAAATTCCTAATTTCTCTGCTGACTAGAACCAGCCCAAAATCAACATTTTAGTTCATAAGTATTATTTTCACTGGGGGAACCAACTGAAAACAAAGAAATGGTGAAATGGAAATGCTGATCTGGAAGCACCAGAACATGTTCTCAGAAGAAACATGTCCTCCTTGCACCTCACAGACATCTGCTAAAGCTGACACTCTTCAACCACTGAACATCAGATTTCAAAAGGAGCAACCCGAGATCCCCAGGTTGATGCTCTAGTTGCAACTCAGGGTTGCCAGGGGTTTCAGACTCCTGGCCAACAAGAGACTCATGAGGCCCTGTCAGGGCATGCTCCACAGCCTGGCACGACTGACCTCTCCAGAAAAAAACAACTTCTTTGTCTCTGAGACAAATACCGGCATCAGATTTATCCCAGACGATGATGTCACCAGCCTGCTGGAAATAGAGTACCATGGATGCATCTCCACAGGACTCATCAATAAATAACCACACCACTGAATCCTAGGTGGTTTAGTCCATACTTGTCGGGCCAACAAGTGAGCATTTTTTGCTGTGAAGTTTATCAGAAGAATTTCCAGCTAGCTCCACCAGCAGGCTAAGACAGCTTGAATCCTCCATAGTGCGCTCTCATGCTACAGTTTTTCCTTATTTTATGAGACGTAGTGTATTAGAGTAATATTTCTAAATCATTCAGACATTCTCTGTTGTTCTGTTAAGGATAAATACACATGAAGCAGCTTTCAAGACACAGAACAGGCCAAACAAACAACACATTTTACCTCACTAAGAGTTTACGCTCTGATGCACTTCCAGAGTGAATACACATACTGATGAAGAAGGATTTGCAACTTTTTTTCCCCCACTTTAACCATGGAAGCCATCTTCTAGTTTTGTTTTCCTACATGACACAGGTTCACTTTCTTGCGTAACACAGGCTGTAAAATTTTATCCGGTGAGTTCAACACTTAACCCACAAAATTATAGTTGAACTAGACTTTCAATTAAAAAAAATAATAATTCTATCATTAAATCAGGAGTTGAAGCGAACAAAAGCTTACCACATGGACCTGAAGTCCATTTGAAATCCTGCACTTGCAAAGATTCAATCCACATCCCTTAAGAACAGCTAGCATCCTCTGTTTCTGGAAGTGCAGTGCTGTATTGTAGGCACTTCCTCATCTGGTCATCCATCATCTGACTCTGCATTAACAGCCCCTGACAGCTGCCACCTGATAAACTTCAGTCTGCCAAGATGCATTTTAATCCAGAAATTTGACTTAATAGTGACATGTGAATGACAGGCAAAAGTAAGTGCTGGAAGTCTATTTAAAGCTTCCATCTGTCTTCCAGTTCTTCATGATTATGAACAGTCATTGACACAAAGCTAGCAATTCACTAGATTTTGATCCATTCAGTGTAAGCCGTATTAATTTTGTGTACCTCTGTGATGCAGTATGCTTGTGTATTCAAAGTTTTGCAGAGTTATTGCCAAACTTGTATGCCAACTACACATCATAAACTTTGGTGGGGCACTGCAGCAAACACCCATTTTCTCCTTGCACTCTCTCCCCAGCTAGGCTACCTGTAACCAGAACCATACTACAGCTCATTTACATGGGTGGAACAGTAATCCTCAAAACAAAGCTATTTTCAGGACCTCTTCAGTTCTTGGTACCAATTTTATGTCTAAAAAAAGAAAAAAACAGTTCATATTGAAATTCTTATTCTTTGCTTCTATTAATGTTTCTTTTAGTTGCAGGGTCCAACCTAGAAGAAATTTTTGTATGCTGGAATGCAAGAGGGAATGGAGTATCTCCCTATGAGACTCTGAACCAATTCTGTAAGCCCAAACGATCTCTTTCAGCTAAAATGCCTTATGAAAGTCACTGTATCAGACTAAACCATCCTCAGATCTAAATTTAAAAATAAAATTCTCATTATGCAATCAAACAGACACCAGAAATCTAGATCACCCTACTCCCAGATAAAAAAGTAAGTGACATTATTTAGCTTTTTCCCAGACAAAAAAATTAAAAATCAAACCAAAGCCAGCACACTTACAGTCTGCATTCTGGGAGCACAAGCTAGGCTGACTTTACGAAGAAGCTCCTGCACATTTCTGTAGCTCTGTCCTGTCACTTTCATGAGCTCCAGGAGTGAAAGACATAAGAAGTCCTGAAAGAAGGTAAAACAGGTCAGAGAGTTTACTCGAGAGATGAAGGCCAGGAACTGAAGTTCTACAATTTATACATTACTGGGGTACATTCCAAAGGCCAGATGTACCACCTGTGCTACGTTATGGAGTATTCTGCCACACCTCTCCCATCCTTCTCTGATGCCAGTAGGGCTATGCCAAAAGGAATTGCGTTCATGTTTTAGAGGACACAGCATCAGGGGACTAAAAGCTCAAGAACTGTGATGAAGTTGCAGTGAGGTAACACCTTTTCACCCACAGAGGTCTCTACTTACCTTAAAAGCATTCACATTACACGCATCTTTTAGACAGTGATCCCAGAGAGAGATCCTGCATTTATCATGAACACTACTGAAGCACATAGAGCCTCTGCTCCCTTTAGGCAAACATGCATAACAACAGCTTCCGAATGTATTGGTGAATCCACCCACAACTGATCGAATAACTTCATAACACACTCACAGACACCAGATGACATAACACATTTTTGTGGAGGGCTCATAAATGGATGTCTTCCTCCATACAGGCAGCAGCTGCACACCTCTGCTAAAGTAAAGCACCCCTTTTTTTTTTTTTTAAAAAGGGAAGATAGTAAATACATACAAGTTTAAATGTCTTTGTCACCTATCATTTTAAAGCAATGTGTTTACAAGGCAGTAGGCCAGCTGGAGCCAGAAACACCTCTAGAAAGTAATGCTCCATGTAAATTAAACTTAGAAATTTAATTAAAAGAAATCCAAAGCCATAGAATAACCCTTTCACCTGACAAGTAGTGATCTGATAGCGACTCAGTCTTTCACACAGCTCCTGAGACAACTTTGCTCTTCTCAGCTTCTTAGCAGCCATGCTTCCCAGGCTACAAGGCAAACAAAAAAGTTTTTGAAAGCTGCTTGGAATACAACTGTGCAGACAATTATACCCTCCCCTTGCTAAAGAATAGGAAAGAAGGGGTGCGTGTGTGTCTAGAAAGTGCATGTCATGTTAAATTATCTTACCACTCAGAAAACAGTTGTGTTAGATTATATCTCCTCATATTAGATGGTGTATGAGATCACACTGAGAACAAAGAATCTACAACACTTATATGACATCGGTTTCTGGGAAAAAAAACAAGCTGGAAATTACTCAGCGATGAGCTGAAGAGGAACTCCTTGTGCTGTATTGCACTGGAAAGAAATAAGGTCATCTTTGGATGGCTAAACATGAACAGTAATCACAGGAGGTACTTAGACCTAGAACTGGTAAAACACAACAGTTCTGGTGACCAAGTGCACATCACAGATGTTAAAAGAAAGGAAGGATGCAGAATGGAGACAGGGGAAAAAACAAAGGTCTGGAAACACAGTTTAGCATGCAAGATTCAAGATGGCAAGCTATTCACACCTAGTTGATAACCTCCTACGAAGGTCTATAAAAAACACCCTTTAAAAAGGAGCTCTTTAATTTAACCAACAGTATAACAGAAAACAGAGGCCAAAGCTAAGCATATGAACACCAGACTACAATGTAAGTAATATTATAAACATGGCAAAAAACCTACAACATTTGAAGAAGGTAGGAAGCATTGTGTTAGTCACTTTAGTTTTATTTGTTGTATTGAGACTCCTGCTTAGAGTACCTGATTAGTTCAGGTAAGCTTTAAGATAACTTGTGCAGCAGACAGGACTGTACCATCACTGCAGACCCTTCTCCTTCACTGCCATCTGCCTGCAGGTGCCCTTCTGTGTGGGTAGCACTCCACCCCACCGTACAGGGCCGCACACGATGGTGTTCGCTCCGCATGCGGCCGTTCCCAGCCTACACGTATGTTCGAGCACACCGTTGCGCCAAGCATGCTACTAGGTGATATTCCCACCACCTGTTCAGCCAGAAGTTTACGCGGAACATCCTCCAGCAGCGCGGACTGACTAGTTTTGCGGACCCGCAGATCCTCGCTCCTGCGCAGGAGAGAGACGCCCCCCCCCACAACTAAACCCTCTCCAGACAAGGGTACAGGGCCAGGCGTCTGCGGAGCCCCG
>VXAV01003010.1:1649-22669 GCA_013399715.1 Alectura lathami
CGACCCCTCGCCGCCAGCCCGCGTCCCCGGCCCCGCACGCCCCGCACGCCGCAGGTGTGCGTGAGCAAATGGATTCGACCTCGGGCCCGCGTCGCCAGATGCCGCTCCCGCCAGCCCCAAAAAGCTTGTTTAAAGTTAACAACGTTAAGCGCTGGGGGTCACGAGGCCAATCCAAGGTCGTTTTAATTCTGGCTAGGGGTTAATTAGATCACTGCATTAAAGCAAGAATAGACTACGCTCAACTTTACCCTAACGAGGACAGACAGGGTTTTTTATATACCTCTTAACTGCTCCTTTTATGATAAGGATATAGGACGCATATCACGAAAGAAATCTTGCCGTCCGTCCTGCAAATCGAGTTACGGGATTGATGCAGGTAAGGCGGAAACGCAGCGTTTGGGCCACTTCTCCTGTTTCCCAGCCGTGAGGCTGTGCACCTCGCGTTCCCTCCCCCTGTCCCCGTGCTGTACAGACGCCTGCAGCCGCCCTGCTCGTGTCAGAGGAGCAGCAGCCACCCCATCCACAACGGGCACGGCTGAGCAGGGCACGGCTGCGCTGCCAGCATGCGTGGAGCGCCAGCCGCCCGCACAGAACCGCACTTGGATGCTAGCCCTCAGAGCCCACGACTGAAAATTATCCCAGCACCATGCCACTGAGTGGCACCAACCAGGAAAGGAGCTTCAGAGCTGCCAAGTGTTACTGAGCTTTCCTAACAGAGGGGCAAGCCCAGACCCTTTTGCAGATTTATTAAAAAAAAAAAAAAATGCAGGGTAGTAGAGACCACAGACGAGATCCCAGCTCAGAGCGTTGCTGCTCGCAGGGAAAGCCAGGACCCTGCCTTCTCCCTGCCGCTGGCTGCTCTGGTGTGCACTTCTCTCTGGATGGAGCTGTTCCGCTGTGTGTCGGCAAGGCAGAGAGGCCACCAGTCCCTTCTGCTCAGAGAAACTTGAGCTACTGTCTCCCAGCCACACACCTCCTTTATCCCGCAGCAGTTCCCGAACTGGATGTGTAATTCCTACCAAGACACTTTCCTAGGTGAGACTTTCATCCATGCTACAGTTTATGGGGCAAAGCTTTGCTCTGATAAGTGTTTTCCCAGAAAAAAAAAAAAAAAAAAAAAAAAAAAAAAAAAAAAAAAAAAACAATAATAATAATAAAAAATCCTTTCATAAGAAAACGCCCTAATCAGTTCAACATCCATGTTTTAAACTGTGCGATAACACCAGGCTAGAAATACGGTTCGTATCAATTATTAGACCTCAGGCACTGGATGCACTCACACGCAGCGATAATGCTCAGACTTTCCAAAAACACCAGCCCACCAAAACGATTGCCACAGACTTTGTGTCTTAAATCTATTTGTTCTCCCACTCTGATTTTCCACAGGAGCACGACTGGCCTCACCGGGAACGGGGAGCCCGAAGCAGAGCGAGGCGTCAGCACAGCAGGGCATCGTCAGAGAGGAAAGTGCAGAGCAGGAGACTTAGGGCAGAGCAGCGAACGCTGAATCCCGGGCACCAACGTTGGTTTTGCGTTAACGGCAAGAAGCAAGAACGACACGACAGCACACAGCGAGGTAACGATTAAAAGGAAGGCTTTGAGCACAGCCCCTTCTCCCAGTACGTCTGGATACCCTGCTGAAATCAGGATCGGGCTTCCAAGCTGTTTATGCCTGGGAAAAGGCTGCGTTTGCTGGGTAATTTGCTGATGATGAGTAATTCAGCTAGCTTTATCCCAACATCTCAATTAATCCTGTACGTCTGGAAAATGGGGTGGACTGGGTACCCGTTAGGGGCAGTTGTGCAGTAGCTAGTAACTGAGTGACTGAGCAGTTGTGAACCCAACTCCCTGCCAGGAGTTGCTCCCCTCGCCCCACCACGTCACCCCCTGAGGATCCAGGCAGGTGTCGTCTTTCTGTGATAACCTCTTTCTAGTTCTGGCAGAGTTGTGACTTCCACAGGAAGACAAATTCTCCAGCCTAAGATACATACACACAGGATAACCATATGTGTAAAACAAACCTGTACGTATCTGAGCACATCCCTGCGCACGTCTTTATTTGAATAGCTGCTAATTGATCGAGGTCCCCACGGAGGCCACCAGAAAGAATGTCGGGGGCCCGCTCACAACCCGGCTGAAAACCTGGCTATTTAAGGTACTCTGGAGCTGCATGAATCAGAAAGAAAACAGCTCCCCCTACCCATTTTATTAGAAGGCAATAAAATCTGGTGGTGTCTCATTAAATTTAATGAGCCTTCATAAAATAACCATTACACCGTGGAGGTAATGAAAAGAATAACTACGACAGTTAGTAAATAAACCAGCAAGGGGGATGCTATCGATGTCCCAGGCACCTACCAGGTACCACACAGGTAAATAATCCTCAGAGTGAATTCTGCTACCGTACGCCCCTCGCGCCTTCCTCTATATCGGTGCCGGGTCATTCCCTTCCCCTCCTCCCATGTGACATCGGTGCACTCGATGCAGCGATGTGTTTGTACCGTGCTAGGCTGTAGGTGGGTGGATAACTCCAAGGAGCAGATGCGCTCTTCTGAACTTCCTTTAAATCAGAGCTTGCTTCCGAGTACCTCACCGCAGAAGTTTCTGGGACAAACCCCTCACCTGGAACACATCAGTGCCACCCCGTTCTGCACATGCTCACATCATGGTGACAGATGAGCTAAGATTTAAAATCACAGCCCAAATTCCAAGTCTTACTTCCCTGGCTCACGCCTGCCGTGGAAATAGCAGAGTTAAGCTGATTATGGGATAAGTTCCACTGAGAGTTTATGACTGCCCACAAAACAAAGCAAGAAGAGAGGTGGAGCAGAGGCTAGCACAAAATGCCAGGGGTTGCCGTGGGAACCCCACCTGAAATTGAGCGGGGAAGATTTCTGCACAGCAGGACCACGCATGGGAGCGCATGAGCAGGGTTTGCTTGGCAGGATCCCTTCTACACCTGCACCTCCTTGGAGACCCACCTTGTGCCTACACTGTTCCTACGCGAGCAGCGGACAGCTTCCCAGCCTTCTCCCTCGCCAGAGATCCCGTACCATGCTGAGCAGATCGCGGCAGCGGAAGGATGAACCTAAACACGAGCTGGGGGCAACGCTGGAGGAACTCCAGCAGCTCCTGTTCCCCACCCTGCCCTGCTGCTTCTCCTCTCCCCAGCCCGCGGGATGAGCCCTTCGGCTGACCCACAAACCGCCTCCGCTCAGAGCAGGCAATATCGCTATTTCATGGGAGAGGCAATGCAATTTTTGTCGAATTATAAATATTGCAGACCCATTTCTTCCCCCCTCCCCGCCACAGCAGCTCCTGAAGACATGTAAACCCATAGTGTTATTGCTCCCTAATCTAGTCGAGGTGATGAAACGGTGCCAAAACTCTCATTGCAATTTCATTAGCATATTCATGAGTCGCACTTTTGCAGTGTTGCAGAAACAACACAAATTGGTTTGTGAATTGTGAACTCCCCCTTCTTCCTCGTCGCCTTTTTCTTCGGAATCGCAAATTGCGGATTAGCGAGGCAAGTGTGCTGGGGTGACTTTGGGACCCGACTGCTGAAGTTTGTTAACGCACCTCTCTGGCTTTCGCTGCGATTTCTGCCCTTGCCTGGTGCCTGCGTGAGCACTTTGTTAGTGGAGGAGCAGGAACCGGGGCAGCTGCAGGGCTGCGAAGGTTACCTGCAGGAGTGGTAGACGGAGGGCTGCGGGAATGCCAGGGCCGGGGGGCTGCTCGCAGCCGCACGTTCTCTCCAGCGCAAACCTGTTCAGCAGGCTGGATGTGGAACACACCCGAAATGGCAGACTTTCACATGAAACTTGATTTAATTTTTCTGCGGGAAGATCACTTTAGACTCGCATTGTTCACGTGGAATAATGAAACGTTACTGATTTAATTAGAGCTCAGTTTTTCAGGCTGTGCTTTCTATATTGTTGAAATTGCATTTAGCATGGGACAAACCTATCAATAGATAAAGCAATTTAGAAGACACAGCAATGGAATATATTCTCTTCTCCTTTCCCTTTGCCAGTTTCAATTCATTGCTCAATTTAAGTATGGAAATAATGTTTGTCAAAGAGTACCTGACACATGAATTCCACAGAGTAAAATAAATAAATAAATAAATAAAAGGCAGAGAAAGAAAGATAGGGAAAAAAAAAAAGAACTGGACATCTCCTGCTTGTATTCTTAACCCATTTACGGTACAATACACAGATAATCCCATCCACTTCCCAAAACAAGGTTTGTGCAGTTCTGCTACTTCACAATGGTTCACTTAAAACTTGATAGCCTTCCCCTGTTTTCTTTCTCCTTCAACTGACAGAGCTCGGTGAGGTTTTTCATACGGGTCAGAAACGAAATTTCGGAAAAGAGGCTGCCCCGGGACAGGGCAGCAAGGAGCAGCTCTGTGCCTGAGAGCAGGATGGGAGCAGCCCAGCTCTGACAGTCACAGCCCCTGGCTCCAGGCAAAATTCCCACTGAAGAACAAAACCAGAGTGGGGGCATCTGGCTTTTGCTCATTCTGGGAAAAAAAAAAAAAAAAAACTGAAATATAGGTTTTGCCATCCAGGTAACTGCAGATTCCTTCCTTGCAGCGCAGGTGAGAAATAACCGGAGAGCACCAGCAGGCCAGGAGTGGATGCTCAGCTCTTGGATGCACAGCTGTCAGCACAGAGCAGACTTGTAAGCCCTGCCAGACAACTAACCTCAGTCTCCTAATGCACATTTGGACATGAGCAAAGCGTGCTTTATCCCAGTTTGAGGCACACTGAAAACTACCTCCACTAGCACAATGTAAACAGCAAAGTTAGTCGAAAGGAAGAACAAAATCCAGAATGTAAAATCCCTGAGAGTCCACGTCCTTGATTCTAGACTGCAGTCTGCTGGCCCAGCACATCTTCCATAGCGTCGTCTCCAGCAACAAGATTTGGAAAAGAACTTTTCTTGATAATGCTATTTGTGCAAGAACAGCACCAGTTTTGTTTCACTGCCAGAGCCGTGAGATTCTCCTGTTGACTCCTAGAGGGACTGAGGAAGGCTTCTCCAGAGCCAGGCTTTCTTTCCCTGTCTTGTTTTCTGTAAAGGAAAGCAGCCTGTCCAAGTGATCTGACATCTACCCCTAAATTACTTCCCAGAACAGAGTGTCTGTATCTGCGCTGTACGGTAGGAGACTGCTCGTTCCTCATATTGATTTACACAGGGCTGGGGAGTGAACATACAATTAATAGCTGACTTCATTGCAAGCCAGCTGTTAGCCCCATAATTTACAATGGGAACGGTTTAAGAATAAGAAGAATTATACTTGCAGAAACTGTATTTCTGTACTTTAAAGGTCAAAGCCAACTTCCATTAGGGTCGGTGGAGATTCCAGTCGACTGAAAAGCCGTGTGCTGACACGTGCAGCCGTGAGTTTCACCTGTTACAGCAAGTGACTTGCATGGGACTTGGTGTAAAAGCAGGGAGTTTCCCCTGGCAAACCCAGGACGGGTACTGTTCCACCTGTGACCTGTCTCCAGGTCTGCTCCTGAAACAAGTCTGAATTCCGGCATCCCGGCAGAATTCAGCACGTGAAAGGCTGCTGCTTTGCAATACAGGTGGTCAGGAGGAAGGAGATGGAACTCAGCATTTCCGTGGAGGTTTGCTCTTCAGGTCCTGTCCTCGAGCCCTGTTTTGCGGAGGCGGCAGCTCTGAGGCCTTGCTGGAAAGGCTGGGTATTCCTCTGCCGTCTGCACAACACAAACAAATGCTCATTTTCCACTTATTAAACCGAGCTGTGCTGAGTCATTTATTTCTGGACCACTAAGACAATGCATACTTTGTATTGATTCTGGTTATATATTGTCTGTGTGTGTGTGATGAAATAAATCCCCGCAACACGGCTTAGCACTGCAGCTGACAGATGAATTTATTGACAGAGCCTCCCTCGATATACCGGGTCAAATTTTAAACAGCATTTCATTTGTTGATGCCCTTGGAGGTAAAACATGATTTCCCTGTGTCGTCCTATCAGGAATTAATCCTGGAGGGCAACACATTAGGACTTGGTGGGTGTTTTCAACACGCTTTCCTCAGCTTCTGTAAATAGGAAGTTTAATGGTACGTGCTGCAAATAAAGCGGGTCTGATAACCTAAAGGTTGCCATTACTTCACACATTCTTTGCTCTGGTGTCACCTGTGCTGCAGGAAGTATTTAGGTGATAAGAGAGGAATGCAGCTTCCGTGGGACTGAAGGCCAATGCCCCACTCTGGCAACTGCACCTGGGAACGAAACCTGGCGTGGTTTCAGCGGCAACAGAAATGTGGCAAAGAAAATGTAAGCATCCAGCCACTTAGGACACGAGCCTGTGCCTACCCAGCTCCTCATTCCAGGACTGTTAACTGCTAGATAAAATGCCCGCACCCAGACCGAGCTCCCGTGCCTTCCGAAGCCGACAGTTGTTTAAACAACTTCTGCTACGCAGCCATTTCTGGATGTGGCTGGGAAGGAAGGTGAAGTCCTGCCAAGGAACGCTGCAGAGCACCTGGGAGCTGAAGATTTCTGCCCTTGTGAGGTGGGCTCAGAGGCATGGGACATCTTGCAGGAACTCTGAATTACCATCTGCACTCGGTGGCTCACCGCGCGAGGAGTTCCCCAGCAGTTCAGGTGGCTCTGGCTAGGCGCTCAGCGACGTGAAGAGAGCACTCATCGATGCCACTGCACGTGAGGATTAGCCTGCGGTACATCTCAGGCAGGAGTTTAAGCAGTGGGACAGAACAAACCCTGCAAAACCCGCCTGGAGCTGGGGAGAGGGTCCCTGCATGTTTACACGGGTGCTTTCCATGGCTAACCGTTAGCATCCTGCGGTGGTGCGCTACAGGGAACGGAGCCAAGCACAACAGCCAGAATAATAAACAGAAATTCCACACGATTAAAAGAAAAGTTTCTCAGAGTTAATATTAGGATGAGCAGCACACTGGGTCACAGGCTGAATTAACCCAGAAAGAATGGGGTATGATTTTAAATAGCTTTTCCAGTGCCTGACCACAGCTGAACGCTCCTGCTATCCAGGGGAAAATATGCATGTTCCTGCAGTACGTGTCATTATTTTTGCATGCTTTACAGTGTTGCTCATTAAAGAGTTTAAACCTCAATTATTTTTCTCATTGACCTTAAGGAAGTGATCGGTCTCCCTACCTCAGGGCAGTGGGGATGCGAGGAATCTGGATACAGCAGACAACGAAAGGAAGCCTGAGGGTGATCCCAGGGTGAGGAACCGAAGGCCACAGAGAGGCTGCAGGTAGGTCCTGCTGTGGGGAGGGCTCCGCTCTGACCCAGAGCCCTGGTTCTGCTCGTCACACGGACAGAACGTTCCACCCCATGAAAGGTTTCTGGTAAGATGCTTACATTGCAGCTCCTCACAGCAACTCGTGAGAAGGACTGCAGAAGAGGAAGCCGGACGAAGGAAGCAGCAGCATACAAAGACACTCTTCAACCTTTCTGTGCCCCTCCTAAAGGAGCTTGGTTTGTGGAGCAGAGGAGAGGCAGCAGAGGTGCTGCACCAGCAGGAGACTTCTCGCTGCATCGGCCAATGCTGAACCGAGCTCCGCGTGCAGCTTCCTCTCAGAGAGGCATCCCTTTGGGCCAGAACACGAGATGCTGCGCTCTTCTCTTTCCAAGCGGGCTCAGACCCTTTAGCATGGATTTTATAATCATAAAGATGATTTTATAATGGTTAAAAACTAGAATGGGGGGGATTAGCTAAGGAGATGAAGTTCCTTGGAAATCAGACTAACAGCAGCAGCTTGGAACAGGAGATCCCGCACTCCAGTTCAAGGCTTGTGGCTCATTCTTTGGATGTATTCATCTGGTTAATGGAAAGGAGACCTTTGTTTAGAAAGGTATGAGCCCAAAGCCAAAGTTTTGCTGCTTATCTCGTTATCCTTTGTTCGGAGATTAGGTGTTTGTTTAAGCTGCAATCAGTCTGCTTTCCCTTTTCCTAACTGTCTTAGGTTCTTCACTAGTTTTATTCCAGATCCAATATGGGGACTTCTGCATGATTTGAAAAAAAAAGTGACAATTTCCAGTAACTGCATGCTCACCACTCGAAGCCCACCTGGCGCACAACAGCTGGGCATAAGGCAGGAGAGCTCTACCTGCCCCTCACCTGTCCTGAGGAGAGCTCACACACCCTGCCCTGCTCCTGGTTACTCAGTGCCAATGGATAAGTGCAGCCACCTGAACTAACGTCAGTTGCTACGGCTGTCGCTCAGGCAGATGTGTGATCACCTCCCAGCACTCCCTGATCTTGGCAGCTCTGCAGGGATCATACTTTCAGCAGACAAACTGTTCTTAAATAGTTTTCCCGACTGCATTAGGCACAAGCAGCATTTGCTTCTATTTTGGGCTTGCCAGCCCTCATGGAAAGCCCTACACGAGTTCATTGGGATGCAGCCAGCAGAGCGGCACAAGGACTTTAAAGGATTCCGCAGAAGGCACTCGGCTGAGCATCTGACTTTTCTAAACTGTTTCTGCCTAACCCAAAATACACTTGTAATACTTCACGGTGTGAGGGAGCTGCCGGCAGGCAAGGTGCACCTGGTTTACCTGCAACGCTTACTGCTGCGAGCAGTCCTGCTGGAAGGGAAACTGAGCTGGGAAGGATTTTGCCCAAAGTTTTCTGTTGCACTACGTCAGACTTTTTCCTGTCGCTCTCTTGGAGATTGATTCCCCCTGATCATCCGATGACTGTTCATATTCCAGCATAACCGTGTCCCCTCTTACGTCCAATCGATCAGGGCCCACGCTTTCTCCTAACAGGTTTTCTCTCTCCTCGCTGTCCAACATTTATCTCTGCGTAACAGAATGGAAATGCCCAGAAAATTTACCTGGGGTTCTGTTAATACTGTTTGCTTGTTTTGCTCTCCCCACTGGCGACAAAAGAGTTGTCAGAAGTAATGTTTATAATAATTTAACGGATTATTTGCTTATTAGATATTAATCATTCTGCCGCGGCTGGGGCCCCTGCCGGTGCTCCTCTCCTAGAACAGCGATTCTGATCTCAATTAGATTATGTCTCTCTCCTTTACCTCCCCATAAATCATTCCGGCAAACTGAAATTAACAGCTACTGGAGCGCATTAATAATCTGCCTCACACATTGGAAAATGCATTAGCCGGAACCCTCCCATCACTCTGACTGTTAAGCACATCATTTTGTTTATGAAATATAAACATTTCATGGAAGAGCTCTCACACATTTCTCCAGGCCCTGTGACAGCTAAAATGATTGCCCACAATTGCCAGTCAGTCAAGCGCCCAAATAAAGTTTGTTTAAAGCCATGGCTCTGTGACTGCCCTGTTTTCTCAGGCATTTAGAAGCCCAGATTTAAAATAAAATTCCTCTTTATCTGGGGAGAATAGAAAAAGAACATCTCTAGGAGTTGCACGGTGACAGATGTACGGTTTGCAAAGGCTCCAGATTTCAATATTTGGTTTTGCTTCACGTAGGAGGAAGCGCTGCCAAATTCTCTGCAAAATATAGCTCTGGAATAATTTAAGATGATCTAATCAAAACGTTTCATTTCTGACAAACTGACATTCAGCCCTGCATGCTGAGTAACGTTACGCTTTAAACACTCGGTGCCATATTACAAAGGGATGCTGGAACAAGAAACGCACACGGTTCCACTTCAAAATGAAACATGAAAACGTACCACACCAAAAGCATCACCGTGTTACGACAACACTGGGCTTTTGGGCGGATTTCTTGCAAAGCACCTCCACTGCTCTGCTCCTCCACCAGCCCCAGCTTTCAAACCTGCCACCAGCCGGGGCAAGCCCAAGTCCCTCCCAGGCCACAGGCTGTTTTCATTTGTTCTTGGGCAGCTCTGTGCAGCCACCCAGTGTCCTGAATACAGGAGGCTTGGAATGAGCAAGTTTTTCAAATGTGTGCCCGCTGTAAGCCTCGGCTTCTGCAGCCCTCCTGAAAGCCAGGCACGTGCTCACGTCGTCTGCAGAATGCGAGCTCACATGAGCACAGCTGCTCAGGTATTGTACCGGAACGGAGCTGTGGCTGTAAATTCCTGCGGGTGCAGGCTGGGTCGCTCTTGCCGGGCTGCAGTCGTCGGCACACTGATAAACAATAAATAACTGGAATGAAAGGCAGTATTTTTTAAATACAGGAATGAGCCTGTTCAAGATTTAGCTGAGTTTTGTTTATTATTCTCAGAATGCATTCACAGCATATAGAGTAATGTCTCCAGAGGGCTGTTGCGCCATGGAATATTATGCAGCTCTCTATCAATAAATGACACAGCTTCTTACATGTTTTAAGTAAAAAAAATAATTGCTGCTCCTTGTGGAGTTAGGCAATTAATTGCCTAATTATTTTGTTAAGTGTCACTTCTAAAAGAAAAACACTACTGGAGTTTTATGGGCAAACTCTAATCTGAACTAAGGGCGAAATTCTGGGAACGAGCATATATGCTGTATATCAGCCCATACCAAAGTATTAAACTCCTAATAAAAATGTCTTTGACTCGGGGAAAACTAAATTTTTTCCTCTAACAGTAGCTTGGGGTGATTTTTCCACACTTTTTGCTGGCTCATCGCGTATGAATTCTCCCAGGCTTCCTCTGCGGTGCTCATGTGCATCTCAGCAGAGCTGGCTAGGCGAAAGGGAGCCGTGAATTTTTCTGCGGGCAGTGTGCACTAAGGAATGGCAGCACCTGCAGGGTGCTTCCATGGTGCCTGTACACTTGCAGAAACCACAAGCCCCCTCCACGGGGAATAAGGCCACCTCGAGTGAAAGCTGGAGTCCCGCAGTAGCAAGCTGTGTCCTTCCCAGCGGTATGTAGTCTTCCAGAGGGATCCCTGAGCAAGGACAGGGCAAAGGGAGGCATGGATGCCTGCGATCTCTGCCGGCACGCTGCTGACCGCGGGCTCGGCGCTCCCCCTTTGCCGAAAGGACTGGTGGAAATGGACTTTCTCTGCCTGCAGGTTTGGGCTGGAAGAAGCAAGGGGGCCCACAAATCCAGCCTGTGGTTACTGAGAGTGCTGTGGAAGATCGTGCCATATAATTGTCTTCATAAACCGATCAAGCTTCATCTTAGAGCTGCCCAGGGCTCCAGTCCCTTCTTCTCCTATTAGAAGGCTCTCCCAGCCTCTCATTCCTCTGCTGCTTAGAAATAACGTAATTGCTCAAATTTATTCATGGTCAGTTCAAAGCCATTTGCTTCTGTGCCAATATTGCTCTTTAGCTGAAATAGCTCTCCTCTGCTGTGCTATGGGCAGCAGATTTCAGTTTCTCTGAAACCGGCTGCGTAAGAATTAGTCAGGGGTGATCTGCAGCAGATCCAGAGGTTACACAGACGCAGGCAGGTCTGGTGCACTGTACTGTTACGGATGCTGGCCCAAGTTAGCAGACGCTGCCTTACAACTTGACTAAATCTGGCTTAGCTCTATTGTCTAAAATGCTTCAAGGAAATTTGAAAACCTGATGAAAAGTTTTAAATTCAATGTTAGGGAATAATAAACTATTTACTCTAAAAAGTGCACTGCTTACGCTCAGTAGGAGTGCTTGGGAAAGGTCACAACTGCTTGTAGCATTCCACTGGAAGCCCCATACTTTAAACAACATAATGTGGTTAGATGTGACAGGCATCAGCACTTTCTTCCCTCTCCACCTAAACTGAGGTCAAATGACTCTCCTCACAGCCTCCTACACACTGGATGTAGGAAGGGCAGAGGCAGGATTTGCTGCAGCCTGTTCCCACTAACATCCAGTCCCACTTCTTCCTTCGTGGAGTCAGCATCTACTCTAGGAAGCAGTGGTTGCTTCTTATTTACTTTCCTTCTCCTTTCCTGAGATCTGTAGGAAGCTTTTGAGAAATGGCTGCCACGTGATGTTTATCAATGTTTTTCTCTCCCTGGGTAGGAGAAAGCATGAGGAACATATTTCAAGATGAAGTGGGTTTCTACTTAACAGGACAAAATGAAAGCCAAGTCGTAGATCAACATAATATGTCAAAAGAGAAAAGAGTTCAGTGTATTGTAAATGATACCCAGGTTGAAAATCACCATGTTGGAAACCGAGATCCTGATTTAGGAAAGTACTCAACGATGTGCTTGAAACTAAGCACATACTTAAGTCCCAGTGAAGCTAAAGGATTTAATTGCTTTCTTCCATTAAAAAGATTACTAAAAAATCTTTGATTTGGTGTTGCAATGCTCGCTGTGCATGTTACGTTACCAGAGACAGGGTAGCAGTTTCTCGCCATTGTAAAATATTCTGGAAATATCTAGGACAGGATGCAACTCAGCAAATATTTTCTGCGATGCATTAACATCAGGACAACAGGAGACAGGTCTGTAGGGCTGCAACACGCAAAAGACACAGGGCTGAAACCACAGCATCTAGTTTGAGTTTTGCCTGCTGATGCAGCCCCGAGGAGCTTTGTGACTTCTGAATTGAGAAAACGCTGGGGTCACAGAAGAACTGCAGCCACGGGGTTATTTTGTACAAGGTAAGGGTGGTTTTCCCACAGGAAAAATTTGCCAGGAGATTGCACGGTATTGCTGCGCCTGTTCTCTCTTTCTTGAAAACTCTGAATCACCTCCACATTACGTTTGAAACCTCAAACTGAAAAAATCAGAAACTAAACGCAACAATCAAGCCCCTTACAGGCTGTGCCTGCTGTTTCTCTCCTGACCCAGCTGTGGAGCCGAGGGCTGCTGGTGACATGTGTCAGCACAGGAACTGGCTGGAGGCAAGGCAGGAGAAGCACGCTCCTGCAGACACGGCTACACCAGCTCACACCCGCGTCACACGCTGAGGGTTTCCGTAAGGACAGGGAAGCGGACGTATCCCGCCTAAAGCCAGGCGTTAGCCGTGCAACTGCACGAGCAGGTGGCCCCCCTGTTAGTCCAGCTACGCTCATTTTTGCTCCCATAAATAAAAACATGAGCAGAACAGCCCCATAGAAGTATTTACGGAATAATTTTCAATTGTTGACACCGCCGGGCTAAGCGCTGAATGCTAAAGTTTATGATGTATAATGCCTCTGGCTACCACGGCCCCAGTTTGGACAAACCTGCCATTAACACCCACGTGGCAGTTATTTTACTGGGGGTGACAGATTGTGAGGTAGGGAGAGTAATTCAGACTATTACCCAGGTGAAGGCATGAAAGCTCAGTGATATATGAAGACCACTTAAATTCATTGTATCTTGTACATCACATCTTTGATAGATTATAGCTGTGGCATTAAAATGGAAATGGTTTCTCTGAGGCCTGACAGGGGCTGGGGTGACCCGTGACCTCCCTCTGAGGAATGTGACTGACCGAATTATCAGTTAAGAGAAAAATCTATGGGGAATAGACTCACGGTGATGGAGAATCCACCATGCATATATATTTTTTTTAACTTTTGCTCTGATTGAAAGCTGCGCCGCGCAACGCTCCCCCACCTCCTCCTTCCCCCCGCTCCCCCCCAACCAATCCCAGGCTCCTCCGCTCCGATTTCAGATCGGCAGGGCCCCCGATATTGATTGAAAAATTGTTATTAGAGATAGTAGGTCTTCCTGCATGCTGCCTACTGATTTAATTTGGAAAACATTTAATTTTATGAAGCGGTAAATGATAGTGGCACGCTCTCTTGTGTTAGGGAGCAGCTGGCTCTTTAGCTGCTCGCCGTCACTACTCCCAGGTGTCCTCTTTGCAATCATGTGTTCCCTTCCCCTTTGCTTAACAAGTTATTTCAATTTCTAAACGAATGCTGAACAAGAGAAAGACAACATGCAAATTGAGATCCCAGCCGCCATTCACACATGAAAAAGTTCCCCTGGAATTCCCTCAACTCTGCCCGTCCCTCCCGCCCTCCCTCCGCATCTGTCAGGAAAAAACAGGGGCCTTGTTCTCATCAGATTGTTTTTACCAATGACCTGACACCACCATCTATAATTAATTACATCATTTACATTAGACTATTGACTAAACAAATACATAAATCATAGGCAGAGTCAATAGACGCAGACATATTTAATCATGTTCTAAATAATGATTACTGCTCCCATAATGCAATAATTATTTTCAGCAGCTGACTTGAATTAATCTTCTGTCAAAGTGCCATCTGAAAAAAGAAAGTAGACTGCGACGAAGATGAAGAAGGCAGCCCCGGTGATGGAGAGGCCGCCTCGCGCCGCGCTCGGCCTCTCTCCTTCTCCCCATCGCTCCCCCGAGGGCCCGGGGGGGCCCGGAGGATGCTCGGCCCCACACCGCACCCAGGCCCACGAGAGGCTCGGGATGCAGCCTCCGCTCGGGCCGAAGGGGCCCGGTTTACACGCGACGACGGCGGCCGAAAACCAGGCTGAAGTGACCCTGAACAGACACCGCAATCCATGGAGGATAATGCAATTAGGGTGAATTTAACTCTCATTTGCTTAAAAGCATTTCAAAAGGCATTTCATTAATTTGCAAAGCACACATCTGGTCTATAGTGCCGATCCGGCTGGCACGCTTTGACCGTGGCAGGGTTTCAAAGGGCCTGAAAAGCGGGGGCCCGCTCCTCCCACAGAGCCAGTCGGGGCCCCGTCTCGGCGGCAGCAGAACAGAACCCGGCTCCCCACAGGGCCTGGGCCCCAGCACCCCGCTCTCGGCACGGCAATACAGGCCGCACGGCCTCGTGCCGGAGCAAGATGCAAGCTGCGGCCCCAGCTCTCAGTAGGCTACCTGAGAGAAGATGGGAAAATGTACAGTGAGAAAACGACATCCTGGTTTGGGCACCAGAAGTCTCCCACGGGGCTTAGACTGTCTTGAGAGGGGTCCTTCACACCTTCTGGGACCACGGTTCTACATGAGAGCAGCAAAGGATTTCTGGCTGGGAGGAGTTTGGGTGGTTTAGGGGGGTGCTTTATGTTCCAGGAGACACAGGAGCAGGTTCCGCGAGCAAGAAGAGACCTTTTAACAACTCTTCTTGAAGCACAAGAAAGCGGTGCGTCAATTATTGACTAGGCTGATGAGCAAGCCATTTTGATAGCCTGCAGCTTGATAAAGCAGGCATTCAGCTGCAGCGGGGTTTTAACGGCAGCCGCTGCAGTTGTCTCCCCATACTGCTGTGTATAGGGACAGGGATTACTCTGCACCCCATGCTGGACAATGGTTGAATAACTCTGGAAGAGAACAACTCTCCCATCCCAGACACTACCCAGCTTCTAACAGAAAGGCGGCAGCAAGTCTCTAAGTTGACCACAGCACCATTTTTTCCTGTCCTCTTGCACTGTCAAGATACTACACCCAGCAAGTCTGGCTCAACAGAGCAGTGCTTCTGTTCCTGAGGAAGAACCAAGAGCAGTAGTGAACATCAGAGCATCCAAGAGAAGGATGGGATTTTCAAAACAGTTCCCTAAACCAAAGCCTGCATCATTCTAACAAGTAAATACATAAGGCAATCAAAGAGCAGGCGAACTCCAACCCTCAGATTTTAATTTCTCAAGCAGGAGGTAATGAAAATCATAGCTACTCAATAACAGCGCGGCCACACGCATAGGGCTGGTTCTTCCTATCAGGACACATCTACACGTAGTGTGGTTGCTGTAAGCGAGCCCGAGGAGATGCAGCGAACGGCCTCTGGATGGGTAGCTTAGTATTCATGGGACTTCACAACACAGCACTTCTGAATGCTTCTCTAAAATAGAAGATTCAGGCAGACCACGCTGAAATATTCATGAAGGATAATGAAAAAACAGCCATCAATGACAGTGTTATAGGTTGGTTAATATTGTATGATGAGTGTGTTATAACCATAAATAAACAATAAGTGTAAATGATAGTGAATATAAATAATCACTAATACAAATAATAAATAATACAAAATAGGCTTGAGAGGGAGAAGTGATAGAATCGGGACAGGCATCAACTACTGAATGGTATTCCCTTCTCCTCGGTCTCTCAGAAAGCATTCAGAGCTGACAGAGCATTCTCCTCTCAAAAGCAGCACAATGCAATATGCCGTGCTTCTTTCTCTTTCAACATGCATTAACAGCATTTCCACAATAAGCTATTGTAATAAAAAATAACTATGTTGACCTTTTGGAGGGTACAAACCTTTAATGGGCAATGGGCACAAAGGGAAAAAAATCAAGATAATCTATTGCCAATAATGTCATTTTCTTCACTGGAAATAAAATGAAGGAGTCTCAGCTAGCCATCTGTAATTGCGGTTTGCTTCAATGCAATCTTCAGTCTGACTTCCATGACTGGAGAGAAAAAGAAGGCTAATATTACTGGTTGTAGAGGTAAAACTATAAATGCAGAGGCGAGAGATCTTCAAAAGCAGAAATGAATAAACAAAATGAAGAATAAAGATGCTCTCGTGGCTGAGTGGCTGAGCTGGATGGGGATGTGAGAGGTGCCCTCTGGGTCTTACATAAGAGAAGGGGCAAGTCACTGGACTCTCCAGATTTCTTTTTCAAGCATTACAATAGCAATACAGAATTGCCGATGCCTTCTTTTCTCTCTACAAGTATTAATGAGAAACAATTTAGCATCGATGAAGACAGCCAAACCCAGCAGAGATGTCACATGCAGCAGCAATGCTGGACGACGACGGTGAAATCGAGCTCCAGAGTTGCACCCTTCTGGGACTGACTGAACAATCTTCCCTGAAAATGGCTCAGAAACCAACGTAACCCTTGGGAAACTTCTTGGGGGTGCCCCCTTCTTAAGCCGATGTCCACTATTGGGTGGGCATGCGGGAGAACTTCCTGCAGGGTATCACAGAGAGTGGGAAAGCTGGAGCGATTGACGTGAAAGCCTGTGCAGGTGCTCGCAGCTAGGAAAACACAGAATACATCAAGGATGTCACATTTGCTCCCTGTTTCCATATGCCTTCTGGATTTATCTTATCTAGGTGACCTCCGGTGGCACACCCAAAGGCATACCTTTGTTACACCACGATGCCCGGGCCTTTGAACCCATTTGCTACCTCGGCCATTCTTCCGGGCCCCTCGACCCACACGCATTTGCTGACTGCAGAGGGTTGCTGAGAGGCTGTGGCACAGGTGGAGACTTTCTCAGACAGATGCCTGGCCTGAAGCAGCTGCTTGAAGCCAATCCATCAGGACATGACCGACCCTCCGTGAGAACCACCCAGCCTGGGAGCCGACACTCCAACCAGCTGCCTGACACGGGGTACTGTACTACCACCCTTAACCAACTTTGCAAGTACAGTCGTTGTTAGAAGGATGGCCCGCAATATCTGGAGGATTTTTCCATAAACAAATTCAGTCGTTTCTTTACAACCCTGCTCTGGAACGATGCTTTTAAGGACCACATCTTGATGATTAGCTTGGCTTGAGAACCATACAACTGTTAAAACACCTCCTCTGTTGACCTTTGTTTTTTCCAAGCTAGAAGAGCAGCCCTGGCTAGGTTCTTATTACTGAAGACAGTGGCCAAGAGCTGAGAAGCATCCTGGCCTTTCTGGCACTGCCCCAGAATCTTTAAGAAAGAAATAAGGCTCATGTAGTACAGGCAGAGGTAAGTAGCCAAGTGATATGGTTATTTATAAACTTTTGCTAAGTCTTTTTTAGCTACATTTAAAAGCAACCTTTTAAAAATGATGTCTCAGGAACACAGTCAACAGCAAAGCAAGCTGGCCTTGGGCTTGATTAGATTTTGCTCCCTTTACCTTGATGAAATGATGCCTTATTAGCATTCCAAAATGAGCGCACACTCTAAATGTAAGTGGATTTTAATACAATCTTTTTGAGGAAATGTCAAACTTCATTGGGTACATCTCCTCCCCGCTCTCCTTCTCCTCTGTAACGGCAGAGTTCAGCAAGGAATTGTGCCAAAATAATGAGCGAGGGACAAAGGGAATTTTGGAGTCAAGGTAAAAGATGAGGAATAAATTCTCCCCGCAGTGATGCTGCTGTGGGTCTGCTGCCATCTGCTTCACTCAGAGCCTTGCCTTCCGTTTGGCACAGGCACAGCCAACGAGGCTGTGGCTCCGTGTACTTCTGACTACGCATAAAGACACGTACAGACAACTACAGGCTTTGCTGTGTTAAGTAGTACCAACTGCCCCATGCTGGCTGGAAATGTGAGCCTAAGCATCGTTATTTGTTGTGCACCCTAGTTTATTTGGGACAACAGAGGTCTGAGGACCTCAAAGGTGCCCTCCAAAACTGCCACTGGAAGTTGAGGAAGCCTGGAGGCAGAAAAAAAAACCTCAAACAGGCAAAGCATATCTGCTTAAATTAAATTAAATATTAACATCCCCCGCTTTAGAGTTGCACCATGAACGTAATGTGTGCGCTGTTAATGAACCGCAATTTATTTACACCTCAAACAAAGAGTATCCTCACTGCCCTAAAGTAGTTAAATTGCCCTCTTCCTAGTGAAATTTATTGCCATTTAAACATGCCAAAAGGCCATTCTGCCGGTCATTACAATAATCTATCATTTCTGCAACTGCTGGTATCCTGTTCTGTGGTCAAATTCAATCTGAGAAGGGTCAACAGAATTTTTCCACCAAATGCTTCCCTCCTGCCTGTCATCAATTTACTTTTGTCAACAAAAAGGGCATTACTACCGAATGAAATAGAAGATCCCCTTAAGACCTCTGGCAAACAGCGAGAGCTCCTCTGACGTATCGCATCTTTTCTGCCTGCAGATGTGTGCACGCTCGGACCAGAACCGCACTGAATGCATGAGCAGGAATTTTGTAGCGTGCCAAGCTCCTTGCACCCCAATAAGCATTCACGTTTGCGACTATCGTAGAGTCGCACAATATTTACCGCTTACCTGTCAGAAAACACTTTTAACCAAGAGAGGCAACACGAGGTACTCACTGCAATTCAACTCATGGCAATTAAACAGCAACACACACACGCCAGGTTCAGGCCACCAGTTCACCAAGGGAAGTCCAGCTTCAACCTGCCACTGAGGTTTTCCAGTTTAAATGTCTCATGTCCCTCCTGCAAGCACCTCACTGACAACTGATTTGGCTGGAAGTGCTGGGCAACTCTTCATTAAGCTGAGGGCACGGCTTGTTTTTGGCTAGGTATCTAAAAACCCTAGGGACCACTCCAGTGCCGCATAATGAAAATAATAATACCAATAAAAAACACCACGGTGCCCTTCAATGGTTTTCATCTGCTAGTGTCAGGAACCACAAACCCAGTGAGTGAAGGCACTGCTACCCATCGGCGCTCCTACTGTGAGCTGGGGGATGCCAGCACTGTATCCTGTCCCTCTCAGCACCGTTAGATGAGCGTTAGCTATTGCTGATAACCTGTACCTAAGCCTTGCCACAAACTGCTAACGGGCTACCTTTCCACTTGGATATCCCGCAAAGCCTTTAAAAACATGATGGTGAGATGAACACCAGTTCAGATGACCTTGAGGGTACTAGCCTGTCTCATCATTTTGTTTTTGTCTAGGAAGCCAGAGGTCTCGACAGGCATATTCAATGAAAACAACATCCATGCCTGGAGCCAAAATTCACTCAAACACTGTTGTTTGGGCTCTGAAGCAAAACCTCCTTTAACAAGCCTCCAAAATAATCGTGTCAAAGTTGTATAAACGCTAACAATTTCTTCCGAGAAAATGCAATCTGCAGCGGTGAGACTGGGAGGTGTTAAAACCTGATGAATATGAAAATATATAGCCTGACTCACACAGAGCTGAGATTTCTTGAGCTGGCTAGAGTCCTCAGCATTCCCTCTCATCTGATTTTTAATCACTTGGAAACATCCACACTCTTCTTCCTCTGCTGGAAAGATAGTGAATGCTGTCCCCCAGTTTCAACATGGTGCAGGAGAGGAGAAGAGCCTGTGTCAGCTTCTAGCAATCGCTTGCCTCATCTTTTAAGGAAGATTTGGGCAGTAAAGCAACACAAAGGAGAATAAAGGGATGTGAGGGGCCTCCCTGCTTCTTTGAATGACCTACAGGCACCTGTTGTCTTCTGCTCAAACAGCCTGCAGGTGGGCAGAGAAGACATGGTGAGCAGAGCCTGACCTCCACCAGCAGCAAGGCATCAAACACCATATTATTTTCCACTTAAAGATAGAAGCCAGGTATGGCCCATTGCTGAAGGGCATTATAAAATCAGCATAATATCCTTTTCCGTAGTATAACCCTGCTGTAGCTTTCTGCATCTATTTGGTGAAAGAAGTAGGTACCACCTGCATCCCCCAGGAAGCATTCAGCACTACAGCGTCCTTCGGTCCTTCCCTGGCATCCCCAGCCCTGTTTGCTCATCATCAAGGAGCCAGCGATAGTGGCTTGGGGCTGCCCCTGCGTACCAGTAGTTTATGTCACAAGTAGATGACAAATTTTGAAAGCTGAATTAACATGGAAGACAGAAAATGATATGTTAGGAAGCTGAGCATCAAGAATTGTCTCAGTCATGCAGAAAGGCCTCTTCCCTGCTCATCCTTGTGTCAGATGCCAGGCACGAGATTAATTTGGAGGAGGACTTGCAAATCAGGACAAATTTTCAAGTAACAGTACTTTATCCAAGAAGCAGTTGGCCTCATCAGTAATTTTTCAGTGTTTCCTTTTGTCATTGCTGAAGGTGTTTCTGACTGAATATGAGTCTTGTTTTTCACACGGACCAGTTTTTTTTTTTTTTTTTTTTTTTTTTTTTTTGTGGCTTACAAGTTAAGTGAGACTTGGATGCACACTGGCATCACTAACTACAAAATGAATGGGAACCTCAGAAGTCGATACTGGAATAGAACAGCATCAGAGTAGGATGGGAAGAGGTTGTGCGGGAGAGAAAAAGCTTACATAAACATCAATAATCGTGATCGTTGGCAACACAGCGCAGAAAAATCAAACAGCCAATGATGGCAATCTCCAAAACTCACTGGAATCAGTTCAAAACATTACTGTGCTTTCAAGGTTTCTGGGTCATGGCTTCTGTGAATGACTTACTCTTACAAACTCCTTGGTTAAACAGGTCTTGCATCATGTTTCAACCCCCTCCTCTTTTTTTTTTTTTTTTTTTTTTCCCGGGAGGGGGGCGACA
>VXAV01003010.1:22703-81531 GCA_013399715.1 Alectura lathami
TTTTTTTCTTCACGGAAGGGGAGTGCCAAACAGGACCTGTCAGACCCAGCTCTTCAGGACTGCTGTTGTGGAACAGTTTCTCAGCTGGAGGAGGAGATCCAGCAGTAGGATGGAAGCTTCTTGCGTATCAAGGGAAGCTAAGACAAGGAAGCGAGACCTTGTCACAGTCACACAGATGGTGACAGCCTTTCAGTTTTAATCCGCTGAGTATGGTCAGTGTTGCCAGACAACATCCTCTATTGACAACGGTTATTTTAAGTAAGCCTGGCTGTTTGTCATAGCAATAAAAAAGGGAGAAATAGGGAAACAAGTCCTGGCATTGTCGTGATAAAATTTAGAAAGGCCATAATTCTAGCTTTTAGCCAATGGGGAAAATAATGGTTTAAGTTTCTCTGGTCAGTATCAAGTTGCCTGCCTTGAAAAACTGACTCTGAAAAACTTAGCATGTTTTGCAGTAAAATGGTTGCAATTATTCATCTATGTATAATAGTTTAAAAGCATCAGAAGAACCTGCTCTAGCACAACAACTGGGCAGGGCTAAGCCCATTAAAAATATCCTGGATCCAAGGGACGGACAAATACCATTACTCCTTATGAAAAACCCATGCTTCATGTTCTTTGTCACTGCTGTCTAGGCTGTGACAAACATCAGGCCTCAGGCAAGAAGGCACAAAACACTTTGTGTCATCAAAACATGAATCTGAGCTTTGCCTGACACTCCGCTAGTGAAGGACCAGGGCTGACAGCTTATGGGCACACAGAATTATTGCTTGCCTAATGTTGAATAACATAAGCCCTCACAAATCAAGTCTCACTTTCCAGGTACCCTAATAACTCACCGTGTAGCGACGTCTCTTCCAATGACGGCACGCTGCGCTGGAGAAGCCAGCATCAGCACTGGGAAGTGCCTGGCATAACAACACATCTGATAGTGATCATGTTAAATGTTTATTTTTGTTTCTTAGGCAGACACCCAGCAGTTGCTGAGATCCTGACTTGCAGCAGGCCTTGCAAGCATGCAGAGAATGGTCTGAAGTGGCATTTGGACGGTTGACCTCCGACAAGCCCTACCTGTTATTTTCCTACTTCTGAGCCAAAAGCCGAGATCTTCAGCCCAGCTCTGCATGGCATAGGATGTTGTTATGATGCACAAGATGTTATCTAATGACTAAAAATCCCCAAGGCTCTGAGGTCCTCCAAAGGTGGAGACAACACTCTGGGCACACATTATATTCTGTCCTAGCTATGCACTACCCGCATAGAAAAGATCCAAGGCAAATCACTGTTCAAGACAGAAAGCTCTGACTATAAAAGCTTTTTCATCTCCTCTCCCTCAAACTGGTATTTGTTTTCCTTTCAGTTACTTGGCAAGCTCTCAGAAGGCATTTACTCCTGGATTCCTCACTTAGCTTTCAGCATTTGAAGTTAGTTTTGAAGCCAGGTTTTGAGACAGCCCCCATCCTTGAATAGGTGTCCACGAAGCCATGGAAGAGCTGCTTTTTTAGAGACACTTCTCTCCCCCAGCTCTGAGTAGAGGCAGCCTCAACAGCTTTGCCGGGAGATGTCAAGCAGAGGGCTTTTAAGATGCCCAATGAAGCACGAGAAAAATCTTGATTTATTTTTCGAGCAAGTTGGTGACTGGGCACTTGCTCAGATGGACTGCCTGCTCTGATCACATCTGACCATTTCCACGGTTTCACCTTCCTGCAAAACATAAACCCAAGCTGAAATGATACTGGCAGAAAGGACAGCTCCCTGAGGCAGCCCAGACAAAGAGAACTCCAGTTATTGACATATCAACACATTAATTAAAAATGAGATTACTTTTTTTTTTTTTTTTTTCCAAGAAGCAATGAAGTAAAAGCTTTAAAATACTCTGCTATTTACTTGGACACAAAAGAAGACTTCCCCACGCTGGACACTACTGTTTTGTGACCGGCAGGAGCATCTGTCTCTCTGGGAAAGCTTCATTCTGCACATGCCTGCTGAGGCTGCTCACCCAGCTCCCCCTTCCTCCTCCTGCCTGCCACTGCCCTTCACTCACTGGCTGAGGACTCTGGAGGGTTGCTCTGCTTCTTCCCACACTCCAATGTCTCAATCTTCCTAAAGCATTAATTAATTTTTTTTTGAAGAGCTGTGCACAGGTGGTAGCTATAGAGTTTAAGAGGTCAAGATCCAACTGAAAGGTGTTGGTAGAAAGGGACTGCTAACAGAAACTGAAGATGTTTCAAGTTCTGAATGCAGTGCCCTAGAAAGTTTTTTATTTTTTCTTATTTTAAAAGGCAATGCTGGACCAACTTTTAGGAAAACAACTTTGAAAGAGTTTATTCTGCAACCCTGCAATCTTCCAGGGTAAGGTGAACAGTGGTGAATGGGGCTGATTCTCTGCCGGCTGAAACCTGGACAGACCCATGAGCAGGCTCCGAGCTGGGTGTTTTTCCCAAGACAGGGCGGACCCAGAGGCTCTCAGCCAGCTTCCTGCTTGTGGCTTGCGCAGTGTTGCTGCTGCTCTTCAGTTTCTGCCGGCTGGTGCTACCTGTAGCTACCTGAAAGCTCACTTTAGACTGTGAGGTATTGGGCATTGCATCTGCACAGCCACCACTGCTTGCATCCTGTACTGGGTTCTGCTGCAGAGACTCACAGCACAAGGAAAGAGACCTGTTGTGCTTTCCAGTTGATTCAATGTCCAGAAATCCCGACGCAGGTGTCCTGCCATCCCTCTGATGGAAAGCCTCAGCCTGCACAACAGGAACGCTCAGAGAAACAGCTCCTTCCTAGGAAGGCACCAAGTCACCAGGCCCTGGGCAACACCTGGCTCCTGTACCTGATCTAGGCAAAGAACACCCATTACATCTCAGAAAGGAAGCAGGCATGCTGTATGTCTCGACAGCAAATGATTTCTGCCATGCTGTTAGGGATTTTATTACTCTTCCAGTTAAAGCTGAGACTTTCATTAAGAAGTAGAGATTTTACACTGTAACCAAACAATATTTGCCTTGAAGTCTAATTTACAAAATGTAATCACTTCTAAAAACAAAAGCAAATCCTGGATACAATGTTGCAAACTCACAGTAGAAAACAGTCCCTCAGTTGACTTGTCTTGCTGTATCTTTAGGATTTCTTTTCTTGTCCTCTTCCTTCAGAGTCTCTGTTGCTCAAATATTTCTGTGCTGAGAAGACTGCAACAGCACCCGTAAGTCATGGTTTGTGTACAGAAGTTAAAAATGACACGTAAGTGTCTAGGTTTGGTAGTTAACATGCGCAGCTTATTTAGCTATTGTGTAATGAAGTGGAACTCGTGTAATGAAACTACTCATGCCAGAGAGCCTTCTGAATTCTTCAGTCGGCCCTTACAGATGAAGCGTTGTTGTGTAGGTTAGTTCAGATACACCACTCTCCAAAAGCAGCGACTAGAAGAGCAGACGAGCTGTATCATTAACCCACTTCATACAAGTTCAGACCATATACCTTTCTCCATATATAGGCAAATACTGGGGCTGCTAAACACTTGCCCTTGAATAAAGACCAAGTGCTTTCACTTTTTCTTATGTTAATTAGGCTTTGCAGATCAATCTCTCAACACTGACGTGATTTCCTCCACGGTACTCATTTCCTCCAAGATATCCTCTCTTAAAACTCTCGCAGCAGGACTCACTGGAGCCCACGCAGAAGAACGAGAAGCAGCCTGCGTACCTTGGTGAGGTTGCTGTCAGCAGCCCTGTCCTTACCGGGAGGAGGAAGCAGCTTTATTGCTGCTAACTCACATTTCCTGCAGAATTACCAAGTGGCTCCCAACGTTTAATGTCCTTGGCAATGACCAATATAGTTGACTCCATTGTGCTCAGACACTGTTATAAACCAAAGTGAGGATACTTGGCCAAATAAAAGCTGGAACTGTATTGCCTCAAATATGATGGGTTCAAGCCCTGTTCCCAGCTGTGTTTGAACCTGCCATTCTTGCACAGCAGCACACAGGAGATGACAGTCCCATTGCGCTTCCACAATGCCATTGTTCAGTGCGGTGCCGCAAGCGCGTGACAGAGGAGAGCGCTGACGTGGTGCACGTGTAACCCTGGCTGTCACGTGGCTTTTGGCTGAATGTCACTTGGGACGAGCAGCATGGGAAGAAAGATGGGGTGCTGCTGGCTACAAACACCAACATAGACCTGCACTCCCATGTTTTGAATACCATCCACAGCTCTCAAAGGCAGGCATGAAGCTGCGGTCGCATTGGTAATAAATGGCACCTGAAATGCAACAGTCATCTCAGCATTTTGCTATGCAGATAGGGTTGTGCCTTCTGAGCAAAGCAGCATGCTGCCCTCAACAAAAAACCCTGTTTATCACTTGGAGATGCAATAAAAATAACAAATGTCCAGGGTAAACCTAATTCACTGTGCTACTTAGTATTTGAAATACATAAATATGTCAAGCAAAAGACCTCTAATAGACCCTTTTATCCTGGTAATAGTGTACGTATAATTTTCCTCTCATTAGTACAAAAACTACCTAGGGAACTATCAGCCCATCCTTCATCCATTTAATCTGCATTAGTTTACTTTTACCTTGTGTTTAATCTGCTTTCCCTCAAGGTATTTTGAATAAATCAATAGGAATACATGATTGTTTAATGATTTTTAGGAGAGCTCCCTTCGACCACAGCTGCATGATTTAGAATGACTAATTCCACTTTTTACAATTGATCTCACCGCTCACGGCCCATCCATTCCTGCCACGGCGGGCAGGGGGCCGGGAACCTCCTGGGGAGGGAGGGACATCTTCAGGGGAGCAAGGGACCGGTGTCTGTCCTGTTGGTGCCTTGCCCTGGGGCTGGCTGGTGTGCCAGGAGGCTTGGAGGGTGTGGAGGCTGAGGGACAGCGCTCCCTCTTTCACAGCCCTGATGGGATCTGGATTAGGCAGCACACAAAATGAACCTGTCCTCTTCCCACCAAGTTCATCTTACTTCAGCGTCAGTAAGCTGCATGATATGAGGATGCATTGGCAAGCAGAGCTGCATTGTATCAATGCTCGAGGCTGGCAGTGCTACACCGCTAAAGGAAGAAATATTGGCAGTTAGCTCCAACACGGCAGAAATCTTCTCTGATCAGGATGCTCACAGTGACGGAGACGGGCTGTGTAAGACTCCTTACCAAGTGCCACGGTACCAAAGACATGACGCTGTATGGTGAATAATCTATTTCTCAAGGGTATTTTAGGTTGTCTGCAGTCCAACAAAGTCTGTCAGGAAAGCTTGCAGCTGAGCACTGACCGAGCATTTATTATTTATCCTACGATCTGCTTGCTTGATCAGTTCCCAAAGCTCTCTGAAGATGATAAGGACTTCTGGAGGGACAAAGAGCTCTCATGTAAAGATCAGAAAGGATAATGTTGGGGAAACTGGAAATCCCAAGGGTTCATGGGAGAGGCACCAACACGCTGCACAGGACAAGCCCGCTGCACGCTCAGCAGCCCCAAATCACACTGGAGACCAAACATAACAGCAGAGGCAAGGACACTGCCGTTGCTCCAGGCTCCTGGGCTGCTCGTCATAGACCCTGCTGTAAGCAGCAATGCACTAAATTCTCCTGCCGCCCATAACTTCACATCGAGCTGCCTTATTTTACCCCAGCAAATACGTCTGATGCGCTAAGTGAAAGGTGATCCAAACTGCTTCCACCCAGAGCCGTTCTCAGCAGATGGGAAATGAGATGGCTACTGGCAGGATAACCATCCCACCACAGACCCACAGGGCTCAAGGGCTGAATTCAGAGCAACTGCTGCTGGGAACACGCACACACCCCACAGGAGACTGAGAAAGGGCCTTTGCAGATAAGCAGTGGAGAGAAGCAGCACCTGGAATTTAAGGGGTTGCCTTTCACAAGGAGGAAGGAGGCCCTCAAAGAGACTCAACTGGCATGATGCAGGAAGGCATCATGTCAGGCGAAGATGTGCAAACACCATACAGGCACTGAGCTGCAGTTCCGTGTGCTAAGCCTAGCCCCACTCCTCATACATGCCATCCCTACCCCAAACAGGACAGAAGCATCTTATGCCTCAAGACATAGACTTAGTCACAAACCTAAGCATTTCCTCCACTTATATTCAAAGACAAAATGTACGGAGGGAATTATTTTTCTTACTAGTAATGAGGTGACATCTTATGTATATTTTGTTTACAGGCACAAATGGCTCTTGTGCTGTTGCAGCAACCACCACCAACCACCTCAGTGTGTCTTGTTCTTTTATGAGCTTTTGTCTAAGTAAAATATTAACGTTTTACTTGTTCACCAAATGATGATAGCCTATTTATATCAATAGGGCCAGGCTGACCAACCTGCAGCTGTAAAGCGAGCAGGCAATGCCAGAGAATGCAGTACTCACAAGCCAAAAGGTAAAAAGGATTTTGTTCCCCTCTCTCTCTCCTTTTATCCTCTGTCTGTCCTCTGTTATTTGCTGCACCCTTCCCAACATCATTAGGTCAGCATTACTGATGTTTTCATTCACTCTTGCACTGAACACGGCTGTCCTGTGCATACCCCTCTGACCTGTGCAGGCCCTCTGGGGTCACCCGCTCCTGCAGGTTTTAATGTGCCTCAAATCTCCACCAGGAGAAACTATCAGCAACTTAGATTCAAGAAGTGATTCTCCTGCTTCCCTCATCTAGCACTCCCCACTACCATGCTGAGAGAGATGACTGTTGTAAAAGTTGCCCAATTACCATAACAATTGCTTATTAATTTGCAGTGTTTGTGCGCTTCCTTAGGACCTGTAGAAACACCCGATCAAAGCAGCGTGCAACGTTTTGAGCACCTAACAGCCTGGTGCGCATGGCTTGCACGCTCATTGCCATCAGTGGTGTGCTCTGAGCGCAGGCCTCGGAGGCTGCCTGCCAGCCCCTGAAAGATCTAGCCCCAACACAAGTACCGAAATAGGAGCAAAGTTCTTCTGCAAATCCAGGCATTTAATCATACCTAACAAGTTAATCTGTCAAGCTTTCAGTGAAACATGCTTATAGCCCTTGGTTAACAGTATATCAGAGGGGCTTTCAGTGCGTCTCCAGGATTGCAAATCTCTTGACTGCATGCTTTTGCTTACGCTGCCAGCTTTGGGAGCAGGGCTTGTCCCAGCTATGTGTGCGGGCAGCGGTGAACACAGCACTGGTGCCACTGGGACGCGAGCAAGTATTAGTAACTCCGCAGAGCAAGTCTGCGTTGCCTCCAGAGGAGCTCCAGGTGTTTGTGGTGGAATTGAAGTGACTGATGGAACACCCAAATTTTACACTTAACATAATACTGTATCACTGGTCACTCTTGCTACTGAAGCCCCCGATGTTGCCAGTTTTAGAGGCCCAAGGGTAAGCCCTGTAGCTTTTCAAGCGGTAAGGAGTGCCACAAAACTGAGGAACAGAAGCTGCCACACCTTATTTGCATTTGTGAGCAGTGAAGCTAACCAGCCTGCACGCGTCAAAGTGGGCAGAGGCAGCATTTCCTAGCTGGTGTTGGAGATGATGCATGCTGCCTCTGACCCCGGTGCTGCAAAACCTCCTAGGTCACATCAGGGAGCTGTGGTACCTTCCCTGCATCTCACCATTCATGGATTTCCCTAACAGAGAAAGCCTGGCCCTCAGATGCCGAAGTCTCCATGAAGCTAGGATTATGCTTTTCTGTGGCTCCTAGGTCTGGTGTGAGTAGTTTCCAGATGTGCAAGAAGTGGAAAATAGTGCTAATAAACAATTGTGTCATAGCTATTTTCAACTACAAGAACAAGATTCCCACCTGTCGCAAGTAATAGGAAGGAAACCGTCCTGTTACTCTGCATTGCACCCTAAGGCGACACTACTTCAGGGTGACATGTCATTGGCATGCAAAATACTCCTGGGTGCTGCCTTCCCCATCCTGGGAACCATTAATCCTATTAATTGCATATAAAAAGTCTGGTAGCAATTCTACAAATGAGTAAACACAGAGATATAAGTGTAATCGTACTAGCAGAGCAAATTGGATTCAGGTCCTCATTGAACAATCCTGTTTCATTTCAGCAATTTTATTATCACTGTTACTGGAACAAATTACTTTATTAAACAGAAGGGGCTTTTGTAAAGGAAATTCTTCTTGTGGGCAATATCATGAAGCTCTGTAACACACAAGCAGCAATTACACTTGTCAGGGGATTTCTTTAAGCAATTCAGCTAATGGCTTGTGACGGGTAAGACTCAAAGTGTTCTTTCAAGCCTTCCCTCTGCTATACGGATAGATTTTGTCAGCACGAGAACACACTTTCAGTGAAATGAATGCTTTGTGTAGAGGCTTGGTTGAGATTCTGCACAGTGTAGGATAACTTGGGGCAGGCTGGCATATGGAATGAGGAGATGGGGCAGGACTCCTGGTTCATGACAGGAATACAGCAGGAGGACAGTTAGAGAGTGACCAAGACACACTTGGAGAAATCAAGACAAATCCCAGTGCAGGGGGAAGTGGAATAGGAAAGATGACTGCTGCCACCCCAACCCAGACAGCGAGCCAAGGCAGTCTCCAGCTCCGAATGGTTTCGGGTCAAGGCGGAAGGATGAGCTAGCTTTCAAAGAGGCTTCAATCAAAGACCAGTTACCAGCTGCTGGATGACATTTAATGGCCAGTTACATATCCAGTTTTTCTGATGCAGTTCTGTAGGCTATACCCTTCATTATGTGTAAATAGAGTGGGTGGAAATCTGCTGTCCTAACGTGTGCTTGGAGAAAGGGCTGCAGGATCTGTGGAAGAGAAGCATCCTACGAACACCACCACCAAAATGCTATTTAATAAAATTGTAGAGAGCTTCAAGGATAGAGCCTAAATCAGGGTGCTGAGGGCTACCTTTGTGCCAGCTATGAGGCGGCTGACATCTCTGAGAACGAAGGCCAGGGAGCCTCAGCTGCGTGGTGGCTTTGACAAGGTCAGGCAATAATGCTGTCAGTTGTTCATGGTGAGACACCAGACGACACGTTCCATCTGCTCTGCAATTACCCACACCTCCTTTCAGTCTCCTCCCCATGCTTCTGCAAAAGGCTATGTTTCTCTAAAAGGGTCAGCTGCGATGTAGACTGGATAAAGAAGGGAAAAAAATATCTTCTATCACAAGCGTAAATTTGCCACCAAAAGTAACAAAACTAAGCCTAGCCACAGGAGTCTCTTCCATCTGAGAGCTAAAGCTCCCAGGCAGCCAGAAACAACCCAGCATGAAGCTATTTCAGATACCTAACCTTTGTGGTGCTCTCCTCAGTTTCTCTTTTGTGGAAGTCATGGAGTAAGAAGTTCAGGAGAGTTAATATAAATCCTCACATTCTCATTCTCCACATACACAGGCCACTGGGCATTAATAGCGGGGCTGGCCAAGACCCACGTGAAGCTCACTTTGGAGATCTCTGTGCAGCTCCATTCAGGCCTGGTGTCCTCTGTCTATTCTTAAGCTGTTTAATTCCAAAGGCAAACTGTTTTTTGGGTCACCTCGGCCCCCACCTCCCTGTCTTTCACACACACAGCTCTTCAAAAAGGGAGGCCTGCGCTGGCCCTGTTTACTTAGAGCACAAACATATTCAAGGCAGCTATGTCAGATTAAAGGAAGAAAGGGGAGAGAAATCAAAGCCTCCAAACTGCACATAAAAGGCAATCGCTGGCAACCAATCTGTTCTACTTCCAACTCTTTGCACTTTATGAATAAAGGTCAAGCTGGTATTGGCACCCAAATGTTAATGTTCTTATAAGGGTTTAAGCTGCTTTAACAGCTGAATAAGTGAGAAGGATGCACGGGGCCGCACCTCGCCGTCCCCGCGCAAACTTGAGCGCAGCCACTTCCTCGGGGCACAGGGAGATCCAACAGCACAGAGAACGCCAGAGGACAGGTCACCCCTTCCCCTTGTGTCTTTCCATCGGCTCTGCCTGCTGATCGCTCTGCTGTGTTCACCCATTTTGTTTTGCGGGGCTGTTCAGGCTGCTTTCCAGCTCCGTGGCTGAGGCACAGAAAACTGGCAGGCGTGGTTACTGACCAGCTCTGGCTGGCAGGGAGCTCCTTTGTCTTTCTTCTTTTCAATAAGACACACTTCTTAACCACTTCTTTTTTTTTCCCCTCCATTTAAGGACAGCATGGCACAACAGCCCATTCCTCTCTTCCACAGGAGCAAGTAATGGGTTAAACTCAAGTCAGACCCTTCTCCCAGCTCTCTTTCAAAGCTCATGACCCCAGCCCTCTCCAAAAGTAAAAGTTCACCCAGCTCTCACTTCTGCAGCCTTGTCCTAGCTACACTCACAGAACCCACGTCTGCAAAGCAGCTATTAAACTATCTCACCAAGCTCTCCAGGAGGCAGCAAAGTTCTAACAACGTCCACATTTCCAAACAGCACACTCAGAAAACTTCGGATGGACTCAAAATACCAGCTACACGCACCAGGCAGAGGCCTCACTGGACAAAGGAAAAGAGGTTTTATGGAGGAAAAAAAAAAAAAAAAAAAAAAAAAAGAAAGAAAGAAAAAATAAGAGTCAATATTTGGGATAGTTTTTCATAAAGTCAGGACAAGCACGCTGCAAAATTAATTCATGTCTGGCATTTACAAACAGTAACTTGATCTTTCAGCCGGTGCCCTTGCCAAGTCGAGCAGTTTTTAAAAATTACATTTCTCTAAAGGTGAATTTAGTGCTAATGAAATTGAAAGAGCGGTCGCAGCAGCGCAGCGAGGCGGCTCTGCGGAGCTCCCCTCCCCACTGGCACGGCTGCTCCCCGCCTGGGCCACGGCCCCAGCCCCGGGCTCCGGTCCCTTCCCTGCCCAAGCTGAGCCGGAGCCCCGAGGCGGGTCCACCACCACCGCCACGCTCAGCCTTCCTCCCCCTCCTCCTCCCCACCCCGACGTTAAGAAATGCAAATGGAGCCGATCCTGTTTTATGTTAAAAAGCCAAGAAACATTTCAATGTATTCTTGTCTTGTGTGACTGGCTAAGAGCCTCTAAATCCCCACCATTTACCAAATTAAACTAATTGAAAGAGCTTCCAAAAGCCACATCTGTAGGCTGACGTCTGTCCCTGCCTTTTGCTTTAGGCTGGGGGAAACTGTTCTCCATCCCATTGATCCCTGAATAGTCACGCCTGTCAGGAAGCCACATCAACCATTATCATTCTAATTTTACTGCCTTTCTTGGTCCCTAATCTAATTTGCAATGATGCTTAAGCATTTCGCGAGGCCATAGCACTTTCTTCAGAATTTCAACAAGAGCATTAAACCCCCAATTTACATTAATGAAGTGCACATTTAATTAGGGGAGAGGGTAAATGGAGGGCTCTTCAAGAGCAGTTCGCGTGATATGATATGCACTTGAAAAACTGAGATGCACCTGATAAAAGACTCCCCCTGCAGCCGTCCTGCCTGGCTTCCCTGCTCATCCTCCTCCTCCTCGGCTCCCACCACCCCGCTGCCCCTCCAGCTGTGCCCGCTGCCCCCAGGCCGCACGCAGCCGGGGAGAGCAGGGTGGCACAGGCAGCGGGCACAAGCGGACACGAGCTGTGTTTCAGCCCGGACTTATCACACTCCACAGGGAAGGGCTTGAGATCTGTGTCCAGCAAACCCTGTACTGCGTGTGACCGCCTCCAGAGCCATTGCCCTGCATGCCCGAAGTGGTTGTGAAGAGCCCTGTGCAGGGGCTTCACCTCATGAAGGGTGTCCAAGCACTGTCAAGGCTCCCTTCAGGGATGCTCAGGATCCTCAGAAAGCAACGGAGGGACTGGTTACTTGTCCTGTAACATGCTGTTATGCTCATGGCAGGTGGTAAACATGTGAAAAGAGGGACACCAAGATGCTGAAGTGCCAAGTATTACTCAGATGTTACCAAAGTTTGCCACAGAGCCCTGGCAGTGGAAATTACTCAGGTGCCTTACGGGTGCATTCAGTGTGCTGTTCATTCGCACAACCACTTACAAAAGGCGACAGAAAGCACATTCTAGTATTCGAAGACCAGTACAGCTCAGGTATATTTGCAGTTTTCTGCAATGACACTCCTGTCCTGCTGTACCTCTGAGCAGCAGAGAACTCGTGCATCCTTTGGGGGAGCTCTCCATTGAAACCTCAATAGAAAGCAAGAAACGCAGAGTGAGCTTGGCACAGGTGTGAATTCTGCCTGGCACCTTCTCCTCAGAGCTCAGTGGGCAAGCAGCAAGGAGATGGACACTCCCTTACACCAGTATTTCCTTCCTTTGGCAGCCAGCCCTGCTTGGAGGGAGCCAGCAGCTCCCCAGCACTGATGTGGTCCCCTAGTCCCACACCAGTTAATGCTGTGCCATGCAGGCTGGCCTCATCCCTTCCAGCACCACCCGACTGCCAGCACCCACAAGAGAACAGAACTACCAGCGCAAAACCAGCTACTGAGAAATGGTAGCTTGGAGTGTCAGTGTCAGGCTGTGGGTCCATACAAGCTAAATACCCAGCACCCAGTTGCTTCTTTACAGAACACAAGGAGCAATTTAATATAAAGACAGCTTCATCGAGAGGGCTTGCGTGAAGGCTTTTCTCAAACCAAGGGGTATTCTTTGAACAATTCATCAAGACTGCAAAAAGCAACCAAGGAAAAGAGGAGCTAAGATAGTGCTTATGCCACACAAAAGCAACACGCAGAATCTATTGTAGGAGATAACACAGAGCGTGCCATAAAATAATCCCCAAGCTTCTGACAGAAATATCATCAGGCAAACAGCAGGAGGGAAAATGTAACACAAGAACACACACAGACAGATATGTTACTTTAGAAGGAATCTGAGAACTGAAAGAAAGGAAGTGATTTAGAAGTAAGTAAGTAGCTGACAGTGAGAGCAGAGTGATTTCTAGCAGCAGCGCAGCAGGAGACGAGCCTTAAGAAGGCAAGGATGAGGGCGAGGGTGAGAGGTTAAGCAGTGGAGAATGAAGACATGAGAGAAATACGAGAGCAATGCACCACGGTTACACAAAGCCTGTTATGTCAGCTGAGATGCTTTGGGGAACTAAATAACAGCAACACAACGTGAGCAAACCCATCAGAGCAGTACGGACTGCTGCCACAACTTCTCCCACCATGTTATGCAGAACCCCACACCCTTGCAGTCTGTTCACCCACACTTACAGTTTACTGTCTTGCTGGGAGAAGAAGGAAGCCTGGGCACAGCCAGCTTGCTCCAGGGAGCCCCCATCTCGCCACAGAGTCCTCTTGCCGGCACATCAGTCCCCCACCCCTCAAGCTGGCTTCTCCCAAAGGACCACAGGAACTGCAAACCTTCACACCCACAGATTTCCACCTTACCAGTAAAAACTCTACTCTTACCTGAAGCGCTGCTGAAATAACCTCCAGGAGCACCCAGGCCTGTGGGCCAGGTGCCCATGATGAGCTAGTGAGGGAGCAATGGCCCCCAGCTGTGACCCAGGCAGAACAGAGCTGGCCCCCAGCTGTGGCCAGGGCAGAACAGAGCCAGCCCTCAGCCCTGCATGGGGCACAGCTGTGGCTCATGTGTCAGCCCCCATGAGCAGCCCTGGGTGCTTGCTGGCCTGTTCTGGTGGGTACCCACCCCATGTTTGTTTTCCCAAATGTTGCTTGTGGTTCAGGTTGGTGCTTTTCTGGAAGCAAGAGCTCAGGGTGGGGATGGGGAAGTGTTCAGGAGAACAGGCGTGACCCAGCCCTGCTGTGACCCTGCTTCAGGAGGGTGATTCAGCACCCTGCTTTTGCTGGCAGGGGAAATCTGAGTTTCCAGGCATGGGCAACACAGCTCTACCTCTACAAGATGTTATGATTAAACACTTGGCCAGTAGATCCAGATTTCATTCATAGACTTGTGGTATTGGTTTTTAAATCAGGAAAGGAAGAACGGGTTCCTCTATCCAAGAGTTTATCATAAGCCCAGCTCTAGGGCGAGGGTCATTTGAACCCTTTCCTAGTATGCTGGCTTTGGGTGTTTCTGCTGCAAAAGGGCTTATCCCAGGCAACAGGACACAGTTAAAAGCACTTGGGCTAAATTCTGATTTCTCTGCTCACAGAGCTGTCATAAAAACTAGAGGATGTGTGTGTGACACAGATCCAGTGTATGTGGATAACCTAAATAAAACTGCAACCTGATGTTGCAGTCACCTTCTTTCTAAGAGTGGCTCTGCTTTGTTATCCCTGGCCAACATCCCTCTGTGGGTGCTGGACAGAAGTCATCCTGTAAAGATGCCCCTGCCTGACCCCTGGGGCAGCCAGAGCTGCAGGCAGCGCTGTACTCACCTCACCTCCTTTCTCATGGCTGGGACTACCAGAAGGGCTGAACATCACTGCTGCAAGTGTCACTGTCATGGCTGCCCTGTGATTCGGAGGCACGCTGTTCCCAAGGCATGGGTGGCATCAGTCGCCTCTGCTGGCACCGTATCCACAGCTGACCAATCCTGAAGAACCATGAGGGGTGGCTAGTACCCAGCTAGTATCCCACCAAGGTCTTTGTTGCCTGCATTCCTACTGCTTGCTGCTGGAAGTTTGCCTCGCTGCTCAGGGATTTTTGGCCCAGGAGTTGGCAGAGTTTTTGCTTAACAAAGGACCGTGCTTTTGGGCCATGCTGCCCTCCATCTGTGCATACATTGTGCTACCTGGGGCTGAAGACAGGGATTTCTCATCGCTGGACATCAGAGTTGCTGGGGTGGCTTCTTTTTTCTCCTCTCTTTGATTTCATGGCACATGGATAACTTTTTTTTCCAAAACTGTGAGTGAAAGATACAGCGACGTCAAAAACGTGGAGCCTTTTTTCAGTCCTTTTTTTATTCCAAACAGTCTAGAGGGACTTTTCCACTTCACAGTAGAGGAATTTGGCCCAATCTCCTTGTAAATATAATGCTGGATTGAAAGCATGTTTATATCTCCACTCACAAGTAGCACATGAGCAGCAGGATCGCAGGGCTGATGCAGTATGGAATCCCATTTCTAAACAGAAGAGTAGCATCCAGCAGAGTTGTTGAAGACTAGATAAAAACAAAGAAACCATTAAGGTGGAATCAAGCAAGTTAACACAGAGCCAGGATACAAGAGCAACAATGAAAATAGTGAATTGCTTTCTCAATGTCAGAACTGGGGAAACTGTTACACGTTTAAACACCATTGTTTCTTTTTACCCAGTTGTTCAAGGAAAGCGTTAACAAACTGAAACTGTTCTTTTTTGATGTCCATGTGAACTAGATTACATCTTAGATGGCAGCTGTGCTAAATCATCCATGCCAGGAGCATGAGATGATAGCATCTTTCAAAATTCCTACAGCTGTGCTAGTTTTGCACAGGAACTTCAGCACAAGTCTCCAGAAAGGGAGAAGGAACTGCCAGAGTTCTGTGGCCCCAAAAAGCCAACAGAAATTTGTGTCGAGTAACTTTAACACCTAATAGTTCACAGTGCTAATAGTTCATGGTGCCTAACAATTCCACAGTGCGTTTACAAAGCATCTGGCCATTGCACTAACCTGAGAGTGCCTTTCCGCCCTCAGTAAACCTTCTGAGGGCTCAAGACCCTCTTATGCTTCTAATTATTCTGTCTCAAAACCACTACATCCGCTTTATACTGCTTTAATGTTATTTTTTGACCATGTTTACTCACCAAAGAACCACGCACAAGACATTTCAGAGGGCTTAGCCTCCTTTTGGCAAACTTATGGAAGCTTCAAGTATTCACGCTATCCAAAATCACCCTTGCAGAAAGTTACCTGAAAACTACCGTACTTTTAAAGCCTCCTGCTCCTCAACGTAGGTGGGAGTGCAGGAGCTGCCTTCATACACCCTGCAGCTCCGAAACCCCTCCTATACATCCAGCTCGTGACCTGAGGCTAACCAGACACCCGAGGGACCGCTGCGGTAACCTGGTGGCCCTGTTTTGGTGGCCTCCAGAACAGGGCGGGTTTCTGCAGATTACTGGAAAGCTGCTCAGGGCACCAAACCAAAGCGATCAGTGAAATTGAGTGTGTGCGGACTGTTCTATCTCAAAACTGCGGACGTTCCTCAGATTTCCCATCGCTGCTTTGCCATTGATTTGCCCACTGCTCCAGAGAGGTGAACCCTAACGTGCATCTCTGCCTCCTAACATGGTGTAAGCGGATGGAGTGCCGTGTAGCTGCTAATGAGACCGCACGCGATGCTGCCTGTCAGCGGGCTGCCTGTGGAAATGAGTCCTGTATAATCACCAGAGGGGTATTCTACACATTCAGTCATAAATAATTAAGACTAACCTGCCTTCTTCAGCCCGCTGAAAGAAGATAATGTCATTTGGCTCGGGTGTGGGGAGTTCTCATTTCCCTTCGGTGCAGCTTCAAAAAGCTTATAAATACATCACACCAGAACAATCACCTGAGCATAGCTCCAGCAAACAAACCGGCTCTTACACCTGAGTCTCCCAGGCAGGGGCTGTAATTACTGTCCCTGGGAAGGATGTGGACCAGGAGACAAAAGGAGAGGACAAATGAATTGAAACCTTTAGCTGCTCGGAGAGGCAGTGGGAGGATAAGAACAGAAACACATTTAGGATTCAGCTCTCCAGGGAGGGTGTAAGGGGTTTGTTAGCGGAGACACACTCCCACTCAGCGCACTGCTGAAACCATACAAAACCAGGTGCAATGGTGTTTTTCAGTGCACAATTGTCTCTTGCAATCACAGCCTTCTGCTATGCTGTTCCTAATTCTAGCACGTCAGGAAAACATTTCTGAGCATACACCTGCACTTCCGAGCGGGCGTCTGTTGCGTGCTCCTGAATCGTTGGTATTCCTCTAACTTGACGTAGGCATTTGTGAAGATTTTTCCACAGCATGGATGGGAAGTGTGACCTTTTTGGATATACACACTCCATGCTGCACACAGCTGAGAAATTCTAGCTACCCCCAGATAGTACCATAACGAACTGAAATCAAATATTTGGGTAGGTAACTGAAGTAACTATTTTCCATTGCCTTCTTGTCCGTGCTTATCTGCAAACGCTCAACTCTCAACACATTTTCTTTTCTTTTTTTTTTTTTTTGGCTTTTTCCAACGGTCTGTTCCCAGACATTTCTAGACCTTCAGTTGCACAGCTCCACACACATCCAACACAAAACGTTCACCGTATCTTCAGGTGCTGGCTAACCTTATGGTCAAAGGCAATACCGAACATTTTGTTGAAGATACTGATACACGACTATTTGGTTTTTGCATTCTGGTAAACCTCAAAACTTTGTCCTGGTGCAAGTTCTTGCCCTTGCTAACAAATAAAAGGCAGATGTCAAATGGGAGTGTGGCCTTATCCAAAGTCCACTGGTGGCACTCATCAGAGTGGAGCGGAGCAAGTGAAATGGCTGATGTGAACTGGCTGCGTTCACGTGGATTCCCGAGATGAAGACAAGAAGCCTGACTTGGCTGCTAAGCTGCAATTCACATGACTATTTCTGCTTCCAGTTTGTGTTTCCCTTTCTTCCTTTTATTTTCTGCCTCTCTCTGCTTCACGTTTCAAGTCTTGCTTCAGGTGGCTGCTATGCGTGAAGGAGAGGCAGCCTAATAACAGGACTGCATATGTGTCAATCACACCCTCCTTTCACTGAACAAAACAACTGAAATATTAGAAGCAAATTAAGGATAGCATTCACCATTAGACCTCAAAGCTGGGGCTGTAATTATTGTTTCATTGACTAGAAACCTAAGAAGCAGTAAAGGACGGAGTGATGTGACCTACACGTAATGCAGGGTAGAAATTTGAGTGTGGTGCTCCATGAATCAGTGATTTTAGCTACACTGCAGCCCCCATCTGACCCAAGACTCCTGTTTCAAATTTAACTGCTGCTTAAAACGTAACCCAGAGATGTCAGTTTTGATGTAGTTGGTTCTTTTCAGGTGTTGAGAACACACTCCCACCATGGGAACATTTCCTCGCTGTCTTGATAAACGAAATTCAGCCTTGAGCTGTACCCACCAGATGCACCCCCTCTAGGTCATTCCTGCTTCCTCCTGCTTACTGCACACATTGCTTTGCTTTGCGCGTGCTCTTCAGGAGTTCTTCTTTGACACTTCCACCTCTGCTTTCCCTGGATCCATCCTACATACAAATCTTGCTTATGCAAATATCTGGTGTCTGCTTCTCCTGGTACTTTTGGTCTCTGATGGCACAACCCCTTCCCTAGGGCTGAGTTTGTCACAGTCGATCTGAGCCTTGTGCTGTGCAAATGACAACTACTTAAAGGATGAGATGAAAAACACTTTTGCATGTATTTGGAGACTAAATTTCTGCAAAGTCCCCCAAAACCACTGCATCAGCTGAGAATCCCCCAAAGAGAGAATATAATCTAAAACTATGTGAAGTATTAATCTTGAGGAAAGATTCCACATTCTAAGCAGTTTACCTTTCTCTCTGGTCTCCTTTTTTTTTCTCCATTTGGGTTGTCTAACACCATGATGCTATTTCTTCACCAATGCTGCAGAGCTGAAAAAAGAAAAAAAAAAAAAAAAAAAAAAGAGGTGAGCCTAAGCTGAGTTTTCAGGCTCCTTCACCTCCTTGTCTATTTGAAAGCCTACTTGCAGAGCACCTGCTTGTTAGCACTTGCTAACCATTCCAGACTGGACACTCCATATGCAGGGTGCTCCACCACATCTAGCCAAAGTAGGTGAAATCTTAGCAGAGAAAAGATGCAAATCAGACTCCTCCTGCAGCTTTTGTCACAGGAGGACAGTAATTAGCAGCATTCAAATGAAGCAAAACCTATTTCAATACTTACAAGGTATCACTTTTAAGCAGACACCTCACCAGGAACAAGGGAAATCATTCTGTTCCCCAAACCTACATGCACCCCCACTTCCACTGCTTAGCATAATCTGAAGCCTGTTCATTCGTTCCCTTTTGTCCTTAGTCTAGAAAGGAAAAAAGTTACTTCAGTCTGATGAAGGAGGCTATTAGCTCGTGTGCTTTATTCTGAAATAAAGAATTAGGAGAAGTTTTTTGAACACTCACTTACGAGAACCATAGCCTGAGAGCTGAGACACAGTTTAAAGGGTCAGTCCACAGCTTAGAGATAATTTGTGACACAGAGATCATTTGCTGTGAGAGTATTTTAAGTTTGCCGAGTCTCCACTATTGAATTAGCAAATTTAACCACGCTTTGTACACAGAAGACGAGCCTGACGGAGTTGTGGAGCGGCTGTTACAAGCACCCGCCCCAAACCAACCAGACACACTCTCCAAACCAAGCTCTTTCTCTCCCTGCTCAGCTACTGTTATTTCCAGGCTTCTGTATTCCCTTTTTTTTTTTTTTTTTAACACATAGGCTTTCAGTGAAGATCACAGACTTGGATTTCAAATCTTGGAAGCATCTAGGGAAGAGGAAAACAAAAAGGCAAACACAGAGGGGCCTGGCAGTTTGGGTGGTATTAAAAAAAAAAAGTATTCAGGCAGAGTGTAGTGAGAATAGTGGTTTGGAAACACAGCCCTAAAGGAAGAGTCTCCAGAGAAACAATGGGAAAGGAATAAATAAAAAGAAAGTTATAAATTCATCTATTTGCTCTTCCCTGACCCTTGCTTTTACTCCTCTTCACAGCAACTACCCTGGGAAAGGCACAATGCCTTCCCCTGTCACAATATTGAGAAAAATTGAAATGGGGAAGAAAGACCACCAGATGCTTTATTGTCTTAGGCGTTTCCACATAATTAGCCAGGAATAAAGGTCCTCTGCATGGTTTCATTGCGCTGAATGAACTTGGATATTGCTACACAGTAGTGTGTTTTATGATTCATGCTCTGTTATCCAGTGGCTTTTTGAAAACTGCCAGCTACTTTATCACTGACGGCCAAGCCTGGGCCTACAACTTAAAATGCAGCAATGCAAAGTTAACTGTGCATGACAGATGTCCATGAAATTGTTTAACACACGCACGCATGCACACACCACACACACACACCCCCAGAGCTGTCTCCAGCCCCCGCTCTCTCCCACTGCGAGGTCAATGTCGTTCCTAAACAGAAATAAAACCCGGTTACCGCAGAGGGAATTGGGAGCGTACGGCACAGGGCGCAGCCTCCAGCGATCCCTGCGCGCTCCGGCAGCAACCTTCCCCACGCGGCAGTGAGAAGCGGCCAGCCCCAGCACCTTCTCCGAGCTCTCCCTCCGGACAGGAAAACTGAGGGTGAGGGCCCAAGATTGTGCAGATCCCCTTGGCTTTTCAGTACCCAGCAGGCTTTACTTTAGGAATGCTCCTTCCACGGGAGACATCTGCGGGGTGTAACTTTCTCCCTCTACAGCTCGCACCTCATTTTCCATCGATCTCTGCGGCAGAGGACGGCAGGATCTCCCTGTTCCACGCGTGCTCCTCCCGCGAGGGCAACCCCACACGAGGCGGCCCAGGAGAAGCAGGCTCTGCCAGAAGCAGCAGGTTTTGGTGAGGAGCCGGCACTGGTTGTGCGTGGGAAGCTGACGGTGCCCGGTGTCACCTCGTGGGAAGCGTGGGTGTCCCCTCACTCCCCGACCCACTTGTCAAGCCCTGTGGCATGGAGCGGGAGGGGGGCAAGCATATCCTTCTCCTTTCTCTGCCTTCCATGAACAGCTCTATTGATTGCAATTGGGTTATTAGCATGGGAAGGTGGTACCAAATGTGAATGGAAGTGACAGCAGCGAGCCGAAAGAAAAGGAACGGTGAATTGGCTCCCCCCAGAAAGAGAGGGGAGAAGTCCCCTGACCCTGCTTGGACTCGCTTTGTATTCTGGGACGGATGAGCCCTTGCCCCGAGGTTTGCTGGCTGCTCTGACAGGCAGGGAGCAAACCCTGAGAAACCCTGTGAGCACTCAGCAAACGGATGGGATGCGGGGTGGGAGGAACCCGTCAGATCACAAAACCCACCCACAACAAATGAAACGTGCAAAAAAACCGAACCCAGGCACAAAACAGAGAGGGGTTTGCTCCCCATTTCCTCACGTCTAAACACACTATTCATCTCAGTTAACTTCATGGTATTTTGCCAAGGAAGCAAAAATATTGCTACAAAGAATATTGTGCAAAATTCTCTGCTGGCCTAACTTGCTCTGCTTAGCGATTTGGGTTTGTGCATAGTGCTCAGTCTGCAGCAAGCTGAACCCAATCCCGCTCCCCTGGGCAAGCAACTCAGCAGGACGCCGTGGTGTTGCCGTAGGTCTGCGTGCCCGCCCGTGTATGCGGGTGTGCGTGTGGCCGGTGGGTGGCCCGCTCAGCATTTTGGTGGATGTTTCATTCCCACCCCTTTTACTACGACCCTGGTCAGGCCACTTTTATGCCAGTGACAGCTTCATGAAGCACAAAACATGGAGCAATACATGGCATGAAATTGGCAACAAAGCCGAGCAAAAGAAGGAACAATTCTCTGGCAGGATGTGATCACAATATGGCTGATTGGATCTGGAAGCAGATGCCAGCAGCGGGTATTGTCCCGGTGACTGAAAAGACATGACCCCCGAGGTACAGAAGACAACGAGGCCCTCCTTATGAACCACAGGGGGAGGGGAGAAGAGGTGAAACCAATGAATAAATCAGGCAATGGAAACAGGGGAGAAAAGAAAATGCTAAAGAGGACTTTTATGGGGAGCGGGGCAGCTCAATGCGCTATAGCTCTACCTCCCCAGCTAGCTGAACACTTTCTCAGACAATGGCTTTTTAACAGATGGGAGCCCTGCTGAAAGGGGCCAAGTTGTGTGCGGTTGAGAATCCCTGTTTGTTTAGTCTGCTGCTCGGGCAGGTGTCTGCAGAAAGGCAATCCAGCAGGTTAAGCGCTCGGAGGCCGTTTAACACAGGCAAGTCGGCATATCGAGGACTGGTTTAGCTGGCAGGGGACTGATCTTGTTAGACTTGTGTGTGAAGCCCTGGGGATGGAGAGAAAAATGAGACCTCTTTCTCCCTTTTCTTCTAAGGACATATTTTCTCATGCTGTGGCAATCAGGCTCCAGTAATAAACCCTGCCGGTGAGGCTGCTTCATTTGGCAGGTACCAACAGGGCACACAATATCGCAGCTTGCAATGTCACATCTCTGTGCTCCTGCAGGCTTTTGGTCCTTTCCTCTTCTCATACGATATACTGAAAAATCCACCTATTCATACTAAGGTTTTTTGAATGGGCTTCTTCCTCTATTTCTGTATTTACGAGAGGTCCCTGAAATTCCTCTCACACAGCTCCTAATGTCAGCAATGGGGAATACTCCTCAGCAGTAAGAGAGATGTTGCCATTCTGGTTGGTTATGGATGACATCTCGCTAAAAGGGCAGGGGGTCCCACCAACAGGACGGATTTTTCCTAAGTGAGGGCAGCAGGCACACCCTTCCCTTGCATGCCAAGAGATGGAACTGGTTGCACAACCCATCCCTGTGCCCAAAGATTGTAGAACCTCCGAGTGTTTGCCAATACACTCGTTAGCACCCACGATGGGGGAGTTTTCTTGCATGATCCTCCCCAAAATGTCCAGGAACACAACACATGAGGAATAGAGAAGGGAAGAAAAATAGTGAGCATCATGCCTGAGTGGCAAAGGGCATGTCACCTGCTCTTGCGCTGGACCACAACAATCACTGCACCTCTGAAACTCAGACAGCCAAAGGAGAGGAAGGGACACCACCGAGTTCAATCCAGGTGGGGCTGGTCTTGGTAAAAGTACAGATTCTATACACCCAGTAAGAATTTCACCCCAGTCCAGGCATTTTTAGCTACTCTTTCACCAATTCCTACACTGTTATTTTTTTCTGAAGCACCTCCATTATGATGGCTCACAGTGGGAACAGAACCATTGCTCTCACCGTACCAGAGCAGCCCTCTGGAGAATAAACACGTGCCATTGATGTTAGAGGCTGGAGGTAGTATCACAATTGCATTACTCAAAAACAAACAAACAAACAAACAAAGCAACAACAAAAATCTTTCTCTGGCTGGATTGTCTTAAACAGTATAAAATATTAACCTCCACAGATTGCTATATATGCAATTCAATCTTTGATACCTATTTTCTGGCATCGAAACGAGGCTCTCCAACCAGCAGCCTAGACACAAAGGTCTTTCTAGTTAATTTCCAACCTGTAAAGCCTCTTATTTGAATATTTTTGATACAAAGTTAAGCATTTTTCTTCAAAGCACCTAAGGACAATGCTAATGCTCTTTCTGAATTTTCCTCTCCCCATTTAGTTATCTTTGTACTATTCATTTTTAGAGGCTTAGAGCGGAGTTTATGTGGCATTAGTATTCATAGGCACATGCTAATTTACTCTTATGTTCAGATACCTAAGTGGTTTTTTTCAGATGGAACAGAGGGGATTAGATCTAGATCACTTGCTCTGAAGAAAAGTTGTAACAAGCCTCAACTTTCTTTTCAACACAGAATCAATTACTAAAACAAAACTTCGTATTCCACCCTCCCTCCCCCCAAACAAAAATTAATCTACCACAGCCTCGCAAAGAGAAAAAATAACGTATTCTGGTGTGAGAGAGTCACGTAGCCCGCAGCCTGTCCCTCTGCCTCCCTCCTCCTTCCACATTGCTCTCGGTACTGGCAGCTGCAGGGTGGGCGGTGACGGGAGGGCGGTGATGGGGCTCTGCCCCTCCAGCCTGGGCACTCACCCGGGGAGCAGAGGCTGCGGGGAGGTCGGCGCGTTCCTTGCCCGGGTTTCACGGCCACAGAAATATGCTTAAACCTACAAATGTGGCCAAGAGAGAGGGGAACGTGCAAAAGCATTTTCTGACTGCACTAAAGCGTGCTCAGCACATGGCTGAAGAGCAGCTGTACTGCATCTTTGACTCTGTTTCCACTTTATAACTCAGATTTTAAATGTTATTACTCTTAAGTATATTAGCATCTGAAAGTCAGCACAGACTTTCATCACTTTTCCCTGTATTTTCTGTTTGGAAACAGGAGAACTACCTTCCCCAAATCCAGTTACACTGTGAATTTGATCTGGAATATGTAATCCTCCATGACACGGTAATAAAGTTAGGCAGGGTAGCAGCAAACCCCTCGCTGTGTCCTCAGACTGAGGGGGCTGAGCTCGGCCCTCCCACCCGCACCCTGCCACCCCTGCGTGCCCCTCGGCCGGCAGCACCGCGGCCACCCCAAAGGCACCAACGTGAATGCTGCGTTTCTTTTCGATGCCCTCCAGCGGCCAAGGCAGCCCTGCTGTCCTGCAGAGGGAGCGGGAAGCATCTCGGCAGCCCTTGCAGATTGGTACCTTCCTGAAAAACGCCCATTTCCAGAGGGCGAGCGTACCCCGACAAGCAGTGTGTGTGCAGCACCCTGCCCTGCAAGCTAAGAGGATTTGCAAGCAAAGCTGCAAGCTGCTCCTCACCACTGGCCTCTGTGAGTGCGAATGCTCTGGGGCATGTTTAATTGTGTCCTCTTGTACAACCCAGAGATTTGATGTCCCTTGGGAGTCTGAAATTACAGCTGTTGTTTGGCACCAAACTTGGAGGACATTGCCTTGCTGGAATTAAAATGTTTCGCAGCAAGCTGCAGTACAATTTATTACATCATGCACAGGAAGTAGTGGATGCACTGTCCACCATTCCTGAGTGAGGACAACGAAGAACGCTCTCTCTTTTGGTTTTTGTCTTTTTGAAATACCTCTGATTGCTTCTTCCAGGTATTGAAGTAGAACGGTTTTAGCCCTGTTGGCTTCAGCTGTTGAAATGACTGTAAGGCAATGCTAACAGAAGCATTCCATCTAAACAATATTTTTCTCTCATCTTTCAATTATAAATTTCCACTCAACTTAGGCTGATACTTCACACAGTATTTGGGCATCTGACACAGAAGTGCACCTCTGGGGCGGATGAGAACAGGTGGGTTCCAGAGAGAAAGCAGGTCCCAAGCGCCTTCCCGCTGGCCCTGCTCCGTCCAAGATTCCTCTCCAGCAGCTGTGGTTTTCCTGCAGCAGTGGAGCCTGCTTGCAGGAGCAAACTGGCTAACACAGCCACTCTTGTTTAGGTAAAAAAAGGCCCCAGCTGGTGGGAAATAAAGCATACACAAGGTCACAATGGGAAAAAAAAAAAAAAAAAAAAAGGATTTAGGTTTAACCAATGCCACTGAAACCTGCAGTCCTGCCAGCCTTCAATGTTTCGCTGTGAACCTCATGAAATAATCCCATTTTCTTAAAGTTCTGCTCCTGCAGAGGCTGCATTGCTCAGATGCCTCCGGTTTTCAGTGGAAGAATAAAGCTGAGCATTGCAATCCTTCAGACAGCTCCGAGATGCTTGGGATCACCCAGGCACAGCAAGTGCTTCAAACCCAAAGAGCTGCAGGTACCCCTGTCTGCACCCCCATCTGGGATCTCCAAAAACCTGTGCCAGCTTCACGTTGCTTTGACCTCTGCTTACACAAGGCTGTAACTGCAGATGCTGTGCACAGGCTCAGGCAGGGCTCCCATCTCCTGTCCCTCCACACAGGACGTTTCTGTTCGTGAAGCCACCTGCAAGCAGGAACCCACGCCTGACAAATCAGCGGGGTACCTGCCAGTGGGCATGGCACAGCTTGGGGCCAGCCTCCCCGGGCTCTGAAGCTAATCTGCTCAGACACCCAGGTGCGATCTGTCCAGGAGGAATGTTTGCTGAGGGCTGCCGAAAGCACAGAATGCGCTGAACACGCGTTGGCCCTTTTGTAAGCTGGTTTAAGCAGGCAGAGGGCTTGATGGATTGGGGCTTCCAACGCTGCTTGTTTAGCAGGGAATGCTCTCTTAATTTCTTATTGTTGTGCATGAGATTTAGTGCAGATCTTTTAATTTAAATGTCAGAATGTGAGCAGTAATTTATTTCCATAAAATGAAAAGCAATAAAGTCAAATATATTAAGCTCTGTCTGTGAGAGCTCAGATTATACGATTTATAATTGTAAAAAAAAAAAAGCCACACAAACAGCATAAAACTACACCACAAAGGATGAGTTATTGTCACTCACTTAAGCATTTGATTCAGGCCTGGTGAAAGCAGCCACAAGAAAAAAAGAAGAGAGAAAGAAGAGCAGGAGAAGCCAAAGCACGTGGGACACCGGCAGGTCCTTACGGCCAGCATTGCCAGCTGTGGTGCCCAGGACCTCTGCCACCCCACAGGGTACAGGATGCAGGCGTTCTCCATGATTACTTCTTACAAGTTGGCACCAGGAGTTGTCAGATCCTGTTTTGATGGTAGTTCTGAACAGACACTCGTGATGATTTGCACCACAGAGATGAGACATGGGTGGAGAAGCACGCCAGGCTGGGGCCTGGGCACTACCTGTTGGCCACTGCTGCTGCCACAGGACAGTGGGATGGCCAGGCTTGCAGCCGTTCCTCATCTCACTCCAAGCAACAACTAGCAACTTGGACCCTCGGATTCACGCATTACGCCCATAAAATTACATTCGCTGGCATCTGGTGAAGTGTACAAGGGAGTAAGAGTCTCTTCTCAGTAGTAGGGATGATCTTTTTACAGTACCCTGCACCTGAGAGAGAGCAGAGACCTGGACCTCATTGTACTCCAGTGAGGATAAAACTCAGTGTGATAGTGGGATTCAGATGATGATTGCCTGAGCCAAACCACAAGGATTATGCATACAAGCAAAGACAAATGATGAAAACACACATTTCTGAAGGCAGTGGCAGTACTTCAGCTGCCAGCTGCACCAGAACTCCGGGAGCTGGAGCTCTAATCCCTGCTCTGTGAAGTCATCCTTAATACGACCATCAGGCAACAGGGAATATCTGTATTATCCCCACAAAACCTAGACTTCACAGGAAGCATGTGGACATTGAAGAGCACATTTCAATCCTGTGACTTCTTCCTTCAAATGTACAGCCCTCACTGTCGGTATTTAACCGACACACAAGAGCCAGAACAGAGGACAAAACCAAGATCTGGTGGCAGCACACCTTCTGCATAGCCTCCCCATGTCTGTGCCCTCTGCACCTCTTCTGGAGAGCAAACCACAGCCCTCCTGGCTCCCTGGTCCTTGTGCATTATTATTATTTTCATCGTTTGACACAGCAGAGGCTGGAAAAGCTGCAGCTGCACCAGGAAGGTCACTTGGTTGCAGGAAGGGAACCTCAGCAGACACCGGCTGCTGCACTGTGTCAGATGGGGAGGGTACAGCTTATAAGGACCAGCAGGACAGAGTGCTAAATTTGGGGACCTGCCTGGTTTCCTTGCATTCTCCACCCGGAACGGGCTGGAGAGCTCTTCCAGCACCGCTTAATGCCATCACTCGCAGGCTTCAATGGAGCTGGATTACCAGGACTCAGCCGGGCCGGGGCGTACGCGCGCTCCTTTTTGCTAACCCGTAATGTATTCATTGCCTTATTTTCATACATGCTGATTGAATAGCGATTTGTTCCTCCGGTGCGAGGCTAGTCCCCCCATACTAAATGTGAAATCTTTATTCCAACCAATGTCTAAATCATTGTTTTCTGGCGGCGCAGATCATGTGGCAGAGATTATTAATAGCTCTGGTCTCTACACCACTTGACACGGCGCTCCAGCTGTCATTCTGCTCCCTGGCTCGTATGATTCTTGCACTGGTGAAGTGCCAGGCCCGGGCCGAGCCCATCAGTCACTGTCACCCAGCACCCAGTGATGAATAGCCCCGCGAGCGCCGTGGCGGGCCCGGCTCCCGTTCACACGCGCCTGACTTTTACCAGCTCCAGCCCGCCAGCTGAGGCCGGTGCCGGCCGAGGTGGGCTGCAGCGACCTGGAAAGACCACCCCCTCCCCGCGCCCTGGATTAGTTAAAAATGAAACAAATCCTAATGCGATCATGTCACTAATTATGCATTTAATTCAGTTATGAGGAGCTAATGGCTCCCTCAGTGACAGCTTTCACTGCTAAAAGGCAATTCATTCCTGAAACTGAGAAATCTAATTACACAAAATGCTTCGTCCTAATCCTTTCAAAGAATAATCTTATTTGTAGACATTAACATCCCAGATGCTGCTGCTGTTTGTCCATTATGACAGTGTTTGTCCTGAATAATGTATAAATAGCTCTTTCTGGACAGTTGCATGTCACTAAATCAATACAATTTGCTGCCTTCTGTTACATTAAGTCAGCCTGGGCAAGCTGGAGAAAATTAACCTTTTGTTTCCCACTCAAAAGGGCCTTTGAAATTAGAAACAAGAAAGGGTTGGAGGGCCTATGGGAATCATGAGGTCTCTTTTTTTAAGCCTGCAAAGTATTCAGCAGATCTGCAGGCTGGTGATGGATATATCTTCAGAAATATTGGCGACACATTTCCAGGCAGCAGAGGAGGCACAAAAGGGAAAATTGTGTCCTCCTTGCTCATCTCTCCCTGAAACGTTTCAAGTTTCTTTTACCAAAGCAGCTTAACTACAGTAAATTCTCACCGTAGCGTTCAGTTGTCAGGGGAACAGTTCTGCTGCTAGGATGTTCCTTAACGGTGGTCGTAGCTCCCACTGCAAGCAAGATAAGAAGCATCCCCACAGCGGTGCTCACTACACAAAAAGCCCTTCAAACAGATGAAAGATCCTAGAGAACAGGATGTCATTTTCTCAAGTTGTATATAACTTGGAAGATGAGCTGAAGGTATGCAGCTTCAAACAGAAATAACACCACATGCAGAGCTGGGTTTCAGACTTGCAGCCCCTTCATTGCATGCATCGACAGCTGCCTTCATCTATTGCTGTGCTCAAGGAGCCAGCTCTCTCCTAGCTTTAGAAGGAGAGTTCCAGACTTCCATGTGATGTCCTAGCGGGATCCCAAGAGACACTCAGAGGATTCCTTAAAACTCCTCTTTACAAAAACCTCCAGGATACTTGTTTTCAGACCATAAACCCAGACCCAACAAAAACCTCCCTCTCTGCCTTTGCCAGGCACCAAGAGGGCAGCTGAGCAGTGCTCGTGGCGGAGAACAGGGCTGTGAGTGAACACGAACTCATTGCTGTTACCGACCCATTCTTCAATTCAAAGTAAGCACGAAGGGTACGTACTCAATGTTCCACTATGAAGCTATTAGGAAACTAAGTTCTTGGAAAAAGTCCAGCACTAAGAAATTACATCCAAGCTCCCTGTAGAGTAGAAGTGACACCTTCAGCTCTTATTTTTTCCCCAGCCTTCATGTCTCCATTCAGGCAGCCTAATAGCAATGGCACTAATCCACTGGCTTCCTGAAACAGCACTGAGGGAATTCGGCAAGCAGAGGGACTGGGGCAAATTGCGAAGTAATTTTGCTACCCCTAAAGTGCAGAGTGTGAATGAGAAAACGTCACGGTTCCAAATTTTGACTTGATGTTATGTTTGGGGTCTGACTTTGTAGGAAGGGCTCCAAAGGGTCCTCAGGGCACCAGAGCAGATGAAAAAGGGGAATCAGAGCAGAGCTACACCAGTGAAGATGCACACGCCTGTTTCTGAGATGCAGGCTTACACAGAAGTGCAAAAACATGCCCCTTGCATGGCATGCAACTCCAACAGACACTAGTGGCATAAGAAGTAGTCAAAAGCTTGCTCCTGGAATGAAAAATCCAATAACATTCTGTTTACCCAGAGAAATAACAGTAAAATAAAGCATTCACATCTGTCATCCTGTGAAAGCATACATGAGGGAGCTCCCTGAGGCTGCACCTGCACTGCATCACGTTAGGAAGATTCCCTTGCATGGTGACAGCGGCTGTTCTGATTCCTTCTCACACAGACAAGCCACAGCTGATGGTATTATCAATTACATGATGATTTCAGAAGTGTCTTCTCCCTGTTTCTTGATTTCACAGATTATTTTTCTCTTTCCAGCTTCACCTGGGTTGTTTCACATTACTCTTCAAGCAAGTCCAAGGGCGAATTTCTCCTATGAGGGCTGCAGTTCAGCACTTCAGGATTTTTTTTTTTTTTTTTGCCATTCACGGTTTCCCTGGCTAACTGATGGCAGCTGTTTGCTTAACTGAGTTTCCCTTTGCTTCCTCATCCTACCAAAAGTGGATCTGAAGAATTACTGACACAGCTCCTTTTGCTGTATTTCCATGGCTTTCCAAGGAGACGGCCAGATCTGCAGGGGTCTGGGGGTGTTACCTTCAGCGCAGTAAGAGCAGTGAGTAACCTGCAACATCACAGTTTATTTTCTTGAAGTCCTAACTGTTGTCTGCTTCCAGAAAATAAAGGACGGGGTGTGAAATACCCACCCTTCCTCCTGAACTAGGAGATTGCTGTTTAAAATACCCTGTCCACATGCCCCACTTGGGCTTGCACTGGAGGCAGAAGCACAGCACCAAAGAGCAGCTCTTTGATGGCTGCTGTGCAACAAGCTGGCGGCCTCAGCCAGAGGAGGGATGTTGCTACCGCTTGATGTGAATGCAGGTGGTGTAACTGCACATCGTTCACACCACCATGCAGCACTACATTCACAGTGCAGCTCCCGGTTATAATGCTTTTGGTTGCCATGCTGACGTAAGAAGTCTAGCTTTCCCTTATCCAACTGCTTGTTCTGGCTCTGGCGCCAGCCTGACGAAGGGACGGGGAATGGTGCATGGCAATGTTTCTAAACTGACTGTGCTGCCAGAGAAAGCATGAAACCGCTTCTTTAGCCTCCCTGCTTTAGCTGCTGTGTGGCTATGAGGAGGACACAGATACATACTTATGTCAGGTCAGCACTTTCCACATGTATTAAATGTATTTAAAATATTCACTGTATCCATTTGAATATTTTTAGGGGGATTAATTGTTCAAATCTAAAAAGTTTATGCCAGTCTAATGGACTACTAATGGAAAAAGCTTTTAAAAAAACCTCTGCATTGTTCTGAGACCGGACTGTGACCTACCCACCAGGTATAATATGTACCAATATCTATCTTACCCTGTGAAATTTAGATTGCAAATCCATTATGATAGAGTCTGTGTCTTTATGTATTGTGCACTGCTGAGCAAGCTCAGAGAGCTCAATAAATAATAAATGGTAGGAACTTGACCTTGAATATTAAACGTGATCTGAACGATTCTTCGCCCAGGGTTTCAGGATCCTTTTTCCCCCAGCAGCTTTATTGTGGGCAGCTGTGACAGAAAAGAGAAGCTAACCCTGCCTTCTTGCAGGGCAGGGACTGATTGTGAGCCACAGCTGTTTTCTTTGCTCACAAAAGCAGAGGGACAGCACTGCCCTCCCCTGTGGCTGGCAGGGGATGCCAGCACAGGCGGCTCACCGCTGGTCACCTCACCCAGGGGGTTCCCAGCTCCTGTCTGGATGGCAGAAGTCTTCTGGGTAAGCTCACCCAAGGCAGGAAATGCAGCTTGCCATAGGAGGTCTTTCAGGTCCCTAGGTCAAACTGAATCTGACAGATTCTGGCAAGCAAATGAAGGTAATAAAGCTGATTCACAGTAAAACCTGGATCTCACACCCCTTCAAAGGAAAAAGGCCGGGATTTTGTTAAGAGAGGACCAAGTATTTAAAATAATCTTGAGAAGACTGTTTCCCCTTGACCATCTCAGGAATAATTCCTGCACTGGATAAAGGAAGACAGAGATAAAATACACAAGTACCATCTACTGGCCACAGCAGCTTGAGTGGGTGCCTGGAACCTCATTTAGATAACAGGATATCGTGAGGTTACTAATTTATTGCTGATGGTGAAGAGGCCACGTAGAAAGGGCTTTCTCACAGCTCTCACGATAAATAACAGTTCTCTCCTGCTTAGTCAGTAACTATTGCTTACTGGGGGGCTTAGTTTTCTTTTAATTAAATGAATTGGACATAGCCTCTGGTTACCTGTATGAAAAGACCACAGAAACTGGCAGATGCAGAGTCAGGAGGGTGAGGAATTTGTGACACATTTTCCTTCCCAAAGGAGTCATCGGTCTTTGGAAAGGCCTTCTCACCCTTCATCACATGGGCTGCCACTGATCTTTGCTGTGGAAAATTGCTGGAGAGAATAAAATACTCTACACATGGAAGAGACAAGGACTGGGGAGCACAGTGTGATGTGGACAGTCTTAAACTACTCCTGGGGAGATGGGAAGGGTACGCTACTTTGCTTGCAAGCTCTTTGGATAGCAGATGACTTCTGTCTGCTACATGACAGAGGAAAGCACAGACCTGTGTACTAGCAGGGGTACACACGTGCCAAGGGACAGCCTCAGGGCAAAACAAGGGGAAGGACAGACAGGGAACCTGAGTTTCTGACCTTTTGCCTCAGGGCTGCTGTTCCTTTGTTTCCCAAGGGAGAGAGGATGTACTTAGGGTTGCATCTAGTGTTATCATCAAGTATCTGAAATGAAAAATGAGTATGGCAGAGCATTTCTCAACTAAGTCCTGTTTTCACACTCTGGAATACCTTCCAAAAGGAAAATCTACCACAACGTCATTTAAGGGGGAAGTGATTAATATTTTTATTCTCACCCAAGATACACCTACAGAAATAGGCTGGGTACTGTCTACAGCACTGTACTTTCCACCTGTATTTTCATGTATTCTAGGTTTCTTCACTATTAGACTGTTTTAACAGTCAGTGAGAAACAAAAAGAAAATCATCATGAGCTCAACACCCCTTATGAGGAGGGAATGAACAATATCAGTTTCAGAACTGCTGGAAAACTACAGATCCATGCAAGAAGTACATTTAAAATTTAAAATAATAAATGCAACGTTGTTGCTTATCCAGTGATCGGAGCAGCAGCATTTTCTTCCCAGCTGAAAAGAGCAAGGTGATGCCATGTCAGGCACGCTGCTTGCACTGCACACCCAAAATACCAGAGGTACTTTAGAGTCATCTGAGCAGCACCCGAAGAGTCAGAGGCACAGGAAAAGCAGCATCTAGCAGGCCACCATTCGCTCTGCTTTGCGCCTGGTTCACTGCAAAGTTTGTGCCTGCTGGAGAAGGCCTGGGTGGTCAGGCAGAAAACAGAGCTGAGCAGCAGGGCTTAGGCACCCCTCCATCACTGTCACTAAGTGAAATGGAGGACCCTGACATCATTTCATTTACTATTTCTGTGATTACATAGATCATTGCCTTCTCATTGTTTCAGTGATAGATTTAATTAACTTCCAATTAATCACAGAGGGTGATATTTAATGCTCAGCCCTGCACCAAGCACAGTGTCACAGACCAAAGAATATATTTTGAAGGCTTCAGTAATCAAGAGGTCATGGAAGATAGATGTTCTTCACCAAAAAGAGAGAGAGAGAAGATAAATTTGCGTGTCTGCTCTGCTCTGGCTAACTGTTTTAGGGTAATTGTTTCACATCCAAATTATAACTTTCCAAAAGGTCCATCCATGCACAAAGCCAGATAAAAGGGAAGAAGGGAGAGCAGGTAATAGAGTCATCTCACAGAGACTCCATAGGGATGTCATCCCCGTCTGCAGGCAGCAGCAGCGTTTGCAACTGTGGTGGAGGAATTAAATTTTCTGTAAAGATACTTCCATTTGGATGGAATGACTGAAAAAACCCAAACCCAAACTAATGACAAAAAAGAGAGTTTCATCACATTAGGGGTGATTTCATGCACCACAAACCCTAAATCTCATTTGCTGCCTTCCTGGTGGCAGGGTGTCAATGTCAGGCCATGTGCCAGTGGTCTTTTATGTGGGATTCACTAGACCACTGTTAGAAATAAAAAGGCCCTATTATTTTAAGTAGAAATGTGCAATTGATGGCATTCTCCTGATGTGCCTAGTGAACATACTTGAGGTGATGTGCTGTTTCAGGACTAACTGTTCAGTCTGAGATAAAAGACAACGGCTTTGACATGGGACAATAACGAGAACCCAGAGAATCTGGAAGGACCAGCAAGAAAGAGGAAACAGCTTTGAAGTTGGAGGGAACCAGCTCTGATCTGAAGAGGCCACAGGATTTGTGACATCAGCCAGGAGACTTGTCAAGAAGTCCTTGAAGAAGGCGAAGGCTCACACAGAGCAGGCGAGGCAGGCTGGAGCAGCCATGCAGAAAGCTGTTGGTGTGTGCGCCGAACTTGCCCTCACCATGACGCTGGGTGCCACTCTGTTCTTGTTGCTCACTCACGCTGGACTCAGGCTTCTGTCCTGTCCAGGTCCCTGCCCCGTCGCCTTCCTCAACACCACCAGAGACACGCTGCCTGCCGCCAGCCTCAGCACCAGCCTTTCCTCTCAGACAGAGCCATGGGAGAGGAGGAATGCTTCCAAACCCTGGGGACCATCAAAGCACCTAAACCCATCCTGTCTGGGGCAATTGCTTCTGCAACATGTAGTGTGAAAACAAATACAGCAAGAAAGAAAGGAGCAAGTCTGTGTTTGCTGAGAAATCTTCCCGTAAGGATTTCTCCCCTGCGGGCAGTCCTGGCTAACCTGACACTGCGACAGTAAATTCAGCTGCGCGCATGTGTGTGCATGTGTGAGTGGGACGCAGGCACAGCAGGCAAGCTTCTAACAAATGCAGAGTATGATTCTTCCCTTTCCTTTCCTGTGGCTAATCTCTGAGTGCAAAGTAATTATCTTTCTCATGACTTTAAATCTCTCTCTCTGGTATATTCTTGCCTGTCCAACACGACTTTACAACTCCTTCATCTGGCACACAGCTGGCATGCCTCACGGTGGATTCCTCTAAAGAGTGATTTAAAGTTGTTTTCCATCAGTGTAAAACTAATGAGCACGAAACATCTTGACACATGGTAACTGTAAGCAACACACTTGGTCAGCTGCGCAGGAGAAAGACACCCTCACTTAAGGCTTCCCAACTGTTCCTGTGCAAGCACTCACAGGGCTCAAAGCCCAGGATGCTTATTTATTAGTATCTTCACTTACCCAGGTGTCTCTTTTCAGATAGACACTCCACACTTCCAATACATCTTCCCATCTGCTGGAAGTGCTGCTTTTCACTCCCTCTGTTTCTAGAGATGCACTCTGGAACGGAGTTTTAAATCACAGGATATGCTGGCTGCTGTTAATGTTTCAAAAAAAAAAAAAAAAAAATCGACCTGAAGCTTTTTCTGTAGCGCTGAGCACCACAGTTCCTCAGCACCCTGTCACAACAGGATGTAGCCAGCCTGCTGCCTTCACCAGTGTGATCCTGGATTTACCTCAGCTGAACCAAAAGCACTGTGAATTTACTTCAGATCGACACAGGCATACATGAGGAGAGAGTTTTGATCTCATCTAATTTATTTTCATTTCTCCCCTGCGAAACAGAGAAGCCTGAGTGTAAATGAAACCTTAAGCCAGCCTTCTCTAACACAAATAACTAAAGGTTGCCTCCAAGCAGGCTCAGCCCTTTAAAGATAAGCATCCCCATTTTCTTTACCTCAATCTAAATAACAGTTGGTTGACAAGAGTTTCAAGGATCCGGCTCACTTGAAGCGCAGCTTCTTTATTTAGTACCTCAACATGATTTTGTGGTCACTTTCAAAACCATGAATGCAGCTGAGGTGCTACTCACTACTGGATCTCAGTATCTAACGGCTGAGTGTTTGAAAATCCATGCTTCAGAGCCACATTTTTCATAGCCAAAATTTAAAACGTAGTCTGTAACAAATTCTTAACACAAAATCGTCTGTGGAGAGAGAACATCTCCTCCTATATGTGTGAGACCGCCCAGTAAATACTTGTAGAGTCCTAAGACTCCTGAAGGCAAATGTTCCTGTCTTGCATATACATAAGGCAAGGCTTGTATGATCCCAGCCAGATGCAGTTGTGGGAAACAAAACAAACGACACAGAATAAAAGCCTTTACTCACAAAAGGACTGAAGATAAATTGAAGAACAACTTTTGTGCCTGAAGGTTGTGTGCTTTTTCCAAAACATAACAGACTTCCTGGAAAGATGATCCCAAGCCTGGAAGACTACACACTCCAAGCAGGCCAACGTTACCAAGCCAACACCAAACTCCCAGGCATTTTCTTTTAAATACTGTCATTTATGAGTCCTCAGTCTACTTCCTGCCTTCCTCCCCAGTGCATCCTGAAAATTAATTACAAATAAATGCTTTCTCCTCTGCTTTTGCAATGGGTGCTGCTGCGGTACTTCCAGAAGATACCTATTGATAAAAAAGCAATAAGGATATCTGCAAGCATTACGGGCACCAGAACTATTTCTCTCCGCATTGAGGCTGAGATGGAAATATACGTGGGGTGCTGTAACATGCATCAAATTAAATGGTAAAACTAAAAGAAACTGTCATCACAGACAGCAGCGCAGCCAGAAGGGAGGTTTGTGCCTCAAAACAGCTTTCTGCTTCCCCACCTGAAAAGCAGCTGGATCCTACTAACCCTGAGAGTTCAGTTTTACACCTCTTTCTCTGCAGATACCGGAACTCTCCTTTTCTTTGGGTCAATGAAGTAAAAGCTCAGAAAGGACGCCAGGAAGAGAGGAAAGACACATGAAAAAAGGATTTGATCCTTTCAGAAAAGGCCGAACAATGCGTATCTGCAGTGCTGGAAAACTGTTTTGGACATGTCCTTAAACTTCCTGATTGCCTTGAAAGAGATGACTACCAGGCATCTAGCAGTGTTGGGTGCCAGTGTTCATCACTTCTTTTCTCAGATGGTCACAGTGCCAGCCTGAGATCCCATCTCTTGCTGTAGCACATAGCTGCATTTCACTTCCATAAGTACTTTCCGATGCGGTGTCCAGCTCTCACCTGGCTTCCACAGTCCATATCACAGACCTGCAGGCACATAGCTGGTGGGAAGGAACCCACGGCGGGCCTCTGGCCCAGACCTCCCTTCTAGCTCCCATAAAAGCACTTACAGTGTTCCTTTCTGTATCCATGAGTACGTATTCATGGGCCTCTACACCACCGAGACAGAGCTTTTCAACGTCCCCGTCACCTTACATTAGCTTCCCTGTAGCCTTAACAAGGTGCAATTTGGTTTGACTGCACCCTTCAACTCTACTAATTAAGACCTCTTACACTGGTGCACTTATTGTAACAAAAAAGCAAATATATTTCTATATGATTATGTGGCCACCCCCCCTAGCAAATAACAAACAAGTTAAGAGGGCATCTGTCGACAGTGTCTTGATGGATTTCAATCTTGCAGCCTCTGCGTCTCTGCCTCTGACTGCATCAGCTTATCTGGCCTAATTAACCTGAGTTTTCCTTGCTCAACAGAAATCATCCCCATGAAAAAGACATAGCTTGCAGATTCTGAGAAGGGTTTTTCTGTTTTGAAATATGAATGAGAATATGCTCCAGGCCATCTGGTGCTGGCCTTAGTAAATTCCAGAATGGATTTATTACAAATTAAAAAGGAATTTTGGAAGTAAATTTTTTTCAGATCATTCTAGCTTTCACATGTAGCTTGAGAATGCAGAAGTGTAGTGATGTGCAGTCAATATTTGAACAAAGGTTCCTCCTCAAAATCTTTCTCCACTTGCAGTGATTAGCCCTTAGGGCTGGGGTATCAGATACCATGGCTTCTCAAAGCCAGACTTGTTCTCACATTGAAACAACTGTCACAGATAATTAAGATCTGGAAAGCACTTGCCATGTTTCGGTGGGCAATAGGTGTACCCACGGAAGAAGCCAGCAGGGCCTGCTTGCGCTACTCAGAACCCCGGGGTTTCATCCCAGCTGGTTCCCACTGCACCGTCAGGCAACGTGCTGCACAGGACAGAGGCCTCGTTTGCCACTGTCCAAAGCAACTGCAGACCTGGAAGCAGCACACCAAATGTGTGTGATGCCTAAGCTCATATGTTTTTTGTAAAGCAGGAATTATTAGACTGAGCACCACAAACATCAATGCAGCTGCACTGCTAATGAGACATGAGCAAGTACGGTGATGCACCAAACTCTTTGGAGAACAGCACCGTGTGGCACAGCCATCCCTTGTGGGATGCTCCCAGGACGTTTGTTTCCTACAACTACTTGCTGGAAATCCACTTGTTCCATGCAGCTCAGTGACACCGCTCTGCCAGTCCAGCAGCAGGCACTGGGAGCTGCCATCCAATTCAAGAATGAGAGCAGGTTTTCCTTCTGCTTGCCTGTTGTCAGGCAGGAGCAGAATTTGGCCTTTTGAGCACAAAGGAGAGGCAGAAAGATGGAGAGAGAGCGACCCTCAGATACTGCTGCTGGAGTGGGAGCTTTAAACAGGCGATTTTAAAGGCATAGTTCTGTTAAATAAATAATCCAAGAAATTGGGAAAGCTGATTTTCTAGTCAAAGAACAAACTCATTTCTGAGTAGTTTCATTCACCTGGGAATATTGCATATTTAATAGGAAAGAAATACCTACCAAAGCCCAGATGCAAGATTTACATTCAACTGAATGAAAAAGGATACTGAAAAGAATTGCTACATTTTGGTGGAAATCTTCAGCTTTCAGCATTTCTGAATTTAGGAACACTTTAATTTTCAAAGAGCTTTCACTGAGGCACGGCCATCCCCTAAAAAAAAAATGAAAAAGCAAACTTGCTGAAAAAATTAATTTCCAGTGGTTCTGTTCTATTCCCTTAGGTCTTTAAAAATCTCAGATTGAAATGGATGAATATGCAAGTGCCACTTATTGACGGCCTCCCACAAGCAGCAAAATCCTTTGAAATCATTGTGGAGGTAATTGTAGAAGAAGTTATATGCATAAAATTACTTCTCTGGTGCAATACGGATCATAAATCAGTTCACAATCAATCTATCCACAACTATTTCAATCTAGAAGATTTAAAAATATGTATCTATACTTAAAAACCCAAAGCTGAACGATTAGTAACTAAGGGACATGTGACTGGAGAACGTATTTCTCTCTCAGTGTGACGCTGCACAAAGGAGCTGTAGAGTATTTTCGCACTCACTGGCTTTAGCACAGCCCTGCTGGCTGCTGGGTTTTGCACTACCTAATTACACCAACGTGGTGAAAATGTTTGGCCAGGCCAGCACACCGGTTACTGCACTAGCTAACAGAAAGTTGTAGGGCGAGCAGGAGTGACCAGGCACCAAGATTACGGGGTCTCGTAATCTCCACTTTAACGCAGCCACTGCTGCGTTAAAGATGGTCACGTTCATATCCCTGCTCCTTTGCAGGCATCAATGCCAGCTGCTAAACCAAACACTGGACTCCGAGCACAGTCCAGCATGCAGGCGGTGCCAGGCCCGGATTTGAATACTTTGTTCTGCTAAAAGAGTTGGGATTTTTTTTTTTTCCTGTCACATTCTGCTTCTGCATAAACTCAAGGGTGAATAGTAGACTATAAGTGTAACACAATATTCTTAACTTTTCCCTTAAATCTCTTGAAACTCAAGAGGTCACCTTCACAAGTGCTGCTTTAGCGGGTCATTCGGTGTAAGGCTTTAATTGGTTTTAGGGAGCTGGCTTACAGGTGGGAAGAAGGGGAGGGAAAGCATCGACTGCAGATCAATCAGACCGGCGGCGACCAGGGGAAAGCTGTGTTTTCTCAAAGAAGCTGGCAGGCTACACGTCACTAACAGCACCTGTGTGGGGCTGAGGCCACTTTCCAGGTAACCTCATAAAAACACAAAATGATGTGCTCTATTTAACGGATCCTGTGCATCAAAACACAAGCAAGCATTTTTATGCTCACAAAAAGGAATGGCAGGGTGGGCTGAGATGAAATGTAGAGCAGGTATGTCCTCTAAGGCCCACACCCAAATTTTATTTCCTCCTAGGAAAAAATCCTACAGCAAGGCCCTGGATCAATTGCTTCATTTCATAAGTAGGAAAATATTTTAAAATGTGAAATAAATACATTCAGTGGACTCTGAGCTTTGCAGAGGAAGAGACTCTGCAAAAGGATATTTCCAAAGGACAACATGAGCAGATTCTGACTGTGTTCACATACTTACAATAACAGTAGGTGAAATACATTATTAGTGACTGTTGATGTTGACTTTTACATTTTCCAAGGGTAAGGTTTATGACTAATGAGTCCCATAGTAGCCCCATGTTACAAGAAATAACACCATTATAATATCAAAGCTGTAACCAGAGCACAGAGCAAACGGCAACACAAAGCTGGAGTGGAATCATGCTTACGCAGTGGGTTTTCTCCTCTCTGCTTTAAAGGGATTAGTTTTTAAATTAAAAACGAAGGTGGCTGCTTTTCACCTCAGAAGTGATTTGGAGAACTACCTCTGGCCCACCCAAATTTCCCTGACCTGTTTGTGGAATGGGAAGGTGCTGTTTCCCTGTCTCACCAGGCATCCTCCTGCACCACCAAAAGGATGCTGCGCCGCGCACCGGGGCGGTCGCGGTCTCTGAGGCACTGGAGCTTGGGTCCCATCTGTGCTCCAAGTCAGGGACAGGGCTGAGCCCCTTGGGCTCCCTGGGCGCTGTCCTTCTGGTCCTTACCTTTGGCTTCTCAAACTACAGGATTTCAGCCTTTTAAATAAATCTGGTGGGAGGCATTGGCTGCTTGAAGCGAGCATTAAGGAATCCTACCACGGATCCATGGATTTGTAGGAACAGGCAGTGCCAGCAGGCCCCCCTGAGATACCTTCAGGAACATCTCTACCCTGAAGAGCTAAGCGTACTGTATATGATATGGATAAAGCTGTTTCACAGAAAAAGCTGAATGGAGAAGCCTTTTTCCATGCCATTACGTTCAACAGTAAAACAGGAGACACGAGGCAAAAACCAAGGCCTGCTCAGCTGAAAGTTTTCATTGCTGGACTTTCCATTTTAGAAAGAAAAACCTTATCTGGTTGCACTGTGAATATCTACCTGTAAGTATATATACATATAAAATCCAGAGTAATTTTAAAGCACAGTCCATAAAAACTGCGTACATAACATTGCTGACAATGTGATAAAATACCCACAGGAATGGGTGCTCCTTTTATACTTTTGCACCATTATCTACACACCTCCTACCACCTTCACAGTGGGAAGCTGAGAAGGATCATAACTGATTAGTTTTGTGCTCTGCCTACATATCTTGCTGACAATCACATCTGTTAGAAGCAAAAATCATGCTCACAACTGACCTAGCCATGACGGTAAATCCCAGTAGCACAAGATCTCTCCTTGCTGGTGTAACTTGCTGCCCCCTCTTCACGCACTCAGCTTCAGGCACCTGAAACTTTGCCAGTGCGAGCCCCAGGCCATTTGCCAGGCAAGCACAGGTTTGTGCACCCTTCCTTGCTGACGGCCCTGAGGACAGGAGCAGAGGCACCACAGCGTGCCAGTGGTGAGCGGGAACAGGACAGCAGACGCAGACCACGCCGAACACAAAGCTCGGTGTGACTTTACCAACAAACTCCCTTAGCTTGCAGCATGTTACAAATGTTGGTGTTTTCCTTCAGAGAAGCTGAAGGGTGCAATAAACCCATATGTTGCTACCTGCCTATGGTGCCCACACTCTCCTGGTATCATCCTCTAAGATGTTTAAAGTGCTGATGCAAGATGTAGTATCACAAGAAAAATGAAAAGTGAATTTTGAAGCATGGGCTGGAACAACCTGAGAGTTTCTATTCTGTATTTCACGGTCATAGTTTATTATTATGTCTGTATTATAGCAGCACTCCTGCCAGCTTCAGTAAAGTTTAGAATTTTATACTTTTTCCACACACACTCCTATTCAAAAAAAATCTGCTTGCATGAATATCCATGGCAATAAAATACACACACTGAATGAAGCAAAACCTCTAACCCAACTAAATGCTTCCTACAGCACTGCTCCATCGCCTGGCCAACGCTCATCGCTCTACATGGGCAGCTCTGCAGAACGCGGCCTTCCCCTCCTCAGCTAACCTACCGTTGCTCAGCTGAATAAATAAATTGTTGCAGGTCGCTATTTTTATCTTGGGTCTGTATCCATTGCCAAATATCATTCCTTCCCTTCTCCTCTTGCTACAGAGCTTTCATGAATTCTCTTTGCAGCGGGCCAGAGAAGCTCTCAACAGCCCATCCCAGCCTTTCCCAGGGGCTGCCCTTCTGTCTTGTCAGAGCTCTCAGAAAGAGAGAAAGGCAGGAAAATAATACACACAGCTGGCATGGATGGTACATCTTTTGCCTCATTTTTGCATTTTTACTTCTTTCCTTCCTGTACTATGCTTTCAAAGTGTTTATTACATATAGCACACCAAAACATGGTTTGCCTGCTGTGTGTGAGTTTCCCTTATTCCAACTCAGAGATTACCTCATCAGGTCACAACTCTTCAGAAAGAAGTTATAATTGCTGCTTAAATTGCTAGCATCCACAGCAGGATCAGACTGGACACCTCTGACAAAGTCCATCGGCAGCTGCCCCTTGACAGGGCATCTTCCTCTGAGCCTTGTCTCCTTGGTATGTGTTAAAGATGCCACTACACACAGCCGCGACCTCTGAGACTACATGCTCTTTGATTTTCAAACTGTGTATTTTTCTGACAGCCCCGTGTGTGCTACAAGAAGCATTTGTCCGTTGCCGGGCTTGTTTCATCACTGCAAAAAGAAGCTGCCATTTCCAACAGCTGCAAATATTGCAAGCCAATTAGCAAGACAAATTAACGGAAATACCAGGTGCAATTCATCTATCCGTTCATTTGATGGACGTGCATCTCCACCCACTTACTATTACCTTAATGAAGATGCCATAAAACCTCCTCGTTACCAGGGAGTCAGTAATTAGTACAGTTTAAGTGTGTGTAAACTCAGGAGCTGTCAGGCTATCTACCCAGTAGGGTAGCTATTAGCGAAATGAAAGAGGGAAGGCCCAGAATGCAAATCAGAGGCTGTGTGAGCTGGATGATTTCACTTTTGTGAGCGGCTTGATGGATGTCCCCATGAGCACAGGAGCCTGGCCCCCGCTCTTGTGCCTGCTGTTCCTAGAGTGCTGCATCAGACCCCAGATTCAAGTAATTCCTGTTTCTTTTTCAAAGAAATTTTCTTTTTTTCTTTCACTGTAAAATTACTTTTACAGTGTTGCATTGATGCAGTCTGAGTGCCTCATTCATTTACTCCACCAATCTGGTTTAAAAACCAAACCCACACCAGGTCTGAGACTATGACAAGCCTGACATAACAGACCAACTTGCAAATATCAGCTAATATTGCGAGGAACAGCTAAGTTCTGCCTTCCTACACCCCAAAGGTGAGCGGCTGCTTTAATGCACAACTCACTGTAAACTTTACTGAAAATTCCAGGCAGCTGATCCAAAAGAACAGTCAAAATTAAGCCTCTATTATATCTGAATAGCTCTGAACTTTTGAAATGCTGAGCATCATCTGAATTGTTCAGCTGAGCTCATGCTCTTGTCCCCATCTATAACAGCCAGTGATCAAAAAAGGCACTTCCTGAAACAGGTCAAAACGTGCTTCATTGCCACGTCAGTGTATTTGTTTTGAGGATTGTGGCTCTTTTTTGTTGGTTTTTTTTTTTTTTTTTTTTCATGACTGATGTGGAACCACAAAGATCTTGCAGAATAAACAAAAGAAATGTTAGGTTTTTTTTTTAATAGAAAATTTCATAGTGATGATTAGCAGGCTGGGGAAATTTTACTTTACAAAGAGAAACTATAAAGGAAGTGGCTGTTTATCCAGTTCCTGGGAAAATAACTAAATGCTGGCTGGTATTTATTCAGCTGAATTATTAGAATAGCATTTGCTTCTATACTTAAAGTTGTGTCAGCATTTCCAGTATGAAACTTAGCACTTAAGGAAATCAACCCAGAAGCAAATTGGTTAATAAATAAAAAGAACCCCAATAAATCAAATTAGCTTTTTATAAAGTTAAATTGCTTTTTAAAATTCTGATGATTTAAGAAGATATTGAAAAGAACAAAGAGAGGTTAGTAGCAAAGTGTACCAGAAAGCCTTCGGTATGTTTCCTTACAGAGAAATATTTGAGATGTCTGTAAGGTAAGATTCAAGAAGCACTTAATATTTTTCCGCAGTGCGTATCAGAATAAAGAAACTGGGAATTATCTCCTGGACAATCTCGTCATTTAAAGTTGTTTTTCTGCGTAAGGACAGAAATGGACTCTTATTTTGAATTTCAGATAATTTCTGTGATATTTTTCATCCTTTTTTTAATGGTTTTGTTTATTAGAGTCTGGTTACCCACTACAAAATTTCAGTGAACTGAATATTTTGATAAGGGTTTTGATTAATATGATTAAAAAGCTTTTTCTCAATAATTACTAAGTACTATTTCATTTGAAAGATATTGACACTCCCCTGTATATTTAAAGAATAATATTTTTCAGTCACTATAACAAATCACCATATGCTTCTACTCAGGCAATACGCGTGTATCTACACTTTCAGTCCTATTAAATTGAAGCTACTCTGGTGTGCAAAGTTACACACTTGAACAGGTTTTTGAAAAATTGTCTACTTTTTTTTTTTTTTTTTCCTGCAAGCAATAGCTCTGAACTAATCCAAAGTACTGAAACCGCTACACTCGTGTGTACAGAAGGATCTTTGCCAGGACAACATACATGCACACACACACAAAACCAAAGCACCTTAGCTAATCCAGGTGCAGAAAGCTCCCACTTAAAAATTACTGAAAAAAAAAAATAAAATTACAACCCAGCTGCTTCTTGGGACACCTTCTCCCTCTTCCCCAGCTCAATGCCCCACCACCTTATCCTCCTTAGCACAAGGCACTAGTCTGCAGCATTAGGAGAACTGTGTGTTTGGAAATCAGCGTGTTTCCCCTGGTGATACTCCCTCAGGTATTTCTGTCAACACTTCTTTCACCCAGCGTCAGCTGCCCGCAGCACAAGAGGGACGACCGCGGCCGTCACCACTCGGCGTTCTCCATTGCTTGCCCAAAACCAGCATCTGTCGCTGCAGCAAGGTTCCTGCCCAGGACCAGCTCACTGCACTGGCACGACATAAGCGGTGCTAGTTCTGAGAACATCATGACATAGTTCAGCCCACAGCTCTAGCTCTCTACTGGTGAACCGTGCCAACGGAAATGCTCCTAGCGTTGGCCCTGTTGTCCTTTGGGTTGCGTCTTGTGTGGGTGACCCCTGAAGTACAACATGATGCCACACTGTTTATTTATTTATTCTTCCTTATTTCAAATGATTAAGATGATTAATGCAGCTACCTTTACTGCAGTGACCTCTGCTTTTTGGGGGCTGTCCTTGAAGGACATCCGTTTAAGGAAAACGCTGATAAAACTAATCTCTCCTCATCAGGCTATGCAAATGATGACTCGGTTAGAACCTGTGAACACCTGCTTCATAAATGTGAAAATCTGCTGGAAGAGACTTAGAAACTCCACTGGATGTGGCAATAACCTCTATAAGAAAAAAAAAAGGCTGCTGTAGTGAACAGCAGGGCTGTAAACCACTATTGCACCTTTGGAGAACAAATGTGGCACAGTTCAGACTGGCTGGTGGAGGAGTAAAACACAGCCAGGCAGCTGGAAGTTTCAGGATGTCATCTTTAAGATGAAGAAGACATGGGAAGCATTTCTGGTGACACCAGCAAACACCAAGGCTGCACAAAGGCAACATCTCCATATTTGATAGCTGTTACTGCAAAGTCTAGGAGAGTATTTCACGCTCAACAGATGAGAGATGCTTCTCCATTTCCTGCCTCCACCCTCCAATTTACAGGCAGACTATGATTTTCTTGGACAGCCTTTGTCTGTCAGAATGACTCACCATATGCAGCTCCTGTGAAGAAGCTCTTTCCTCTAGAACATTTCTTAGGAGCATGGTTAGAGCTAGGCGTGAAGGTGTCCCGTTTAAGTATTCGCGGAGAACCTGCCTGGCAATCCCCTTGGAAAACTTTCCACCTTCACCGGCACCCTCTGCTCCAGAATCTGAACACCCTCTGCAAAATCAACACCAGCTGCAAAAGCACCCAGATCTTTGCCAAATTTCCATTTGCAGAGTCACAATTTTGCTCTCAGTTAGCTCGTAGGATTGTTTTTTAAGGAGCTTATAGTGATTTATTTCTTGTTTTCTATGTCTGTCCACATGGATGTGCTTAAGGCAAAACCACAGCAGCAGTGCGTTGTCGTTTCTGTGTTGGAAAGGCTGTTGCAAATGACGGAGTTCAGTATAATCTGGAAAGAACAGACTAGATGGACCTGCTCACCTCTGGTAAACAGCAGCATTGGGTAAAGGTTAAGCAGCAGCACAATTGGAGCTGCAGTGGTCTAACCATACAAACAAGGTGAAAGCACCAGGATGTAGCAGCTTCTCCAGGAATCGGATTTTTCCTCCCCCCTAAATGTGTCTGTCAGCCACAGGAAAGAGTCAAAAGAAAAGCTCTTCCTCTCACTGCAACTTTTCCCTGCAGATAGGAATGATCCTTAAACAGACAGGGCGCAAAACGCCTTTTGCCTTTATTTCTCCCAACAAAGAACAAGGGGGGTGCTGTAAAAGATGGGGGCACAACCTGATTGCTCCTCATTGACTCAGTTCTGGTTCCCTGTAATGCGTAATGTAGCTTAATGCAACATACCAGTTAGGATATGATATCTAAGAAGGAGCTAGAACTACCAGCCAAAAATTGTTCCAAACCAAACAAATTTAACGCTGGGTTGCATATTTGGTCGGCTAAATGATGTCTGTATTTAATTTTCACATGGCTGCGCGTTTCTCTGAGTCAGCTGGACTAAGAGGTGAGAGATTTGAAGAAAACTTGCTCTTGTGATATGCCCAGCTGAGTCAAAAGTACGTAGCATCCAGACCTTTGGGAAAAACCACTGGGTGAGATTTCCCACTCGCTTTGCAAGCTCCTGAGCCTGAAGTCGACACCAAAGGGTGCAAGCGGAGGTGAGCCCATGCTTCACAGCCACTTTTCCACAAGAAAGGTGCAGCGGGGATCCTGACAGGGGCCCAATGTCACCTTTGTCCCCTCAGGACTCCGTCGGGGACAGCATTGCAGCCTCCAGAGCAACCGCTTTGCCTCCCCCTTTTTTATAAACACAGCTCCTTAGCAGAAGGCTTCACGTTTTTGATGTTTTGCCTTGTTATTTCAAAGAATGAAATTACCTGTTGGGGACGTTTGGCATATAGTTCTACCACCAGAGCAGAACTATTTTAAATACTACTAGATTATTGTAGTTCTCCTTCAGGAATACTTCAGAAATAATTTTGCTGCCCTCTAGCCTGCCGTTGAAATCTCTCTCGCAGGCCAGCATTATCCTTCACGAGCATTTCTGAAATAGCTTTACTCACTTTACTGTCCTTTTCATTACTATTGAAATCCTTCCAGAATGCTAAAGTCAACCTTCAGCAAGATGCCAGAATAACTTTCACATTCTGGAAGGGTTTCAATACTGATTTAAAGGATATCAAAATGCACTTTTATCTCTTTTTGTTTCGGAGGAAGGATTGTGGTGGTAAAATATGGATGTATGCACTTCACTATGTTGTGTTGCGTGTTTATATCAGCACGTATAACCACTCAGGTAGGAGTAATAGTGGTCCTGGAAACCAGAGGAAGTTATTTGGAAAAAGAGCTTCTAAAAATTGCCAAAACATGAACTGAGGGGGCAGCAGGGGATGTGGTTTTGTTTGCTTAATGGACCTGCAAGTGAATTCTGCTGTTCCTACTCTGACAATGAAAGTTCTGAGGGCATGAGCCAACTTCTTTGATTAAAATGAGAAATGATCACAAACCTTTGCCCCAAACCCTGACTGAACCCAAATTAAATCTATTTTGAGGTGTGAAAAGTTCCTTCTGTTTTTTGTTGCTGTGCACGCCTGCGTTCGACAGGGGGAAATGTTTAAACACTGCAACAAAGACCACGCTCGTAATGTTTCCAGCTCCACAAGAACATCCCAGAGTCCTGGGACACATTTCTACAGCACTCATTCTCACCTGGCGTTACTTTGAACGTCCAGCATATCTGATGCAGAGGGCACTTACTATTCTCATTAACTCCCTTGGTTCAGGTCTCTGTATTAAGTCATACAGAAATATAAATCAGCTCCAGATTCCCACAGCTGACCTAAGCATTCTTGCTACTAGCTTTCTGCAAACACCAAAGAGGCTGCTACTTGTGTGGGGCAGAGAGAGCAAGCCAAAACCCCACCTCGGCTGTCATTTGAACCGAGTGCTTCGTGAAACAAGAACCCTCCTTCTTCAGCTCAGAAACGTGAGGGGCATCAAGGCACCATGCTCCTCAGCAGCCCCACCTGGCCAGCACGTTGGTTTCTGCTCAGCCTGCTGTCATTTAGGGGAGCTGTTCTCAGGCTCATCCCCCTGCCTGGGCACGGCAGCCAACAAGAAGGTGCCTTGAGGCGGGCTGCGGGTGCCAAAGGCAGTTCCGCACCCTTTCTGCGTCCAGCCATTATTTAGGAAGGAAGAACTGTGGTAGCTGCTGGCATTTTCAGGCTCTGGCATGCGATCTGAGCTCTGCTGCGTTCTACAGCTCTGACCAGAATCAACAGAATAGAAATAAAGTGATGAATGCCTACGTGCTCACTGACTGTTTCTCAGCCCTCTTCTGTTCAAACAGATTTTTGTCCACCAGTGTTTTTTCCTTTTTTCTTTACAATTGTATCCACAACTAGTGGGGATCAGCTAGGACCATGAGGTCAAGTGAGCTTCTCAGCAAGAAGTCCAAAGAGTTTTGATTTAAAACAAAATCTTCTGAAAAGATTTCCTACTGTGTCAATAAAAAGCCTTATTAAACTTTCATGAGGTATCCAATGATGTTTTTAAAATGGTTTGTCATGAATGGAAGCCTGTAGCTAAACCAATACACAAACGCATTGATGTGATTTTTTTGCGAACACCTTATATGAATACTTCTAACAATGCTACTATGCAGCTTAGAAATACAAAGTCTGAAGGACCTGATCGCATTTCGTCTTCTGTCTCAGTATAAAACCAAGGCTGTATGTTCTGCACAGGAGAGCTGACACACTTATCCTGCTGTAAAAACCTACGGGCAAAAAGTCTCTTTTTACCCCTGTAGGAGGTCGCAAGAGGCACAAGGCTGCCTCTGGAGCAGCCAAGCTACCCCGAGAAAAGCAGCTGTGCATGTGTCCCCATAAGGCTGTGCTCTGAGGCAGTGAGCTCATTTTAACTGCATCGCAATGAGATCACATGCAAGAGAAGCATCTACAGTAGGGTCCAAGAGCAGCTGCTTCAGTACTGCTAGCAAGGTCCTGCTCCTGCAAAACTCTTGAACGCAATCTGAACATTAAGCACATGAGTGAGACCTGGGGATTAGAGTGCTCACAGTCTCATCATCACACAAGTGCTTTCCAGGATTAAGGTCTATTCAAGTGATATAAAGCAGTGACAGGTTCTCCTCTCCAGGGTCATGAAACTGCCTCTTGGATTCAAAGAGGACTTGCAATTGTTTGGCTTATTTCATAGCAGGTTCATTTAATTATTGGAGGCAAAAACATTTAATCTTTCCCTCTTCCAGGATTGCATCCCTGCTTTGTTTTTTAAAGTGCTGCTGCTGGAGGATTTAGAGCACGGCGGTAAAAGCAGTCTTGATCATATTCCCCACCCCGCCACATATTTTCACTTTCCCAAGTCTCCACTTCAGAACACCAGCTATTCCTCATCACAAGGGGACCTTTACTACAACAAAATATTATTTTAAAGCCATACTAACAGTAATTAGAGGCAATCGAGTTTTATCAACTAACACAAACTGTGGGATTTCAGACTTGGATTTCAGCTGGTATTTTAATGAAGTGTGCGCTAACAACACAAAATCTTCTGTCACTCCAGCAGCTGAGTTTCATATACAGACCTTTGCTAGGGAGACCATGTGTTAACACTCAGATGCTTACAGCACATGAGCGTACACACCAGCAGCCCACAGATCCATCACCTAGGTCAATTTCCTATCCCCCTTCCCCAGCCCAGAGAATGATGTGATGCAGTGGGTAGGAGCTCTTGCTCAGGCCCTACGAAAGCCGACTGCAAGACCCAACCCTTTCTGTTCCAGCCCTACGTCTGCACCCCTGGCGTGGCAGCCAGTACTTTTGCCAGCTATTTACACAACCATGAATGCTGTCGTTTGCTGTGAATGTCACAGCTGGGGATGATCCTGTGTCCACCAAAGCAGAAGAACATTTTGCCACCGACTGAAGAGGGTGATGGGATCCTGTGGTGTTGCTCTGGGGAGGAGACCAAGTTCTGGTCTCTTCAGCAGCCTGTGGAGCCTTTCACATCGCAAGCTAATTGGATCGTGTCTGTCAGCCCACCTGATTTTGGTGTCCTACATAATGCTCCATAAAGTTTTTACTGGATAGAAATACTTCACTGTGGGGTCTTCAGTGCCGATCCCTCAGAGCATGTAGCCACCTTGAAGGGAAGCAGACACTAAAACTCAAAAATATCTGCAGGAAGGAGTCAGGGATGGGCGAAGATCTTACTGGTACTTGGGAAGCTTTATCCATGCAGATGAAATGAAAACTTTCCAAGCTTAAGCAAAGATTGTTCGTAATTTTGCACACACATTTATTGGTATGTATGTGAGGTTTTTTTTTTTTTTTTTCCCTTCAGTTGACCACATTATTTCATATCTTATCATACTTTCATGTCATACTTTACATATTGGCCCAAAAAATCTAAGTGTAAACACTTGTGTTATCTGTTTGACCTGTTGGTGAAACAACCACCAAGGCTGGGAAGAACAACAGTAAAATCTATTGTACGAAAGCATAAAGTGTTTCTCAAAGACATCGGAAAGCACACAGCACAGAGCAGGAATTCCAGCATTCAATGTGAATTTCTGTGACACTTTATCCTCTAAATCTCATCTTGACAAAAACCACAAAGCTAACTAGACTACAACTTCGATGAAGAGAAGGCTTCTTTTTTAAAGCAGCTGGCCATAAATGATCTTATGATCTTGATATTGAAGATGAACTACCAGGCTCATTGGTACAACAATTTGATTAACTTTGAATTCATTATCCGCACTATTGCTATCTGAATAATTGCAAATTATGCCAGAGAAAAGCAGTGTGACTTTGCTCAAGTTAAAGCTTTTCTCTTTACAGATGTGAGACTGGTGCTGAAGATGAGCTACTCAACTGAATTATATTGCAATCTGATTAGTCTAGAACATCTATCTACTGTAGCAGCTTGCTGACTTAGGACAAATGAAGCACGCAAAACCTCCCGTTAATTTGTTCTGATGCCCAGTGACCCAGCCTGTTTTCAGCTGAGACATCTTCCTCTCATCTTGGCAAAGTTGTAAACATTTTTCCTAACAACCATTGCTGTTGATGCCAAAAAGTAACTCGAGACTTTGGACCCTTCTTCTGCCTGTGCTGGCTGCAAAGAATGTGACAGTCTGGTGACCAAAGAGAAGAATCATGGGGAAGAGAAAAAAGATGCTTGCTCGATTTGCATGGCCCAGCAATATGATGGCGGAAAACAAGTACCAGCACAGAAAAGGTGGAGAGATGCTTCAGGCAAAGCCAGCTCCTGGAACAATAATGTCTGCACACGGCCTCAGTGCGTGGTCCTGGAGCAACCTTCCTACAAGTTCTGCATTTGACACGTCAGCTTGATGATCAAACATGTTCTGAACATTTGTTACCACAGCGTCTGTACAGCAGGCAAGTATTACTGAAAACTGTGTCATTCCACTGCTCTCCTTCCCCAGACACACAGAAGAAGGAAAGTTATTCTCATGCAAATACAGACATGCACAGATGATGCTGGATGCCTGCTGTCCTACCAGAAGAATTTGGAACATCAAAGAATTCAGATCCATTTTTCCCAGGAAGAGGGAGATGTTCAGAGCTAAGTGGGTGGATAGAAAAATGTGAGGAAGCTTGAACTTGTGCTTAGCAAAAACAACTGATGGATTGCTGGGAAGATGGACGTACGAGTAGTCTGCCGAGAACAAGTAGTGCAAGCAAGCATTTCCGGCTGATGCCGAGCTAGACGATCACAGCAGTCTCCTTCTGCACCCAGACCTGCAAGCCATTTACATACATGCAGCTGCAGGATTTGCATCTATAAAGACGTTTGCGTGAGGACACAACCCAGACTCTGGAACAGGACGTAGTTTGGCACACCTAATTCCAGCAAGCTGATTTCTAACGTGTTTATTTCCCATGTGGTACCCACAGAAATACAACGTGTGCAGCTAACTACTTCAAACACAGTCAGAGGAAATTGCCTTGGGACTGCACATGGTTAATTTTAGTATCTGTTGCCCTACCAAGCAGGAACCACTCTGCACTGGTTGCTTCAGTGGACTACCCTATAATTTAACAGTCTCAGTCAGCTGTCTTCAGCTTCTTCCACGATGACCAGAGTCGTGCCAGGAATACATGAAATAGCACTGAAATGACAACTCTCATTTCGAAATAATCTGTTCCAACAACTTATGTTTATTTTTTTGATTGTGTGGTGTGCTTTTCTAATCGTTCAAAACTAATTGATGAAATTACGTACCAAACATCACTAACAATAACACGGCATTCAAGAAGCATTGGTTAAATGTGGTCAGTCCTTCAGTCACCTCACCTTGTTTCTAGTCTCTCCGAACCACTGTAGCTCTTTCAACTAAGTTCTTTGGAGAGCCAGAGCCATATGACAAAAGGAAGATGCTTTAGAAGGATTCCAGGAGTTTGAAATTTGTTTTGAATTGAGCTGGAGAAAACATTGAAATGTTGCTAGATTTGCACATAGGAAACTTGTAATGAAGATTCATCTAGGACTGATCAAAATCACTCGCTCACATTTCTTGACCACCTTTGCCAATTATTTACACTCAAACCACTCTTGCCAGACGAAGGAGGATTAATGCAGGTTCTTCACAGACACGGAGAATGTGTGTGGACAAAGACACTGAGTGCTTCAGCTCCCACAGTCGTGCCGGTGCTTAACACTTGCCATGCTGGAAGATTTGCACAGCCAGCCCCTGTACCCCACTGAGAAAACCCAGAAGACCTGAGGGTGCTAACGGGAAGCGCCGTGGCAGCAGCTGCAATAATGCTTTGTCTCAACCTGTTGTACAGCTCATGAGATGTCTATCACAACAACTGAACAAGCAAGGACTGCACAATGCAGGCACATTAAGTATTAATGTATAATACAATAAATACTAGATAAATAGATAAATACGTAAATTTCAGAGACTGTCCTGCAAGTCTTACATGTCAAAATCAGAAATGATTTCAAATTGCAAGCTTCATGTTTTATTTCACGACAGAGCTTTCTGTTGCACAGCTTTCTACATACCAGCAACAGAAGCGTGTGACTGCCGGCAGCTGTAGGATGTGCTTGCTGGTGGTCTGCAGGAATGCCTTTCAAACAGAGAACAAAGATGCCTCTCCACGGCTTTGAAAGCTCCCTGTCCCTCTCTCAGAAAATCAAGCTATTCACTGATCACGTGGTGAAATTATTTACAGGAGGACCTGAGGACCTGGACACAGGTGATAGATTTCCTGAAGGGACGTTTTAAAAGGACGAGAAACACCGCAATGATTAGTGGCTTTCTAACTAGCTAGGTAGATAATATTTCCCCTCCTTTCTAAAGCACATTACTATGTGGACCCCACTCTTAAAACAATAAATTGAAGCAGAGACAGAAAGCACAACCAGGGAACAGTGCTGTAAATATACACTCTCAGCTCCTCCCTACAAGAAATTAGGAACTGTTGTGATAGCAAGAGCATCGAGTTTCTATAATCTTACTAGAGGAGATGATATAAAGGTACTGTAACAGAAAGTATATGCATTTACAGAATTATAGGATTGAAAGAATAAAATTATTTTGTAAAAAAAAAAGAAATAATTCCATTGTAAAAGAGAAACAACTTAAGGAAATGGAAATAAAAAACAGTGCTGGATTAAATACAAAGATCATCATAGAAAAGGGTAAATATTTTACAGAACAGCCGTGAAATGACTGTGATTGGTAGCCAACAAGCTTATGACTAAGTCGTTTTTTTCCTTAGCAGAAGAAAATACTCATTAATGAAGAATAATGTCCTGAAAATGTGATCTAAGTGCAGAAAAGTGGTGTTTATCTTTGGCTTGTGATGCTGACATCAACAATAGAGCTCTCATATTAACCCACTGCCCTTAAAAATAAACAGAAGTGCACTTTAATCTTGGCATTTCTACTTTTAACTGAGATTAGTCCCTCTACTTTGTTGCACTACAATTAAAGTGCAGGAAAACATGTAGAAATTAAGCAAAAATTATGAGTACTTTTTAGAGCACAAGAATCTTACTAAATCCTAGTTCAGGCTCTTACGTCAAAACATTTCTAAGATGCATGAAGCCCTGCGACATTCTAGCTTCATGGCAACAATCATTTGCCTAAAACATTTTTAAAAGTATTTATGCTCCTAGCATTAAATATCAGTCCTTGCAAACACAACCCTTGATGTTTGCCTCTCTGCAGTTCCCATATATTTGTCACTGGCTTTTCAAAGTAGGGCAGCACCCACAAGTTTTGACTTCTCCAGGCTCCCACCCAGCGCTGCAGAATCCGGACTGAGTTATGCCTTGGATTTCAACTGGAAATGGATCAAGACCTTCGTTCAGTGATTAAACAAGCACTCGGTTTTCGAAAAGCTCTCCCTCAGGGTGGAATTCACGCAGGGCAAAGGGCGAGAGGAGGCAGTGGCGAGGTCTGGCGTTGCCTTTCCCAGCAGCGGGTGCATGGAGCAGGGCCTGCTGCCCTGGCTGGGTAGGTTCCCAGTGGCTGTGCCCTCCAGCACTGCCCTGTGCTATCCAGCTGTTCTCAACACCAACAACCAAATCCCCTTCTTTCCCCATGGCTCCCTTTACCCAGCACACATCTGCCTCCTTGTCAGTATCGGAGTCCCAGTTTCACTGGCGCTGAGGGACAGACAGAAGCTAAGGAGAGATTACATGGAGACTGAGATGACCCCAAAGAGGGGAATTAATAGAAACAACAAAAAGCAACAACGCACACTCTGTGCCAGGATTACAGGCAGGGCAACACCAACAGCGTCCCGTGTTACCAGCAGTTCCACCAGAGGCTTAGATGGAGTGATTTGCTGCCTGCCTGTGCTCCCTGACTGCCCTGTGTAGTGTCCCCACTGTTCTTGCAACCTAGGTTTGCCCTGCCTATCTGCCTGGGACATGCTTTTCCCTGAGCAGCAGTGGGGGAAAATTTGTGCTAAAATGCTGCTGTGAATCCGTTAAATGAAGAAGTTACATGCTCAGAAGAGACCACTGGGAAAGAAAGGTCAATTTCCTGTGAGGAGCTGCTCCAGCATCAAACACATTACTCAAAGCGCTAAAATGCAAACAAGGTGGAGTCAGTGGAGTTGACATTATGAAGCACAGATGACAATGGAGGGGAAAGTCTGAGCCTGAAATCTCCAGCTAATACCATCTAAATTCCATGAAAATGCTCCACTGGTATCACTACCCATCGAAATGTAAAAAACAGGAGAAGAAAATCAAATGAATGACTTTTTCAGTTACTCTAAACAAAGAAAAAAAAAACACCTAATCTTTTGATCCAACCAAAGCAATCAAAAAAAATCTGTTTCAGTTAACAAATTCACTCTTCTATCTGTTCCTACCCATTTACAACTTTTGGACTACTCTAAGTGCAGCCTTTTCAGGCAGTTTGGTTCTTTCTGCATCTGACGCACATTATAGCACTTAGGTGCATCCTTCTTCTTGTGCAAGTGCCTTCAGCATTGCTGCTGAAGACAGTACCTTACCATTTTTCTACTTTTATTTTTAAGGTATTCACTGTCAGAATGCGTTTTTCAAAAAATCACTCTTCATGATTTTATCAAGACACAAATGCCAAAATCCATTGTGCCTCCTGCACCTAGGAGATTTCAGAGCTGAGAGAGCAGCGAGCTAAATATTGGTTTGAAAACACATTCTGGTTTTTCTTTAGAGGTGCAGGGTGGCAGAGAGCATGGATGGAATTTCCAGCCAGCAGCACCTGTGTCATATGTACAAGCATCTTCCTGGTGTGTTCTGTCTCTGCGCTGCTCCATCCAGAGTTAAAATGAGAAGTAAGAGAGTCAAGGACCAGCTAAGAAGAGCACATCACCACGTTCACGCTGCTGGTGAGACAGAAATGAGTGTTGGTAAACCCAGAGCATCAAGCACGTTTTGGCAAGCTCCTCCCATGCGAGAAAGGCTTATTCAGAACATGCCTGGAGGTGGGGAGCTGCAGTGACCGCTGTAAAGAGCTTCCTTCATCCGCTCCTGCTCTGCAGGGAGTGCAGCAGCATGCTGCACCGTGTGCATCTGCACTTTTGCAATGTGAGGCATGTAAGTCACAACCTCCATGGGCCACCCTAGCAGCTCTGAGAGCTGCCCTTGGAGAGCTCTGTGCTCTGGGAAGCTGGTAGTCACAAGGGAACCACTTCGGCAGCAGTTCCGACGTGCCACCCATTTGAGGGGCACATTCCACACTCCCTGCTGGACGTGTTGGGAACCTTTCTTCACCGTGGGGCCGCCCACCTCCTGCCAGGATGGAACATCACCCCCTCACACTTGGTTCACTCACACAGCATTAGCTCCCGGGGCCTTCCCAAAGGCACATTTTTCCCAGATAGGCTGGTTCTTAGTACATGTCTATTTTCTGGTCATTTCCCATTTGCTCCTTGCATTCATCAGGATTCAGGTGAGGCAGCGGGCACTCTGAAAATGACCTGCCCTTCCCGTAAGCTTGAAAAATTCTTTGAAGATGAGAGTACGGCAGACAAAAGATGTTTCATCTCCCATCAGCTGTAGCAGGAGGTTTACGGCTCACTGGAACTCTTCTTCCTATATGCACAAGCATCTCCTGAGAGTTCAGAAAGCTGTGCATGAATATGTAGGTATGCACAAAGCAAGCAAAACAGATGTTGCACTGATCTCTGCTGGGGCATCTTAGAGCACAGAAGCTAACCTACAGCATCTTTTCCAGCTGCTAGTTTAACCTTCCCCTCCTCCCCTCGAAAACGCAGAGCTCTGACTGCTGCAGGGCTGACCAGCTTGGGCTAAAGGAGGCTGCCACGCTGACGGGGCCCATCACTGTGGGGAAGGCTTTATGCCAGCTCTCTCCTTGGCCAAGTGCAGGGCAGCCCAGGGAAGATCCCACACTGCTGAGCACAGTACGGGGCCTGTGGGGCAGCTGGGAGGAATTGCTGTCAAAAGCTCCCTCGGCTTGTTAGAACAAACCAAAATGCAGCTTAAGGGAGGGGTATGGGTTGGTGGTCACAGGAGAGTCAGCCCCTTGTCCCCGTCAGCTCCCACGCTTAGTACCCACTTACCCAGAAAAGCCTTAGAGCCCAGACACGACTACGTTTTTTCAGTTAAACAGTTTCTCACAGCACACCACACCCCACCCCAGCCCTCTCCAGTCTGCACTCCTGTTAAGAAAAGCACGTACATTTTCAGCCAAACCAAAGGGCGAACACAGAAGCCTATTGAAAGCGAGTGCCAAGTCTTTGTATCAGCAAGCACCCCTGAGCTTGCACTGGGAACACAAGGAGGGTGCAGCCTGATGAGGCCCTCCCCCATTAAACAGCTCTTTAAGCTGTGAGATGAGAAGCACGGCTCTGTCACTGTGCTCCATGTGACGCACGCAGGCAGTGTCTCTCACAGCCCAGGGAAGGAAGAAGATTCATTCTTCTGTAACGAAGACATAAGGGAAGTCTGACAGCAGACAGCAGCTTGTACAAACTGCAGCCCTAACGCTGCTCTCTGTCTGACAACGCTGGCTGACGGCAACTGCACAACTTAAGCAAGAAGGATGAAATGACTCGAGATGTAGAAACAAATGAAAACAAAATCAAACAAATATCAGTACTGGGTTATTTCCCAAGGATGACCAACCTCATGACACCACACGATAAGCCCAACTGCTGCTATAATAATGGCAGTGACTCTCAATGTTTCCCTCCACTGTACCTGCACAGCCTCCTCAGCTTTTGCCTGCTGGCTCCCCGTCCCCTTCTTCCAGTTACCAGAGACTGTGAGGCTTACCTGCTCCTCTCCCCACACCTTGCTGGTGGGCTCATTGCCAAGGGAAACCCTGTGGCTGCCTCCAGATCCAGTTGACTCGCGGCCTGCAGACACTCTCCCCTGCAGCACTTTGAAAGAACTGTCCTGGTTCGGAGCTGTTTGCTCTCCCACAGGCACAGCAGCAGTGAGTTACCACCTAGTGGGATGGCGGGGTCAGGATGTACCTCCTGGCTACAAGGCAGGACTAGGACAAGCAGTAGGTGCACTTGGGCCCCTACGCGTAGCTTGCCGTTATGAAGAAAGAGGACATGGCTGGGAGAGCTGAGCCAGACCCTGAGGACATCAGGACTGGATGTTCCTTCACATCTAAAAGCCAAATCAACAGCCTGACTGAGCAATTTCCAATGCAGGACGTTACTTGAGTGAGAACTTTGCTGCACTGGTGCTGGGATTTGCCCAGCAACTCCACTTCCCTCCCACTATGTATACCAAGTGGGAAAAACTGCTTGGCTGTAAGATCTGGGCATGAAATTCAATGCCACTGCAACGAGGAGGAAGAACTCCAGTGACATTAGTGCAGAAAAGGATCTCACTCTGCTCAGGAAAACAGACATCAAAGTAATTACTCAGATTATTCTGTCTCATTTTAAACAAGACAGCAAGAGCCACAAGGCTGGGCTTCTTCAGACAAACAAAACCACAAGTGTATCTGCAAGATGTCTGTTTAAATCCTCAATATTTCTTTGGTATCCAGAGAGTCCACTGAAAGTAACAAACAGATGATGCTTTTTTTTTTTTTTTTTTTCCACTATGGCTAAGCCAGAGAAGCTAATAATTCGAGGAGCTGGCATTCTGTGACTCACTTAGCCCAGTCCAGGCAGGCATAAACTGTGTGCTAATGCAGATGTTTGAAGGGGGAAAAAGCCGTATTTTCTCTGGGAGAGAAGGAGGATGTGACAGCCATTGAGATTTAAATGACAGTGTGTGACATTAGGAGCCACAATTAAAAGTCATTATGGGCTCCACAGTAACAAATTATCATTGTATGCTACTCCATCAGGAAAACAGAAACAAATTAATAGATAGACCAACGGCTTAAGTCAGGAGAGAGAAAAGACTGGAAAAAAAAAAACAAAAAACAAAACAAAAAAAAAAAAAAAAAAA
>VXAV01003010.1:81546-152262 GCA_013399715.1 Alectura lathami
AAAAAAACAACAGAGTCTGAGCTAAACAGATTTGAAGAAGAAGGCAAAGAAAAATCCCAGACCGCTGATAAGTGCTACCTGCATACCACCCACGCTCCCAGCCCAGGCAGGAGAGCTGCGGGCTTGGGGAGGGGGCAAGTGGATCTGACACTCAGTGTTTTTCTGTTACTGCCAACTCAGAGTTTAATTCAGGAGCGTTTAGGGAAGCTGCCCTTGTTGTTCCCTTCCCCACCACTTCATAATGTCTACCAAAACCTCCATAAAGCTTCCTCTACCTGGTCCACAGTCATGGCAAACATCTCCCACAAATCTGCTTTGACAGCATCCACGCCATAGAACTGGACAGGTCAGGGGAAGTCCTGAGCTCCTTCAATGGTTTTTGCACGCATGCTCTTAAATGCCTTCTTGTAAGGGCTTTACAGAAAACACTGCATGGCTGTGGCCAGGGTGAAGCACCAGGAGACAGGCCACAGCAGGTAGGAAATGTAGTTCTGCATATATTGGTAGCTGCTTGATAGAGCTTTTATAATAATAATAATAATAAAATTTAGCTAAGTGCTGTTCTCTCCTGCTTTTTTATTTCCAGGTCTGGAAGCACGTCATTATGGAGAGGTAATTCTTATTCCTTTACATGTGTCCAACTATTTGACATATAAAACTTTTTATATAAAACATATAAAAAGTATGATAATAAGAATGGTCATCAAAGCTCTCAATAGTTTAGTAGTATGAATCGTACGGGCTACATTTCTCTGGAAGGTTCCTAAAGGTGACCGTGGGATGTTTGTACTGTCTGAAAGCTACCCTTCGGTGAAGAAGCAAAAATTTGGTATCTCCCTGTAATGTTGGGGAGAGAGATTGTGAGCCCCTGGGTGGCTGACAAGAGCCTGCCCTTCAGTTTCACATCACTGATCTGAAGGTTTACACCTGGAAGTTACTTCTGTTGCTGGCTGAGCTGCATGGGTGGGCTCTGCTCCGTCCCTAAGTCAATAATGGGAACAGCTTGGCAGCTTGGGCTTGCCGAGCACTAGTATCAGCTCTACATCTCTGTCAGGGTGGGAGGAATAAAATAAAACAGAAAAAAAATAGAATACTATACTACACTACACTGTACTATAAAATATAAAAGGAGTGAGAAGGCCTAGAGACTGGAGTGCAGGGCTACGTCCTGCACATCCCAGAGCAGGGATCCTCCTCATGCTTGGGTGCAAAAATCTCTAGGTAGAAGAACGAAGTGCTGTTTCAATAGGATGTGGCAGAGCAGGGCAGCAGATGCAGCTTCTTGCTCACGGTTGGTGTTCAACCTTTTCTCTGTCAGTTGTTAATATTTTCTTATGTTTTCTTCTCCTTCACTGGCCACCCTGAGCCACAGCACTGCTTAAAACAAACACTGCTACGGCGGAATCCAACATACAAACTCTTTGAGTGCTGTAAGCAAGTGCTGGATACAAGGCAAGATCTTTATTTGTAAATAAGCACAAGCATGAGTTTATTTCAAAATCAGAGATTTAATTACCATTTTATATACCTGATCAGCACCTAGCAGCTCCATGAGAAACCGAAGCCCTACAGTGAGAGATGAGGAAGGAATCTATGATTCTATGATCCCTTGCTCAAATTTAAAATCATTACAGGCCAGGTGTACTAACGAGAGCTTATCACTGTCGGCTGCCTTCCTGTTCAGCACAGCAATTTCTCAGAAGCGTGTTTATTTCGTCACAAGATGGGATATCTGAAAAAGGGCCAAAGACATTTACCTCAGGAAAGGCCAATTCCTGCTATACATGGACTGACAGGGCCCAAACAGCCACGCAAGCACCTGTGCAGCAGGCATTAGAAAGATATCCATCCCTACAGTCACACAGTGCAGATCTCCAGAGTGACAAAAAGGTGCAGAGTTCTTTGTCCTGCTCACTCCAAACACACCTGATCTGAGTCTCCAGGCCAGGCATTTCATTAAAAACTACAAATGCAATAACAAGACAGAGGTCTATCACAGTACTTGTGTCATATCTAGGTAATCCCAGTTCTAACGAAAAGATGATCAGCATATATTAAAACAACTCCTAAAACAGGAATCTAATAATGGGTGTTTTAACAGCAAAAGACCTGTATTGATGACATCCAAGTTACATCACCATCAACCGAAACGGTGAAATGATGAATCAGCTTAAATCTCTAGCTTTACGAATGAAACACCTTTGCACATTACAGAAGCATTCCATTTGCTTGTCTTTTTTACTACACACTATACATTTTTATATCTTGCTGTCTTTATTCACCATAGTTCGATGCAGATGGTTCACTCATTTTCTGGGGGCTGATTTTCTGCTTCAGAGGCAGCAGTGTCTCTGCATGCAAGCAGGTAGATGTTTACACCACTGACATCTGTAGATATCTGGTCTTCACTAGCGGAAAAGGGGGCATGAAGAGATCACATTCAGCCTTGCAAGGGTAAAGGAGCAGGGCAAAACTTGCAAAAAAGCTGCCGGATTGATTCTTTGTGACTGGCACAAACCTACTGCTGGATTTGGTGTCTGTGGGGACCTGAAGCACCTCCCCTTGTTAACTTACGTTTGGAAGCACTGTTAGCAGAACTCTTACTGGGCCACCAGAGCATTTGTGCTGCCGTTTGCTGGAAGAATCTCTCTTGCTCTCTCATCCCAGTAAAACACAGTTTGCAGATCAGGGGCAATATTCTGGCACATAACATCTGTAGAAAAATAAATAAATAAATAAATGTTTTTCCTCAAAAGCTGTTCCACTATGAGAAAACTGGACCTGACAAAATCCTGTCCCTGCCCCCTCCCGGTTCCCCACCCCTCGCTCCCATCACTCACACCCAACATATTTATTCTTTTATCAGATCAGAGAGCAGCGTTTGGGTTATTTCAAACAGCCAACGTTAATCATCAAGACAGATCCTGCAGTTTTTACGCGGTGGGTCTGTGCTTAGCTGTAAAACACTTCTGCAGGCTCCAGCATGAGCAATAGGCTGAGTGAAAGCAAGACCACCAATGCCTGGGCCCATGTCACAGAGGCAGCTGCTCAGCCTGAGCCTCCCACCACCTTGCTTTTTTATCTCTGTTTAAAACAGAGATGCAAAGACAAAAACGTCTCTCTTGAGCCATTCAACACACCTTCTATCACGCCATGGGATGTCAGTAAATCCCAAAGAGATTTTCCTATTATTCAGATGAATCATTACGCCGTAATACAGCCCATACAACTATCGGGCCGTTCTTCGTGTGCTGCACCCTTAACTGTAAGTTTAGTCCTTTGGTAAGTGGCAGTCTCCAGTCAGCACGGGAAGGCTCGTCATCAGTGAGCTACTCACATAGACTGTGCTGTCCTACTGAAACCTTTCCCATCCTTCTTACTTCCCTGTTTCTAAAATAAAGGTTATGCTGAGCGAATGGGCATTTCTCGAAAGAAAAACACAAAACTTGAACTGAAACAAAGCTCCCAGAAACAACTTCTCCCTAACGTGGAGCCATTCACTTGCTCTTTGCGACAGCCACATCATCATATCTCCCTGTCTTTCAAGCTGCTGTTCATTTTGAGTGGCCATCATTCAGAAGCATGCTTCAGAGAACCAGGTGGTCTAATATAATATTTATGGGTTTCAACCTTTTCACTAGCTACTCCTCTGCACCAAACTATATATAATATATACAAGTTTGCTCAGGAAAGCAAATTGAAACTTTAAACAAATGTGGCCTGCATTATGCAGGGGGTCAGAGAAGGTGTGCATAATAGTCCCTTCTGGCCTGAAAAATCTAGGAATCCATGAATTTAGAAATAACTGCATAAAATACTGCACTCCAAGCCTAAATTTTACACTAAATCTTTTCAAATATTAATGAGAAGCTGTGCAGCTGAGAGAGGACAATGCCCTTGGATCCCTGGCTAAGGGATGTTTGCCAAGCTCTCCTGAAAAAACTTCTAGCTTCTAAGTGAAGGAAAGCATTAGCCTCACAGGCTGGACCGGTGAGTAATGAATGTATCAGCTCATTAAAAGATCATCATCATCATCTACAACAACACTGCAAAACAACCAGGACACATTACCATCCGAGTTAGCTGCAAAGAAATTAATTAAAAAACTGAAGTGACACCTCTATGCCGGCGCCAAGACCTCTGCTCCTCTGCTGCCCCCGTGCTCCTCCAGCCATCACGTGTGGGTGGAATACCAGCACCACGATATCAGCAAGGGTTCTGTACTGCTCAAAACTCCACGTGTAGCGTAGGTCATGTAAGGCCCGGACTTTGACACTCACCAGCAGGGACTGCAGAAGAGCTCTGGCACAGATGGACACAGGCACAGGCCAGGTGATCCCGGCAGCTCCAAAGCCCTCCTCTAGCACAGCCTGGAGGTGGGGATGCTGAGCCCGTAAGGACTGCAGCAGCCCTCAGTGCAAATCCTCTCTGTCGTGGTTCTGCTGGCAGAAGAAGTTGCTGCTCCTCCATGCTGCTTATTGCTGCGTCCTGCTGGAGGTTATCAGCCCCACTGAGCTGCCACCTCAACACTCTCTGCCCTGTGCTGGCTATTGCGAAAGGCTTTACACAACAGTTGTTTGCTGTCCGGGGTGAAAGCAACCACCAGAACAGGTAAGACTTCAGGAAGACTTCAGGAAGACTTCAGGAAGACTTCCTCCACCAGGAGGAAAGCAATGATGACAAACTGGAGACAAGATGATGGCAGGAGCCTCCTCCAGCAGGACAGCTGCAGCTGTTGCACGTAGACCTTGCACAGGGCCAACTTTGCAGAGGCAGCCAGACTACCTGGGCTCTAAAACAGCACCACCCAGAAGCAGGGGAGTGAACATGGACATCCTCCTAACACACAGTAACTGTCACCCAGTGAGCAGAAACACAGCTCCCCATCTTTAGGTGGCTTAGGTAAGGAAACAGCCTTCTCCAGGACGTTGTGCTGACCCTGCTCTCCTTTCTCTGCATTCCCTACTGCAGCAGATGTTTTCCTGTCTCTGCTCCCTCAGATATATGCGTCACAGAGCTTCCATGCTGCTCATAGCTTCCATACAGCAGGATCCAGATGCTGCTGTGAGCTGTGGGTTTGGGCACGCAGTGTGTTTGTGCCGTAGCTCTCCATTGTGAAGACGATTTTTTCTCTCTCACCAGGGTCTGGAGAAGTTAGTTCATGTCTCTCTAACAAGCACTGAAATATATTTCCCTTTTGTCTCCTAAAACTGCATGAGCTCAAAACATGAGGAAAACCCCCCAGGCTTGCAGGTGTGTATAGCTCACATTGTTCCCAGTCTTCAGGGGAGGCACGGGACCCTTTCAGCCAGCATTCATGTTTACCTCCTCAGCTTCAGCCATGAGGCCTTGTTCTCCACAGGGGATGATACAAAGCCCTTCACTGTCAGACATCATACATAATGTTGGTGCTGAATGCTGAAGAGTCATTCTGAAGAACTGGACAGGAAAAACTGTGTGGCCTTAATCCTATCTTAAATGAGGACCATGACGACTGAGGACTGTGAGCAGGTGGGCTGACATGCATGCAGCTCCTTGAAAGCACTGGTGCAAATCAGAGCTGCTCGCTTTACCGAGCTGTTTGGTTCCGGACCAGGCTGTTGCCCCGTTCCCATGGCTGACTCAGCATCTCACATGCAATAGGTACAACAATCTACGCATCCCCTTTGAAGCACGCTGGGATGGTTTGCCATTGTACGTATGGAGTCTGGGCAGTCAACATCTGCTGAGCCAACATTGGCCTCTGGATCTTCTTGGGAAATACTGCAGTGACTTGATGCACTGGGGTTTGCTGAGGCTCTCTGTTCCTGGGAGAGTGGTTTGCCTTAGAAGTTAAGCACAAACAAACCAAAATTACAACAGTAGAAGCAACAGCCACCTAAAGGTTCCTTAACAGTTTGGCTTGACCACATCTGAGATAAGCAAACATGGAACAAAGTTTTCCAAGACAAACCATCAGGAAAGCAATCCAGCCCAAAGTTCACTTGGTGGCTTTGCCAGGCAGCTCCCAGTGGAAGCAGGAAGGACTCCTGACGCAGCCCCACGACCGCTGATAATCTCCACCAGCCTATAGAATGTGGCATAGAAAAGGCCTTCCTCATCACTTTTGGCTAACAGTCTGTGGCAGAAAAAATGTACAGGGCCACATTTCTTAGCAAACACATCTTAGTAACATGAAATCCTTCAGGGAGCAATGCCCTCCCACCTTCCCCAAATAACGGGGAACAATGGTGAGATTAACTTTTCTGAAGAGAGCGTGTAAGTGAAAGGAGAGAAGTCCTTTACAGAACTTTAAAACAATGAGGAAGCAATATCCTCCCACAGAAAGTGTGAAATTGTCTTTCCACCATGAAATAATAGAAACTCTCCTTTAGGCAGATGAATCTCCAGAGCCTGATGGTTCACCCCACTGCTTGTGTAGGGGGCCACACACAGCCAGACTGCTATGTCATCCCTGACGAAGGTGATAGCACAGCCCTGCACGGAGGGTTAATTTTGAAACTGTGTGGACAGTAATGCAGGCAGATTTAAACATTCTCTGGGATTTTCGAAGCAGGAGACATTAACCTGCATGTTTCCACTAGCTGTTTTCAAAACTAACCTTCTCAGTGCAGCAAGTGGGAAAAAAAAAACACAAACATATATTTGTGTTCAAGGTGAGAGCAGGAGCAGCAGCAGACTGTAAGGTGGAGAATCAGCATTTTACTGTAGTAAAAATTGCAGACAACAAAGTTTGTTTTCTTTTTTTTCCCCACCTATATGAAGCAATCCTGTTGTTTTTATTGTATTCAACTCACTTGTCCATTTCTTCATCACCTGTGTTTCTAAATCAGCGATGTCACAGCTAACAACAAGTGAAAAAGATCTCTCTGGCTTCACTTAGCTGAAGATTTCACCTGCATTCCCAGCAAACCACCACAACAGACATTCCCCGTGCCACTCCAGCTCTGCTGGTGCCAACCTGTTGAATTTCTGAAAAGAAACAGAGCAAAAAGGAGGAGAATGTAAGGTTATGTGGCGTGGCCTTAAAAAACAAATGGACAGTACGGCTGTTAAGAGTCTCACCCTTCCCTTAAGCAAACCATTTAAATGACAGAAAACTAACACAAAATAGCAAGCAAAAAGTGTTCACTGCAGTAAAGAAGTTCTCCTAAGCAGTGGGTACCAGGCAGCACCGTGTCCCCCACAACACCTCCAGCGTCCTGGATCAAGCCAGCTCTCCACCACTCACCCTCCTGCAGGGATGGATTAGTCTAAAACAACCATGTTGTAACCAATCCCTGTCAGACTGGTAGCATGTACGCACAAAGTCTGAGATGTTCACACATCTGTGTGCAGTAAGCATGCGCATAGAAGTCCGTGAAAATGTATGCTTATATAAAGACTTCAGATGGCAGGAGCTGGGGATAACTGCTGCAGCCACTGGAGGGAACATTCTCCCCACCACCAGTCCCCAAAACCATCGCCATGTCACAGGAAAAGAGCAGGGCAGGTGAAAAATGGATGAGGCACTTGCCTCTCAGCTGGAACCATAAACCATGAACCTAATGAGAAAAGGGAGAGAGCCTCGCGGTGACGGGAAGCAGGTCACATTCCCGCGGCGCCTGGCCCCCCTCCGCAAGGGACACAGTGCTGGCTCTGCCTTGTCTGGCAATATCCCCACAACTGGAAATGAGGCACGCCTATTGCACACAGATTTGCACGCACCCTGCAGCCCTCTATGATAGATACTCCGCAAACGTCACCAGCTTCACATACTGCTAATTGTAGAGGCTGCTAATCGGGCCGAGAAGCTAAAATGGTGTTAGTTCAACAGGATTTACATACATTCAGTCTTACTTCTGCATCAGCTAGCAATTACAGTTTAAACTGTTGAAGACGCAGCTTGCTGTAGGCCTAAGTAATGTTTAATAGCATTAACGACGCACTTCCCCATCAGACCCCGGATCTCCTCAGAGGCTCATTGATTCCCTAGCCCTGCTGCGTGGCACAACAGCCACGTGCTCCCCTCCCAGCAGCCTCCCCAGGGGCCTCTGCTCTTCCCAGGGCTGTTGTCTGGCGAGCTGAGGAGCAAGGATGGGCCCTGCACACCCCTCGGAGACTCGCTATGCCTGCTGCTGGGAAACACAGGTGCTTTTCTGAAGCATGGCCAGGAACAGGCTTCCCACGCAAAACATGTAACAAGCACGAAGTATTTTTATTATGACTGCTCCTGCAAACTGCCAGTTATCGCAAGCATTCCTGCCTATGAAGCTTTTTGGAAGTATTTGCTTCAAAGCGGAGCACGGAAGGTGATGCGTCTGTTCATGGGGAAGCAGTCCGAAGCGCGCACTCTGCTCTGTCAGATGGTTCTTACTGTTACCAGACGGATTTAACACAGTTGCTCCACAGTAATATAATCACCTGTTACTAAATCACCTGCACTTCATTTTCATTGTTCTGGCAGCAGAGAAGAAAAAGACTTAAAAATATATTGTAGTATTTAAGATATTAAGAGAGACTGAAAAGCCAATTGCAATACAGGGCTGTCAGCACCGCTTCACCTTGGTTTTCTTTTTCTCCCTCTACAAAGCACTCAGCTGACATCAAGTAAAATCAGTTGAATCCTACTCGAGGCTGAGCGATCTGTTAGGGAGAGAAGAGTCTACAAGGCATGTACGTGTACATCCAGGTGAACATGGAGAGAGGGATCCTAACCCTTAGAAATTACAGCAGCTTTCAGTGCTGAAACAGCCTTGGCACCCTCTGTTCCTTCTGAGCAGAACTGGTTCCTTGGGTCTGTTCTCACTACTGCTCCTTGAGCAGACAGTTACAAGAGTGATTTTTGATAGCAGCTACAAGAGTGATTTTTGATAGCACTGTGTTTTAAGGGAGATCACTCGGAGACAAAACAATAAAACCAGATGAAACTGCAACTGCTGTTTCAGCCCGCAGAATGGACGAACCAGCATTAATCTGATCTGGACACTGGACCAGAGTTAGTATCTACCCTTTTAAAAGTATCAGTGAACCTGCAGTAACCATAAATGGATGAGACGGGGGTCTTTTTATAATCCATCTTGAAAGGTCTGCCTATCACAGTCCTGTAACACAAACCAATTTATTAGTGGAAGGGTGGAGCACCTCACTGATAGAGCCCCAGCCTCACACAGTGCAGCTGGGAATGTACACCCCACAACAGGGAGGCCTGACACAGGGCTGTTACAGCACCCTGCTATCACTGTAGGACTAGGAAGCCTCCATCCCTAACACCTGTTTGGTTTCCCTCAGGTCCCATGACTGGGGCCAGAAGTCAGTGCTGGCCTTGCTGCAGCTTACAGAATGCAGGGGGCCCGATCTCTTTTTGCCATATGTGCCTATACAGGAGAGAAGATGTATCCATGTTTTTCGGCAGTACAAGCTAGACACTAGCTGACCTCAACGTTTAAAGAAGATAATAAGCAGGTGAATGGCCATCTCCACACTTGTGGGCTGCATTTTGTTGGGCTCCACGAGCAGATGAAGCTTGACACTTCTATACAAAGATCCCTTAATGAACTGACCTGTGCTTCATTGCTGCCTTGAAGTCACTCCACTTTTAGGGAAGTCCAAACAGATTAAATAACAGAAACAAACTGTGAAGGACAGCTCAGTGAGCAGGGGCTTACATCAAGACCAAAAAGTGCAGGTTTCAGGTAGCCCTTGGGCTCACCTAAAGGCACAACAGGGGGAGGAGTTAGGAAAACAAAAGCTCATCAAAGTTCTTAGCACATCCGAGTGATGAGAAGCAAGACAGACAGGCTGGCCCTTAACATACATCCCTGAAACTGTTCCATGTCTTTAAGGAAATCCATGTGCATTTAAGAGAGGGAAAAGCCATCCATTATGAACAGATCAGAAGGCTGAAAAGCTCTGAGAAAGTGACAGACTTGTGTTTTACAGCAGCAGACATGTGAAGCCAAGGGTTATAAGGTGTGGGTACATAAAATAAAATTATATACATGTGAGTGAGTAAGGCAAGAAAGGCATCAAATTACGACACCATCTAGCCTTGCAAATCTGTGCTGGTGCCAGGAGCTGCATCCGTCTGTTCCGAGGGCGGTATTATCACAGCTGTGTTTGCACTCAGCGCTTTTTGTCTCTTCAGGGTTTTTACCCTAGGCTGCTGGGACTACCCAAGTGCTATCAGAGTTGCTGCTAAGGCGACTAACATTAAATACCGGCACGTGGTATTTTGCACCAGGGCGCTTGGCCTCACAATGATGAGGCAACATTCTGGCCTCATCAGGGCTGAGCAGAGAAGCAGAACCTTAAGGAGGCACAATGTGTCCAGGCTGTCATGCTGGCTCAGGCCTGAACCCCTGCTTGTGCTGGACTCCCTGATCACCCATACGATCCTGGCTCTTCTCTGGCACGAGCTGACTCCGTGTTTGCAAGGGGATCCAGGTTCTGTCCAGCCTGGTTTCTTCTCCATTCCCACACGAACAATGAGCAAAAGCCCCCCCCAGCTGGCATCTCCTACACGGCCACCAAAGGCACAGCAGAGGCAGACACTGCACCTACACGCACCACATCAAATGCACATTTCAGACATGGGCCGGACTGGGGCTGGTGAACGTGCCTCTGCAGCATAAACTAGCTATAAAAGAGATAAAAGATTACTCATTAAAACTTCCTTTGTGTGGAAAAAATGCAGCATGACCAAAGGTATCTGTGGCAATCGGCAATTTCTCAAGGCTGTACTCCAGTCTTCTTTTTATGAAGTCTATTAGTAAAATTGATATGGAGGTCGTTTAGCAGCAAACACGTACTACGTACTCCGAGATTCTAGAGCTACCTGTCTTTTTCACAGACGCGTCGATTGAGGTAAACAGACATCCGCTTGGAGAGCTGGTGCTCAGGCTTAGATCCTTTGGTCAGGCAGAGGAAGGTCTCCACAAACTTTGTTGAAATACAGAAAATATTGGAGGTTAAACACATGCCCTCCCCAGACCATGCAATCTGGCAAGCTTTTCTTTCCAGTATCATCCCAGATTGCAGTATACAGAAGATTCATACAGACTCTGACATACACTATAGGGCAGGAGGTCAACACATTTGGCACAGGATAAAAACATTCTTCGTCACAGGTCAGAGGAAATCCAGCTAGTGACTTTAATGGGCTCTGGCTAAGGCCCTGTACAGACTGCCAGATGCACACAGGTCACATTTGCTTCTAAGCAGGTCTTCCACCCCACACAAGATAATTCTTTTGAAAAAAACACACCGCATTTAAAAAACACAGACTGGGAAGGCTGACTCTCAGTCCTCTGAAGGATGATGCACATAATTCACACATCAAAAATTAAGGCTGAAGCTGATTTGCCTTTAAAAGCACACTACACTGTAGGATACATGCGGAAACACTCTGAATGAAATTTAGAATTTATGCACTGAGAGCAAGATTGTTTCTAATTAAGTGATGAGCACTAAAGCAAACTGTGGCAGAGCCCCCTCCTGATTTAATGCTGGCTGGAGTGAAAAAAGGAAAAGAATGATTCACTTTATTTAGGATACCTTCCTCTGGTATTTACTGCAAAATTACTATAACACTTTGTACCGAGTTTATGAAACAGGATGTGCTGCAGGCTGTACAGCGAATTTGGCTTGGGAAAGAAGAGAGCTCCCTTGCTGAGAAAGCCATCCCGGGTCATCTGCCTTCCCGAGCTGTAAACCTTCCTGACTGCCTGTCGATGTAGACGCTGAACTGCTCCAGCAAGGTGACTGAATTCAGGGCTGCTATGAGGCTCATGAAAGCACAGAAACCCATCAAGGGAATCCAGGGCTGCCTTCCACTTGGCAGCAGCTCAGTTACTTTGTCATCATCTGACTGGGCACCTGTCTCATCTGATTCATTTTCTTTTTTTGCACAAAACCAACTCTCTACCGTCATCTGTGAAATCTGAAGAAGTTTCCGTGGTGCTGCCAGCCTCCTGCTAAGTGCCTCTGACATCTGCCTGTGCCCTCTGGCAGGGCTGCATATGCTACAGCGGCTGCGGTGGTGCAAGGAGGCTGCCACCAGACGGCAGTGTTTCTGAAGTCTCTTGCTCTGGACAGAAGGCTCTACAGATTTCGGGGATACATGCTGCCTTCTGCTACAGCCCAGGAATAATTCACTGCTTTGGAAAGACCACCTCCGGAGAGCTCGAAGAGAAAAAGGACAGGCAGCGCGATTTTCTGTTATTTAAATTCAGTTGTTCAAGCAAAACTGTCTGTCGTCTGCCTCACATTTCTCATTGTAATGGTCACTTCATTTTCAACCCTTTCTTTTGCAGCATCGGTGTCAGCGAGCTTTGCCCAAAGCCATGTTATATTGCAAGCGTGTTTGAGACGATTGGAGCTGCTGCTCTCTCCAGATAACGTTGTCAGTGCTGAACACTTTGGTCCCTAAAGGTGAATGACAAAGCTTTTGTAACATAGTATTTTTACAACTGTAAATGATCCCAAGTAATTTAGAGAACGTGGGCAAATGCCTGCCTTTAATCAAGAGGGTGAGGTGCAGGCAGCTGCCCTGTGCCAGCTCATCACCCCTCATCAGAGCCTTCCTGCAGCTGCACAGCTGACACAGCGAGGCTGGCCCAGCCCAGGGAGCTGTCTGCAGCTTGCATGTGCAGATTTTGCTCCATCCTCCTATCAGCAAGGGGGACTGGGTACACCCCACTGCTTGGTGCAGCGCTGACACAGCCTTCATTTCTGCCTTCCCACCACAGCAGTGGTGCTCAGCAACACGAGAAACAACACAGCAGTGGTGACATGCAAGTATTCAGAAGCCTGCCCATGTCACTGGCATTGCACAGAATGAAGGCAAAGAAATCAATAAAACATCCAAACAAGGCCTCAATAGCCACTCCATCTGTAACTATTTATAAAAATAAAAATAAATAAAAATGGAAATAAACCACCTTATATGAACGATTTTCCGATCTTTCAACTTGGATGAAACCAGGTATTCAAGATGACCCTGCAGAGGGAGTTATGCAGGTGTGAGAACCTCCTGCCCCTCGCTGGGTTTCAGTGCTGATGACAGTCAGCTGTCCTGCTCTGAATTTCTTTGGCTGGGGCCAAGTTTTGTTCTCTGGAAAGGGGCAAAAACAGAAATCGCAGTTTCCAACTGACAGACTTCCAGCATTCAGGGAGACTGTTTGCTGCTGACAGTTAGAAGAACCATGGGATTGCCTGTGGCTTTGATACCTTTGATATCAAATTGCTGGAAAAGGAGGGCCACAGAAGGCCATCGTACTGTTTTCATAGTTGCTGGTCGGTTAGATCCACACCACCAGCATACAGGCTTTGCCTTTCCCGTCTGCAGAGCTACAGGAATCTCTAGCTTTGTGCTTCCAGCTTCCGGCACAATGAGCGCTGTTTCTTGTGTCAGGTGGAGCTCCAAAAGCGCCCCTTTGTAATTACAGTTGGTGAGTTTGCCACATACAACGGCGTAAAGAGCATCACCAAAGCTCTTCCTCCCTACTGCCTCTCTGCCAAGCCCTTCCCCATCCAAAGGTTTTAGAGTCTCTCCATTGCCACCCAAGTTCCTCCCCGTATGCTTGAATTGTTTGGTACAAGGCGTGGCACGCGTGATAAGCTCATACCAAGCACACAGCACACAGTCACTCTGTATAGAGCAGACACTCTTCTGTGTATGAGTTCATCACTTATGCTCATCGGGTGTACCGAAACATGCATTTCTGGGAACCTGCAATAAAATAAAGTTTCATAAAACATACTTCATCGCAGTGATAAAAATTAAGTTACGTCTCACTGAAAGATGATTTTAAGTAGGAAGGCAGCGATTATCTTGTCTGGTGGAGCAGCCAGGGGGGTTTAAGCAGAATATTTACCTTGAGCATTTGCATAGCATTTAAGAAATACTTAGTCCCAAATTCTTCTTGCATGACAAAAAACACTTTGGCAGAAGTATTTTTGCTTTCTCTCTCCTGTGTCCCTTACCATAAAGAAAAATGCAAGCACGCTCACAGCTGTATAGCATTTTTGGAGTAATGCCCATAAAGCTTTGGCTGATTGAAATGTACATCTTAACCATTACTGCATATTATGCCCTCAAAAATACATTGAAAAAACAAAACAAAACAAAAAAAAAACCTACTGTCTCTTGTAAAGACCTTGCCACCTTCTCTCCCAGTCCACCAGACACAGACAGCCAGGGACAGACCTCACCCACAAACACACGACCACATCTCTGCATGCTGCAGCGTGAAGCCTGGCGGGCTAGAAAACTGTTTATCATGGTGGGGCGGTTAGAAAGGGGCCCTGGGACTGGGGCAATGAACACGAACCCTTCCTGGAAAGTGATGAGCACAGATACTCCAACAGATAGCTAACCCCAGTAAGTACTCAATTATTTCACTTAAATCAGCTGACGCAGCTGGTAGAAAGGTGAAACACCAGGATGATGAGCATGATACCAAACTGGCTTCATGCAGCTGTGGCAATTCTATGATTACTCTCACTGCGGAACCAACAAAGCTGTGTTGCTCCTCTGTTAACCTATAACCTTTCCACATTTCTGTCATAAGGTGGAATCATTTTCTTAGTACTTGCACCCATTACCCTGGCAAACCTGGAGAAGCTGAGGAAAAAAAAAACACCTTTTAAAAGGGGCTCCTCAATCTAGCCCTTGTCTGGGTCACCACAAAGACCCAAGACGAGGCTGAACGAACAGTGAATGGAACACTTCTCGTTACTTGCCATATGCTTTAAATTCTGTAATTTTCTTCCAACAGTCTGATCCACAAACTGCAGGATACTGGCAGTAATAAGCTGAAATGTCTGAGGCATCAGGATCGCATCCCTTGCAATGATACTGACTAAGTTACAGTTGTGCTTTACAAAGTCTACTGGAGTTTAACTTGCAGTGCCTTAGAGGGCTGCAAATTCTTGCTTGCAAGACCCTGCCTGTAAATGTGCTGTCTGAACTTTAGCTGTGTTGTTGCAGTTAGCTTTCAAAAAAAAACGTTCAAACTGGCAACTGCTTATTTGTGGCTTTGTGGTTTATTTACATGTGAACATAAGAAATCCACAGCTAGGAATCTGAGGAATTACTCCACATGTTTACAGATACCAGTAAACTTAAAAATAAAACAAGATACTCCAGTCAATAAAAGTGCCTTTTTTGCTATTTTGATAAATCCTTTTAAAACCCTTTACTACACCAGAAAATTTGTTCCTTCAGTAGAATATTTTTTAGCTCACTTCAGTATTCACAGTTAAGCTGGTGCCTTGCTGCCACTGAAGAGAAATAATGAGCGCCGGTCAGCGTGAACGCCACACTGCTTATGAGGACTGCGTTCGTTGGGTAGCAGTTTGGAGCAACATAACTTGTAATAATTAACACATTAACATTCCAATAAAAGGTAGCCTTCTCTGTACTCTCACAGTACACAGCAATAACGCCACCATCATAATAGTTAAAACATTACCTTAGCCTGCCAGAATCACTTGCTCACAATCTGCAACGCTGAATTAAAATGCTTTTCCTATTCCCATACACTTTACAGGCTATTTATTTTTAATTTAGCTTTGGGTTCAGAAGCCATGACCACATCCAGTTCTGTTCCAAACTTTCCACCCTTCTCCTCACACATCTACGTTCATCAGCCTCACACTGTTGGCTCTCCACCCCAGTTGCAGCTGGCCTTCAAACGTCTTCAGAGTCATCACAGCCATAGGGCAGAGGAGCAGCCACCTCCTGAATCCAGCTGCTTACCAGAGAGGGCTGTGTGCCCAGCAGGCACTTGCTGGTATATAAAACCTCACAGAAAAGAGAATCATAGAATATCCTGAGTTAGAAGGGGCCCACAAGGATCACCGAGCCCAGCCCCTGGCCCCACACAGCAACACCCAAACCCTGTGTCTGATACAGCCAGTACATCCCAATCATCCCACGCCTTTTTATAAGGAAAGGAAACACCGCGGAGGTGCCCGGCCCTGAGGAAAGGCAGAGGAGAGGATGGGACCACAGGCGGTCTGAGCCTGGCTTCTGGTGCTGCGTTTCCTCTGTAACACTCATGGATCGGTCAGCGCGATGCGAGGCCAGCAACCTTCCATTTACCCACACTTGCCTGGATTCTGTGTTTGGAGTGAAAACCTCAGATGCTCTCCCTGCATACGTGGAGCCCCTACTACAAAAGAGGCTTTGATTCTCTGATCCAAACGAGACTCTGATCTTAGCTGGGGCTCTATGTGCAAATGCGGGAGAAATAGTAACAGATGGGAATATCACAGTGCTATACTAATTACCATACAGAGCCATATAAAGCTAATCGGGGACCGTCTCTGGGCAAAGATCTCATAAATAAATCGATTGTGAATGCATAAATAAGTAGAATGCAAAAACAGGGCCATTATAAGGGCAAACGTGGGAAATTTTTTTGGGGTCTCTATGTTAAGCAGTCCTTGACATCTCTTTTAAAATGTATACAGTTACACTGGCAAAAGAACAATCCTTTCCACCTAAACTACGGAGAGAAAGCAAAAATATGCCAGACAGCTTTACCATTAAGATCTATTCTGCCTTTCTTTTCAAGTACATTCAGATTCCTTCTGATGCACGCCTGCCCATCACATTTCACATGGCAAGCTCCCTCGTGCTCCGCCATGGCTCCAGCAGTGAAGTGATGCTGCAGACCTGAATGTTAAAAATGTCTTCTAAACCCAGCAAATATTCACAGCTAAACAAACGCAGGGTATGGGGATAGCATAGATTTAACTAAGGTATGTTTCGCCAGGCAAGGTTTTCTGCAATATCCTGGCGCATTAAGCTCCTTTGAAGAATTGTGAAGTGTATTTTATATTTTTTTCTATAAAGTGGTTCCTTTAAACTGTTTAATACAGCTATCAGGCTACTGATGGTTATTTTCAACCCTGGCAAAGGATTTCCATTATAGCTCCTTGTCCTCTGTTGCTCGTAATTTTCCATAGGTTTCACCTCTCAGGCTGACATTTTCCAACCTTGTGGTCTGTCTGAAAACAGAACTTTTTGGAAACCTGAAGAAACTTTCCCTTCAGTTCAGTGCTGCAGTTTTAACAAGGGTCCTTCAGATCAGCGCTTAAAACTTGCCTCACTGGAACCAAAACCAACACACATTCTGGTACTTATTGCTACAATGACGATGCAGAGACAGGACAAAAGAATTATTCAGGCTAAATAAGACTGCTAGACCCACCAGGCTAAACTCTTCCATGGCGTCAGCTCTTGCAAGTTCTCTGAAGCCAATGGGATTACGCTGCTTTACACCCAGGCCGAGTAAAGCTTACTTTCTCCCTGTGTGTGCAGCTCAGGCTTTTTGGTGTTGCCCCACGTTATTTAAAGAGCTGCCAGGCTCTCCCTTTGAAGTGTTCAACCCGTAGAGAGCTCCCCTGTCGCAAGTTTAAAACACTGTAGTGCCACACAGGCTGCTGCTGCTCCACACAGGGCCCTGTGCTACCTCCCCCCTACACGCACATCTCCAGCCTCGCTCCTCTTGCTCCTCTCTTCCCACCACTGCACGACCCCAGGCATGCATCCTTCAGGCAGAGCTCCCACAGAGCTTCCACTTCTGCAGGTTCTTTTGTCTCAGGTTCTCGTGCCAGCCAAAGGTCTGCTGGACTTCTTGAGGAGTAACCGCGTGCTCACACAGCCAAGGTCTTCTCTGACTCGTGTGCTCCTCCCTCCCCGTCATACATCTCAGACATCCCTCCAAAGACAGGCTGAAACATACTGACAAAAATACCTACAAAAGGGAAGAGGATCAATCCTGCTGGCTCTGAAATGGACTCCAGGCCTTACATTCCTAAGCAGTTTTTTTTTCCTTTAAAGCGAAGTTCGCACTGGAACAAGTGAAAATCACAACCTTGCTGTGTTTAGAGAAATGGGCTCTTTACAGCTAATTAATTATCTGCCCTTTAAACCCAAGCATTCACCCAAACATGTGTTTGCCCTGTGGGAAAAGCGTGCCTCTCTCACACTTCTCATTATAAACCAGGCAGTAACATGGGCTGACGACAGACGAAGGGGAAAACCACCTGTTCTCATTCAACAAGATGTATCACCTCAGCACCCACTTCTACCAAACCTGCTGATTAAATAGGAAATAAGAATCCTATGGAATTATTTACCGGAATCAGGGAAAAACACACACACAAAAAAACAAACAGCAAACAAAACAAGCTACCCCGAAATAGCTAAGATTAATGAAGACTACTCACTCTTCCAGAATATTTGATCCACACTTGCAAACAAAAAATCTTCTCTGTCACACAGAGAAAATGGCTCCCTCACTTATACACATGGGATAATGATCCCCCTTGATATCTTGCAAGGAAACTAAGCCGACAATGGATTTTTGCTGGGTTTTAGATTTGATTTGAACTCTCCCTGGTTTGGGATGAAGATCAGGATGAACAGTTACCTTGTTGCTCATGAGCATGGTTAAATTGCTTATAGATGCAACTGCAAAGAAGAGGATGTTAACAGTCAGCAAAGTCTCCTGCACTGACCTGGTTTGCAGTTCAGACGATCAAGACAAGTTGTATAGAAACAGCAGGAGAGAACTCAACATGTAATTTTTATTCCCGTTCTTTCTCCTTCCCCATGGAAGTCACTGGGTGTTTTGCCCACAGAAAGATTATGCTGTCAGCTTACCTAACTAGAAACAAAAAAAAAGCAGCGATCAGAGCACCCCATCGTTAGCACACCTCCAGGGACTGCTGCTGAGCTCCCTGCTGCTCTCAGGAGCAGGCAGCGGGTGGGGCTGGAGAAGGGTTCAGCAGCCACCAGCTGACACGAGAAGGAAACTGCAGCTCCAGGACAGTTCAGAGAGAAGGAGGGAGCAACTCCATCACACTGGAGGTTTTGTGTTGTTGTTGTTGTTGTTTTTTGTGTATCTGTGTGTGTGTGTGTATGTGTTTGTTTGTTTGTTTTTGTCCATGTTTTAGGAACAAATCCTTTAGGACTGTTAAGATTCCTGGACATCCCTGAAAAAAATCAGACAGAAGGAGACAGGTTTTATACAGGAAGTTTGTTGTAAGGAACTCCTGGACAAAGGACAACATAAATGCAAGAAGCCTGTATCCGATGCCAGGCAGGCAGCTAAGATCTACGAGATGTTAGTCAAAAGACAAACAAAAAGGGTTCATGAAGTCCCTGAACTGAGCAATCAGTGGGAGACAACCAGAGGATGCTGTCCCATTTGTTCCTGCCCCCTTTCTTTATCTTAACTCTTCCTCAGTAGCTACTGCTTATGGAACACGGCGATGGCTTTCCAGGCTGAGCTCTGGTCGACGACACGAGATAACACTCAGAGCGCAACAAGGCTGCCCTCCACAGCAGAGTCACACGAGGAAAACTACAGATCATTCATGTTTCCAGGTTAGGAGCCAGTACTTACGAGACGCATGCAATAGGTTTGCGGCCATCATTTCTCTGATTCAGACACCCTGTGGTTAGTAAAATGTGACCTCACTGCGCATATGTAATTTGCATCTGTGACTAAAACCTGTCTCTGCACGTGGTTCCACCTAGCCCTCCTCCCAGACAGAGGTCATCAGGGTTTCCTTCTTTCCTCTTGCACACCCTGTGGAACAGATTCAGAAACGCTGCATCACCTACACTGGATTCGCATTGCTCCTTAGGACAAGAGCCAACATCTGGTTTCCAGCTCTGTCCTGCACTTGGTGGACTCAGACGCTAGGGTCAAGGGCCCAAGGCTTGCAAATTCCTGACTTAACTCTGAGTAGACTACAAATCTGCCTTTCTCCCAGGTTTTAAAGCATTGGAGCTCATAATGAAGATCCTCACGTATGGGAGCGTAAGGAAAAGGGACATGATATGCTTCTCTCCCCCTTTTCTTCTTTTTTAACCCTAAACAGTGGAAGAAACGGAACCACCAATGACCTTCCCTCTCCCCTAGCAGCCTCTCAGAAGCATGCTGTACGCAACATTAACTCTTGAGTAGCTCAGGCAGATGCTCTGCTTCAGCGGGATCTCTTGATCCTGGACCTGGGAACACCTGAGTTAATGGGAAGTAGTTAACACTTTGGCTTGATGAAGTGAATGCGGCAGTTTGTGCTGCCAGAGCAAAACAAGTTTGTACAGTCTTCAAAACAGCTACGTTACCATAGAGGTGGAATAACATATAGGGTCAGACTGTTCAGATTTCCTGAATGGGAGGGAGGAAGTTTTCATTAAACCCACAGAAACAAGAGCACAGGTTGAAACACTTTTTTATTAGCTGCAGAATCTCCCCTTGATTTAACCTCACACTTCGCTTAACCCCCCAGAGGCAGCTGACACACCCAGTGCATGGGCAATGTGCTCTGACAGCAGCACGAGTCCAGCACGTGGATATCCTCTTCCAAACTCCAACGTGTTAACTTTTAACAGGTCTCAGGGAATTCATGTACATCATTTTTCAGTCTTTACACCAAAATGCACCAGGCTGAATCCAGGGTATCTCATGGGGCTTAAGGGTAGTTTCTAAAAGGGCACTGGAGAAACCTAGCCAAAACTTCTTTGCAGCTGCAAATATCATTAATCCATTAGGCCATCTTTACACCATAAAATGCAGAAGAGATTGTTACTACTGTGTCTTCTATTTAAAATTCAGGATGCAAAGTGAGATGTCGAAACAAGCTAGCGAAGACAGGGTAAAGAACTGATAACTGAACTTAATTTATGAAGAAAGGTGGGGATTTCACTGTCACTGAAAGAGCTACGATCAAGTAACTGTATGCCTGCTAAATGGAGTGGCTGAAATTCTGCACCACAGCACAGCACAGCTGATTTAAAAGAATTTGGTCTAAGTGCTGCAAAAACTGCTAAACAGGCAGTGAATATACTGTTCGCTCTGAAAGCCTTGAGGTGTTTTCCAGAGATGCAGTGCTATCTATCAACGATACACAAGTAACAGAAAAAAAAGGACACTCTACAGAGTTGATGTAAAAAACAAAGCCCAGAAATTCAGCGTGGTACTGAAGTTCCAGGAGATTAACAGCTGCCTGGTGGTCAGCAAATGACAATTAAACACATTCCTTCTTAGAAAGTTTCCCTGAACAGCAAATATAAGCATTACCCAAGTGAATATTCACTGGGCACTCCATGGTTTTCTTCAATATGTATGTATTTCTTCAGTTTTTTTTCACTGTATGACATCTGTACTACAGGGAAAGGAGGCAACAAGAATGCAAAGGGGATTGAGACACCCTATGGCAACCCTGATGTCTCCCAGATCTCTTCCAATATAACCCAGCTGCTCTCAGCATGGTAAGTGGCAGCTTGCTAGCAAAGCATTAAGCCAGATTCAGGGAACTCCAGTGACCAAACTGCTGTCTGTATTAGGGCTGAAAGACTGCAGAAGATCGTGTAGCCCCGACAGTTTCTGCAAAAGAGTCTGGAATATGAACCAGTGTACACAGTGCCTCTTTCTTACAGAGAAGACAACAACAACAAAATATGGCCAGCCATCTCCTTGAGCATTAGCCTCATCATTCTGCTGATTCTGACTGCACATCATGCTTTGTCAGTCCTGCGATCAAATTCTCTCTGCACTAGATGCGGTCCATCTTCAGGTGTTTTTTTTTTTTTCCCCAGTTTCAGTACATGATACCACCAAATGCATTTCTTCCTTGAAGTGCTTCTCCTGACTTGGAACACAATTTGTTTTTTTTGACACGAGAAAGGTCAACCTTTATATCTGCACCTTGTCATCAGTGGTAATCATACAGCATGTCTTCTCTGCAGATAAATGAATGGTTCAATGGCAATTTACGTCCTTAAAACCTTCATGAACTTTTCCAGACTGAAGAAGAGAACGATCACCTCAAATCAGAAAGCTGGCCACCAGCTAAACTTTGGGTGAGAAAGATGATGTCACTCAAAAAGTGGCACTCAACCCAGAGTGCCTGGAAGTTCCCAATAGCTGCAGTTCACTTAAACTTGTCGCTTGGATTAAGTAACAGCTGACACAACCAGAGGACGGCAGCCATCGTGTGTGACCTGTTCCACTGCCCAACTCAACCTGACAAAGCGTAATTCAATTGATTTCTTCTCCCCCAGATCACTCGCTCCCAAAGTGAGCTCTCAGAAGACTTCACCGACGCAATTTGTCGGCTCTCCCAGGGAGCAAACACGCTTCTGCTGCTTGTCACTAGCTCTGATTCTTCTCAATGACAAAGTAACGTCCTCTAACTTGGGTGAGTTCTAACTTCTTCAGGTACAAATCAGCAGTATGATTAAACTCTTTAGGATTTGGCATCGTATTCCAGATCAGCCCTTTCATTTCTCCACTCCTTTGCAGGTCTAAAAGGATCGACGCTCCCTCTCAGGAGTTTGTAACCACCACCTCCTTCACCAGATGGTAACATTCCCCTCTTCTTCGCCTTGAACAACCGTTATCACGAACGCTCTGCAGAGAAGATTTTTTAAAATAACCCTGGTTGAGGTGCTTCATAAGGAGGAGAATATACATCCACTGAGCTGAACGCACATCATCTTAACTACCTAAGACAAAACCAGGCAAGACGTGCACAGGAGTCAAAAAGTAATTTGAGAAGAGAGATACTGCAGACAACAGCAAGCTGCAAATGCTTTCTAGAAGAGGTGGGTTTAGCAAACAGCCTCGAAGAGGTACAAATTCCACTGCAAGCTTTCCTACTGTTTAAAAACTGAAGGTGCATGTATATGATGTGGCTTGACGGCAGCATTCGGCCAGTCACTATTCAGCTGGAGCCACATAAACATGCAGAGAGACTAGAAGCAGCTAGAACCAAGAGCGGTAAGGAAATGAGATGAAGAGTTCAGTGAAAGCAGTTGAAGCAGTAAGATTATTCTGGACTTGGAAGATGAAGGTACGGCAGGGGAATATGGCTTTGTTAAGGCTCACGAAGCCTGGAGATGGATTCAAACAGAAAAAAAGTCAATTATCCTGAGCTGTGCTAAAGGAAGTCCATTTTGGCAAGCGTGTTTTGGCAGATGGCAGGGGACAGCGTGACAAGCAATGGAGGTAGAGAGATTATTTTAGTCTGCGAGGCAAGATCTTGGCACAAGGCTTAACAGTGAATGAGCAGGAGGCCAGAGGATGTATTAATCTTAATTTTCTGAGACTGCTCCTGCAGAGACAACGTGTGCCAGCCTAATGCTTGCTCCTGCAGTTTAGCTCTTCAGAGCCTAAGGGAAGCACAGCCACAAAGCTCTCCGGTTGCTGGGTCTGAACACAACTCTGGGCAGGAGTTCACCAGAAAAGAGCTCAGACTCAGACAGCACAGCACGGACAGCTGCTCGCTGAGACCTGCAGTCCAAGGCAGGGCTCCCACATCCTCCACTGAACAACTTTCTGCACTAAGTTCCCAGCAAGTACCCGTGCATCTGCTGAGAAGCAGCACGTAAATGGATCCACAGTTCCTCAGGTATCCGACAAAGCAACTCTACGACAGCAGGAGGCAAAACTCAAGCACACAGTGTATTACTGGCATAGTCAGGTGCAACGTGGACGAGCAGGGGAAAGTTGTCCAGCAGCCCAAAGGTCCACTGAAGGTTTTGGGGAGTGCTAACAAGTTCTGTGGGACAAGTTAACAGTTTATCATATGCCACACTTCCAGCCGCCAGATTAAGGCTTTTCTAACGCAGGGGAGATGGTAGAAGGGGAGGAAATCTAACCAGACTTCTTAGGACTGCAGACTCTCATGAAACTTCCAGTACCTCCTACTTCGAGGCAGCATGTCAATGCCACAAGCAAATAATTTCTGGGAGCTTTCATTCTGGGAGCATTCTGGGAGCATTCACTCCTGCATTTAACCTAATCTAATCCCAACACTAAGGCTCTGCCAGTAGAGGTTATTATAAACAAGGCTTACCCAAGTATGCCACTTGCCAGTGGCTTTTGAAACAAATCCGAGAGCTGCCTCTCAGTCAGAACGTCCCTTCGGCATGAAGGTTTCAGAAAGTGCGTTTTGTGAACACAAGGAAACAAAGATCACAAGAATACTTTAATGCTGTTACAGGCCGTTGAGCAAGCCAGAAAAACAGAAAATGAAACTAAATCAACAGGGGAGCTGCTGCCACACAGGCTGTGTTCTGTGCAGGCTGCAAGTTTCCTCACTCCCGCAGCAGAAGGAAGCCAATCATACCAAGCCGTAACAGGCGTTACAAACATTGCATGTTTGCAGAGCACTGCTAATTCTGACGCAGCAGACAGAGCTCATATCGATATGGCACAGCTTATTCTTTCCTCCCTTATGGAAAGAAAGCCTGAAAAATCATCTCTTCTTTTCCAGTACCATTCTGGCCAATACTTGCCTTAGATGTATGTATGCAATCCCTCTGCTGCCAGCAGGAATTTGGGACTGAACCTTGGACTGTCATCTCACAGAACAGGGAAAACAGACACATACGCTCCTCCAGCATTTCCAGGACACATGTTATAGATGTTTTGTACTCTTAAAAGCCACGCTAGGGAAATATTCAGGTGCTGAGTGAGTTCATCTCAGCTCCGAGTAGAGACTGGTCAATGCCAGCACCACCAATTTTGCAATACCGCTGAAAAAGGATGGAGCCTGTTGGACTGCACAGCAGGAATCACAGCTCCCTCTCCTCCACCTGCATGGATCAGGAGACATGCTAGATCATGCTCCAGCTCTCTTACAGACACAGCCCGAGTCATCTGTCCAGTGAGGCTGTTCACCAGCCTAACCTGAGATCACGCTTTGGTGCACTGATCCCCAGACAGCACATCCTCCAGCACTGCTGCAAAAGTCTGCAGGCCAGATCTACCACTGCACTGTGGTGGTTTCTTTTTTTTCCCTTTTCTTCTTTTTTTTTTTTTTTTTTTTTTTTTTTTTTCCTTTCCTNTTTTTTTTTTTTTTTTTTTTTTTCAGTGCAGACTCTTGCTTCTTAAATGCCTTCTGCACTATTAACACAGCAGTACACTGTGCAGCTTTGAGTGCAGAGGTCCTTGGTTCATTTCCTTCTCAACAGCTAAAGCTGTGATGGTCATCACTGGTTTGAGCATATTTTGGAAAATCATTTGCCAGTTTTTCCAGTCATCTTTCATTTCTTCTTCTTCCCTCTATCTTTATAAAAGCACTGAAGGAGACTCAGCACAGGATTTCCATCAAAAAACTTAATCCAAAATACTTGAAAACATTAATTCAAGTACCTTTGACAGGTATACTGAAATTTTTCTCCCAAGAGTAGCACCCAGTCATAGAAGCTTATTCATAAACAAGCGGACAAGACATTTCACTGGAAAGCTACAAGGGCTTTTAAAATTGGCTCCACTCGTTCTAGCTCACACCTCTCTAGTTTCTCTTCTTCCTACAGCGTTAACATAACTTTGTCCATGTTTTCCTTATACTGTGCTTACTCACAAACTAGGAACTGCAAGACAGTTGAGCGCTAATGTGCTCATAAATAAAAGCTAAGATTATGTAGTTAGAAGAGGTTGCACAGTTCTTCTGATTTTTTAGGCATATATTCCACAAGACAAACAGACGACGTGCAGGGGTAGGTTCAAGCTTTGCCATTCAGTTTACAAATTCACACTTGTTGTTATCTGTGATTCTCAGGATGCTACAGAGAAAAACAATGCTTGCTCTTAAGTTTGACCTGCAGACATGCAGGGGGAAACGTTAGCAATGCCTTAGCCCTGCTTGTCAGTGGAAAACAATTTCTTGTTTTCAGGCAGAAACCTTTGCCTTTTCAGGCAGAGGTGACCAGCTTGGTGTCAGCTGGAGCTGCAGCAGTACATTTTGCAGCGAAAGAACTTCTCTCCCCCCTTCCAGTAACTCCTGTCTCGTCAGTATGATTATTGTATGCAGTGGCACTACAAGTAACAGAAGGACATCATGTGTAACAGAGAAAATCACAGGGAAATGGGATAAATGGAGCTTTTCAAAGCTATAAAAGAAAGTAGTCACGGACTGTACAGAACTAGCTTCTGCATAAATCAATGGGAAACAAAACCCAAAACAAGCCAGAGCCCAAAGTGAAAGAATTCTGTTAGTAAAGGAACCTGAAATTAGAGTACACATTGACTTATCTGAACCCAGACAGCTCCATATTGGTCTCTACAGGACATTTAGCAGGGGGCTGGGTCCTAAGGGCCCAGGGTTAACCGTCACTCCACAGTCCTCACACCATGTCTTGCCTGCAGAATGCGCATGTTTGATGATTCCACGAGCAACGACGCAGGATCGTGCACCTGCGGCACCTTGCAAGCATTCCCCAGGGCACGGTCTGCAGCCAGAGCATCACCGAGCTCCCAGCCTGGGAGCCCACAGGGCACGCCCCAGCTCCTGACCAGTCCACGCAGCCACGTCTCCTCCCCTTTGCAGCTGAGGCGTGAAGAAGGGGTGGTTGCTCTGCACCATCCCTCCCAGTGTGGGATCAGAACTCGGCCAAGGAACTTGCCTGGACTTGAGAGCGCAGCAGCAGGTGGTCAGGTTAGTTACAGCCCCCAAAATGACCATGCTAAACTAACACTGCCAGCATACAGTATTTGCAGGAGGGGACAGAATCAAGTTCATGTAAGCAATCTCAATGAGACTGTACTTTTTTGCCTGTTTAGCTCTGCAGGACTGCTCATAAGGCATGGAAGGAACGGCAGAGCACGAATGACATGTACATCTGGTACAGCCCAGCTGAGACATGGAGAGATGCGGGCTGTCAGTGACTGACCCCAAAGACTTTCTGAGCAGGTACGATGTCATAAAGCCACAGCAAGAAAGCTGATGCCCCACCATAAGAGGGAGTGCCAAGAGGCTGCCAAAAATGGGAGTTTAACAGTGAAATTGCAAAGTGCTGAGGGAGACTTTGCCAATCACTACGAAGGCTTGGGCAGCTGGGCTTTCTCCACAGGACGAGGTGCCAGCTACGCTCTGTAAGGCAACCTAATCTCATCAGGCTTTACGGCAAGTTCAGTTTACAGTTCCCCCAGTCTATTCCATTTATCACCGTGTGACTTCACCCGAAAGGAATCCGATAAAACACACCCAGCTTTTATTTTGGTGTAGCTCTCTTTCCTTCTTTTTTTTTCCCTTCCAGAAACTGCTGGCCTAAGTGAATACTTGCAGTGTTCCCGTTCCATAAACGGCTTCATGCTTAGCAGCAGGCACCAGGAAGGTTCAGTTCTCTGAGAGAGATGTTTATATGGAGCTGGATTTAAACCATCTTCCATATTTGGGATCTACTCAAAACTGGGTGACCTAAGGGCAACCTATTAATGCTCCATCTCCTATGGCTACGGAGAGGCCCTTCTGAGCCCTGAGCCAGCAGAGAACAGCCACAGTGCGCTCCCTCTCCCCCTTGCAAGGACTAGTGGAGAAAATGCCCTGAGCAGCGGGCTCCCGGCCTGTCGACAGGCCCCACGCCTGCCCAGAGAACATCCCGATGGTGACAGCCCTGGGAAACATGAAGCCATTTCCCTTTCCATGGTTTTTGGACAATGAGCTGAACTGCCTGAAACAAAAGCCTCCCCTGAGGCCCCCAGGGCCCAGAGACATCTAAAGGCAGCAGCAAGGAATGCCCTGATACCTCAGGAGGCCCTTACCTGTCAGCACAGGGGCAGGCTGGCTGTGTCACTAGTCCACTGTGGTCCTGGCAGAAATCAATGACAAGTTAAGAAGATCTTCTGTAATGGATGCTTGGAAAGGAACAACAGAAAGCAAGCAAGGGGGGCCATACGAGGCGCCGAAAGCTGTTAATAATGACAGAACAAGAAGGATTTCTGCTTAATCAACACCAAGGTCACAGTCCTGTGGAATAAATTTCATATACAGTGAATAATTCACACAGGGTGATGGTATGTTTAGCATCAGCTCTTGGCAAAGATTTGTTTGCTTAATGACTTTTCCCTTTTTTTGCAGGCCAGCCACCTTTGACAGCAGAGAGCTTGTTAAAAGAGCTAAAATGTGCTGTTAATCCTGCTCGTCAACAAACGTTAACCACGGAGTGATAATAAAGAGAAGAAAGAAAAGACGTGGCTCCAATTGGGATTACGCTTGGTAAGTGCAGAGACCCCCATCACTCTCTGACAAGCGGCTCTCACACTGTTTCTCCAAATATATGTCACCATCCATGATTTTGCAGAAGTGCTTTGATGTTCGTTTGCAGACGGATACACTGTACTTTTCCTTTGGCTTGTGCAAACAAAGAGAGGCATTTTAGTTTTCTCGGCAAATACTGTCAGATGTTTTATGTGCAGCAATGAAAATTAAGTAAATCTTTGATATTACAAGTCCTCCTCACTTGAAACAAGCTTGGCCCAGCTACTGGTGAATGTTAAGGAAAAAGATATAATTTTTTTCTAGATAAATAAGTTTACAGATGTCCACAATGTTTTGAATAACTCAGCACTCACCAGCTTTAATGATCTATGTGGAATCTGTTGGGAAGCAATAGTTGGGAAAATGAGCACATTAAGCTGGCCTTGAGTTCCTCCCAGATTCCGACCTTTGCTGCGCACACCCCCTCTCCCTCTAAATCATCCCACTGATCAGTGCAATTCAGTTCTGTAGCAAGCAACTCTTCTGCTCTCAGCTGAATTTGCTGCCTCCATTTCATGTAGAAGAAGCACGCTAGCCTTCAGAAGCTTGCCTACTCTTCCAAAAGTTCCGGTTTAAATGAAAACAACCAAAACTCACGTCTAAGACAGGTTACCGCTCCTGCATCAATGCTAGCCTTCCTTGGGTTGTGCTGCTCTGTTTTTTCCCAAGGAAAAGCACTTTGCCATCTCCTCTCTCTTCATTTCAAGATCAACTTCTAACACTCTTAGGATGCCTGAGAAGATCCTGACTTGCAGTAAACTTCTCCAAGTAGCTGTGCATTTTGTTAAGTACCGGTTTTGAGCCTCCAAACGAGACACTTTTAAGTGGGTAAGCCACCTGTAATATTACTGGGCTCAGCTAAATTTTGTTTTATATCACTGCTGCTAGAAGCTGCAACAGAGTCAGCCTGGGGGTCGGGGTTTGATCGAGAGCAGCACTGAGAGGGTCTCTATTTCACGTGGATGTAAGTGGAGCTAAAGGAGGAAAAAACCTCCTGAGAAGAATGTTACCTGCCTATGTGATGCCTATGTAATATCTCTAAAATGTCTTTTCTGACACATTCAAACATTTAAATTTGCACCTGCAACACTGTAGATTTCCTTTTTAAAATTGTTTTTTCAATTTGTTATGATTTTGCTGAAGAAAACCATGTTTGGAAGACTTGCTTTTTATTTTTGCACATCAGGCAATATAGGCATAAAATAATCGGGTACGACTAGGCATAGCAGGTACACCTACGTATAAGGTAGTATAGGTGGGTACAAAAGATCTTTACCCTGAATCTCTTCAGTATCTGAAGACCATTCAGAGTTCTGCTATACTTTTTAACATTTGTGTTAGGAGTGCTTCTAAGCGCTTTTTTGGCCACTTCCATTACCTTTTCCTTTAGTGCTGAGGAACCCAGTTTCTCGGGATTTGGGAATCTGAAGAGACAGAGTGTAGCAACATATGTATGTCTGCATAAGCATTTTTATTTTGTCTTGGGTATAGCTGAGTTAGTTCGTTTCTACATCAAGGCTGGAGTTAGTTTTGGGACCCTTTTATAGATCCCCTAACATTTTGCTTTGCTTTTTTTTTTTTTTTATATTATCTACCATTCAGCGCTGCCCTTAAGATTGAAGAAAATGCAGCCTTTTCTTTTACTATTAGACAGCAATAGCTGCTCCCAAGTTTCAGAATACCAGGGAGAAACACATGCAAGCTTTGTGAGCCTCCCTGTGTCAATGGAAGTATGAGCTCCAGGCTCCCTCCTTGGGAAGCTCCCAGACCTCTGACTGCTCCTCAGTTTCACAAGCCTACAGTATAGCTGACGGTTTTACAAGCAGCCTCCAGTCGAACAGGCTTTCTAAATTACAGCTTTGAAGGCAGTACTTTTGATCTCGTGAGAGCATAAAGATGCCAATTTTAATTATTTTATAACATCCCGGTTGTCGTTCAAATCTAGATCAAGGAGGAATTTCATCTGAGTGCCAGCAGGTGTTTGTTTCTGACCACTTCCCACAAGCATTAAGAATAAATACAACCACAACCAGCGCTGTTTGAAATGAATTATATCTAGGGCTCCAGCAGCACAATCTGGAAAGCCTGGAAGTCATAGAATTGACAGCCAGAGGAACTGAAATTGATACAAATCCAACAGCCAGGAGCTCTGATCTCTGCAGTGGCTTCCCAACCAAACACAGTCAGTTGGTAATATCCGTGCTCCCACCCTGCAGTACAAGTGGTCCTGTCTCACCCAGCAATGTCACGCAGCCGTCGTGGTGCCAACAACGTGATCCTCATCAGCGCCTGGGACGTGAACTGAAAGATCCAGGTTCGGAGGGAATCAAACTTCTTTCTCACTGCCTTTGAAATACCGCTAGTCTGCACCGTTCTCAATACTAAATGCAAAATCCCCGAATTAAGCCAAGCTTCAATAAATTATACAGAAGTATAAGGACTTCAGTAAATGAGTGGATCTACTACTCCAGTTGGCTAGGAGGAGAAAAATGAAGGCAGAGAGGATTACTGCCGCTTTTCAATTCTTTGGAAGCGCTCAGCTGCTCAATGCAGTGGAAGCAATATGAAAATTATCACAGAAATATCAAACAACTCAAGGTCCAGGATGAGAAGCAACCAGGCCTCCATTTTTCCATTCCTATAAATGCTCACTCCAAGGGAAAACCGAATCTCTATCATGATGAAATTTAGTTTCACACTTGTATTTTGTTGTTTTACACCGGTTAGATCCTATCCGTTAGCACAGCAATCTTTTCCAGGTCTAAATAAACTGCGATGACGCTCCTCACTGTGAAAGTAAAGCCAGGCATTATCAGCCACAGTGGTTTTCATCTGGAATGAAGAACAAGAAAGAGACTCTCGGCAAAGGAGAATCAGTGAGCAAACCACCACTGGGCAGCAGGGAGCGGTAGTTGCTATGTGCCAAAGCTGGGTCTCTCCACAACAGTTGGTAAATAATTTGCACTCCAGCCATCCGCTGCGACACCAGGCCTCAGAGGGCTTTGCTCCCCTGCTCTCACTGCCCTTCCTATCATTAAATCAAGCATTCCTGCAAGGTATTTGGGACCTTCTTGCCAGATTGCAAAGGTAGATGTTGTTTTTGGCTCTCCCAACAGAGCTGAAGTGCAGCCAAGACCTGTACTCATTTGCCTTGGCTGAAACAAAAATAAACATACCCCGTGCTGTATGCACTTCTGAGGTAATTACTGCCATTAGATCACAGCCTGGAAATGAATTTTAAACCATGCAAAGAGACTGAGTACAAAAAACCTATGTTAAGATTGTGTTAAATGACTGATTACAACAAGCCAAAGAAAGGAGAGCCCAACTGAGAGAAGCGACTTCAGCTCCAGCCCACCTTGTTGGGCAGAGCCACCGCAACCCATGCGGCAAAGCTAAACCATCTCATGGCAGGGGATGACCTGCAGGCTCAGCAGGACCAGGCCGGTTTCTACAGCTGAGGTAGTGTTGCCTCTAGAAAAACAGACGCTGTGTTCCTGTAACCCTGCTTGAAGCATATGTTGTGTCTACCATGTGTTCCCTGCTCCCTAATCTTTAATATCTATTTCCAGCTGCTTATCTCCACTGCTGCACATACACTTACCAGCTGAGAATCTCCCAATTCAAACTCATTTTACCCAGTTAAGTCCCCCCTGAGCTCCACAGCCCCAGATGCAAGAAAAAATACTGTTGAATGCTGTCAAGGAGACGAGAGCCATCGTGCATTCCTCCAGGCACTGAAGGCTGCTGTGCCTCAAGGCTTGGAGTATCCATGGGAGTCGAGGAGAGCTATGGGGCCAGCTGTCCCAGGAGGAAACCTGCCTGCAGCAGGACCTCGGTCTGAGCCCCTCGTTGCACACTGGTGTCAGCGCTTTGAATTTTACACAAATTCAGTGTAAGGATCACTTCTTGCTCCGGCTCCTCAAGTCACGCTTCTCTCACAGCGCTCTCCTACAAGCTGATTTTGGAATTGTGTTCTTCTACCATTTAAAGGCAATAAACAGCTGAAAAACTGGCTGTAGGGCTGAGCGTGATGTGCTGGGACAGGAAAGGGACTCACGCTCAAGACTTGGCTACCATAAACATGCTCCTTAGCCACAGCAGTGACACTGTTTGCTGTCCCCTTGATCTTGCAATTACTTTCCAGTCATCAGAGACTGTTCCTCACTGTGGCTTCAAGGTCCTTTGTTAAACTTATTGCCACTGACCCAGTGATAACACCACCACGTCTTTAACTTCTGATTCAGAAAACAGTCATTCAAATGAAGGATACCCTGACAGCCCATTAACTACAGCCAAGATTGTTGTTGCGGCTACAGTTTGAGAGAGACCTATTTAAAAATAGATTAGGGTCTTGGAAACCACTCAGCTTATTCTGCCTTTTCCTCTCTTCCCTGCAAGACAAGTTACCAAACCAAACCTGGCATTTGCTTCCTCCCTGATCCAGTTACAACTTCATTATAGCAATATTGGCCAGCAGAAAGTAACTTATTAAATAAATGCCATTTAAGTGCTTCTACCTGGATGGTTGTTTCCGACAAGGGAGACCCGCAGCAGGGCAGCCCATCCCAGCTCACCAGGAAAGGGTGAGCAACAGCTCCCAGCACTGCAAGAAGAGGAAAACTGAGACCGCCCCTGCGAGGCCTCGCCAGCTGTTTACAATATCCACAGAAATCTTCACTCCAGTTTCACAGGTTTGGTCCTGTGCACGTGGACAGCTGCAGCCAACGCTCCTGTGAGGTGCATCTTGGCAGAAGGTTTCTTCTGCTTTCTAAAGACAAGCAGCCTCCAGTGCCCAAAATGATCTCAGAAACTTTTCCACAAGGCTGGCAGCAGCCTCCACAGAGCTGCTGGCCTGCAGAAGCGGGGACACAACGCTCAGCACAGACAGTTCAACACTTGCAGCGTGTCACCAGGGAGGCTAGTGACGTGTCCCAGAAGCGCTTCACTGTGCACCTGCTGCCCTGACAAAGGCCAGGTGTGCAGCTGCCCCCTCCAGAGAGGAGCAGAGGTATTTGTACCGACCACCGAAAGGAGAATTAACCTTTCAGGCTTTTTTTGGTGTTCTGCCTCAGAGCAAGCAAGGCCAGCCAAAACCACGGTACTGCAGGCGCCTGGGGAAGGCCTGGTGACGTGCTTCCAACACCACACGCAGAAATCTGCCGTGGCAGAACAGAATGAGAGGAGTGCTCGAAGTTCATGAAACACCTCTTAGACTCCCAACTTTCTGGGATGCTGGGGTTAACAAAGTTCACAGGCAAGATCGGTTAGCATGCTACTTATGCCATTGCAGAAGGTCCCAGCCTGGTTTCTCGTCAGTACTCACTCCTCTGTCCAAGACCACAAGCCTTAACCATACAGAAATGAGGGCACTTACAACCAGCACCACATCTGTGAGATCAGCAGTTTATCAGTCCAGCCCTCCCCTCTCTTCACTACAGAATTTCAAAAGTACAATTAAACAACTTCAGGATTTTTTATTTTCAAAGGATCATTTGAGACGGTCTTGCATTTACTTTGATGTATGCCCCGCTGTAGTGATGTAATCCCGAACATCCACTTCCTGACCATTTTGCAAAGATAGCTGTATTATTACAAGAATGTTTACTTGCCACCTAACCTCACTTTAAACCAAACGTACAGTGAGTTTTTCCCCCCTACAAAGAGAAACTGTTAAACAACCTTTTCCACAGGCCTATAATCAACCCTTTAAATCACACTTGAATAACAGACTTCCATTTATCAATTGATCCACTGTTTTTTTTCCCCCCCTCGCTTCTTTGGGTGCAGCAGATAAAAGACCCAGTTGTACCAGCAGAGCCCAGTGCTTTGTAACCAAACTCTGCATGAGAGAAACATTCCTCTCTTTTTTGTGGTGGGGAGAGAGGGAACAGAGAAAGAGGGAGAGTTAAGTTTTGTTTCCTCGTTTCTCCCTCCTCTGCCTAAGGTTTTTTTTTTCTGGTTCTATTGCTTTGTTTTGACGCTCTGGGAGGAGGGTAACAGTGGTGGCTTCTGTTTCTCTCAAATCCTCGAAAGCCATTGTGTAGGCAGGTGAAAGAGAAACCAAATCAAAAACTAACAACTTTTGTATTTCAGCAGCCAAAGTTAATGTTGACTAAGAACCAAAAAGCAGGGGGAGGAGAGAGGAAAAAAGTGGCCCTATGGGAAGCAAGGGCCAGCGGAGAGATCTAGAGGACGGCAGGCTCAGAAGGGGCAAAGCTGCTCCTTTTGATGTGGGAGGTCTGCAAGTAACCTACTGGGACACTCCCTGGGCTATCTCATTAACCATGTCACCAAAGCCCCCCAAGGTCCAGAGAATCATAACATTATCTCTGACTTTACCACACAGATACAAGGTTCCTTCGGCAGTCTATAAACATGCCTGTACTAACCAATTCATCGTGGCCTGACACCCCTGCAAGGGCTGGATGCCCTTTAGTGAGCCGCATGAATTGCCCCAGTCATTCATCAAAGTTTCTCAGAGTGCATTTCACACAGCATTAAATTTAATTAAAGCAACATTGACTGCATTGTAATCCTCTGGAGGCTCTTTGTCAGAAGGAGCTGCAGCACTTTCTCCTTAAGTATCTATTGTTTAGGCGGGATTTTTTTTTCCCTTTGGTTGTCTCAACAGGAGTGATTTGCTGCCTCTCCCTGTTTTTTATTTAAAAACTCATATCTCATGAAAAAGTTGTGCAATGAGAAGAGGAATCCTAGCCTGACAAACAATTCAGCTCCTTTGCACTTGTCTGTAAATGCTGTAAGACATATTGTTGAAGAACTAATAACCAATGCAAAACAACAACAACACAACACTCGCGTAAAAGATGATGTGCAGCAGAGAGGAAGCCTGCGGTATAAGCTGCCTGTTTGTGGACATCCTCCTGCTGTGGTGCCTCAGCCACGGCCCTGTAGCATCTCTCATCGCTGCTGTGACAAGCGGTGGCTCCATGGTGCTCCACAGCCCCAGCATCCCCTGGCTGCAGCTGAGCCCCATGTCAACGCAGGGCTACAGCAGCCAGCATTCATCCTGGGGGGACGGAGTCGGGCAGAAACGGGCCATCGAGGTCTCGCTTTTGCTAGGTCTGCTGATCTGGAACCCCTCTGGTTTCCTTTACCTTATATTTTGTTGGCCCCTCCTAGATCAGCATCAGAGGACAAGCTCTGTTTTCATCCTGCCAGCTGCCTCTGGCTCATTTCTAGCAGTCAGCAGGAGTCCAAAAGATCTGTTCTTATTTGGTGGCAACATTTGTCTGGGAGAAGCCGTGGAAAACAGACCATGTAATTTACAAATAGGGACAGCTGCTGTGCCCCCTTCTCCTCCTCTTGACCACAGGAAGTGCTGAGTGCCCTTCTTCTGTGTGCAGTAGGCCACGGAGTGAGATCACATCTCTTTCACAAGATACGCAGGCCAAAAGCCAGAAGAGTCTCTCACTGTTGTAAAAATGAACTGCTGACCAGACTAAGAAAATCTGCAGTACTGCATGATCCGGAGGAAGATTTGGTGGTCAAAGCACTGAATTTGTTATACTACCCTCTCCTCCCCACTAAACAACTGAGTTTGCTTCTGCTGTGCCCGTGGTGTTTTGTTATTCCCGTCAGCAAATCATTTTAGATGACAAAGACGTGTTCTCAATCTGTCCTCAAGTGACATGGTAACAGCAGCACCCTCCTTGCTTTATTCCTACAAGCAGTCCTGCTGAAAATCCAGCCTTACCATTACTGTTCCAGCAGCCTGGGAGTTTCCGTTCTATTTTTGTGGTGTAAAACAGGACAGTAGGCTCTCAAGAGCACTCATGTTGCCATCATTCACAGCTATGGGTAACCGACAGAAGAAACGTCGAGTGCAGTTTTGCATTTCTCCAAACACAAACAGCCGGGCGATTCTGTCCAGAATGGGACCTGCTCAGGAACTGAAGTTTCAAAGGACCTGACAGGGGGGTCTTGGGAGAAATTCTGTGTTATGCTCGGCCAAGATCAATGTTATTGTTTATCTCAGAGGAGCATTTATGTCCAGTTCTCAGTACTTCTCACAGCTCCTCATGTCAGATCCTCTGCTGCCATGCCGCCATGGAAACGGTTCCATAAAATAACAGGAGGCGCTAAACGCGCCGCTGCTTTTCTTCTCCAGACGCACCCATCGCTGAACTGCACCAGCTGGGGTGCACAGGTCTAAGATGCTGATGCAAACTGCAAAATGCTCTACAGAAGGTGCTGAGAGTGTAGGGAAATAGCAGCTGCTTAAGAAATGGCTCTATCTCCCAGGAACTCTGCTTTGAGTCCAAAGGAACGAGTGCAGCTTGTGTAGACATAACTCCATTAATTCAAGCAACACAGCTTCACCTGAGTGCAAGCACCTCTTTTTCCATTACCTGTAACTAAATTCCCCCTAGAAAATGTTTTTCTAAGTAAACATTTTTGCTTTCAAGAAAGACTCGGATGAATAAAGGACCAGCTTCTGTTTTTTCTCGCATTCACGCGGATTCTGCTTTGTGCTCTTAGGACGAGGCTAAGCCAAGTATGGAGCCGAAATAAGGTTCAAGTCCTCTGCGTCTCACACCAGACTCATCACACAGCTCCTAAACGCTGCCCTGCAGTTCTGCCATCTGAGGAGTGCTGGATTAATCGTGCACAGCACACTGATTTTACTGCTCTAACTGCACACGGTCACACCACCCAGCACAACCTCAGCGGTAAAACTTGTGCATAACGTTATACTCTAGATGACCTCCCGCTGCTTTAGAAAGAAAAACTCTAACTTTGCTCTTCTCTCCCTTGGCATTTACTTGAGTTTCCTTCTCAAGCTTCTCAACCACACAATAAGCTTTTGATTATCGGGGTCTTAAGTGCTCCACTGGACACCCATTGCGTATTTATGAATGGAATTGATAAAGAAGCAATCCGACTCCATCAAGGGAGCATTTGCAGCTCCCCTTAAGTGTCACTGAGCGACACAAGTGGAAATTCAAAAGACCTAGGGGTCTCTGGCCTTCATTTTATACGTTTATTTAGTCACATCCAGTAGAAGGCTCCGGAGTTCACGTCTGTCAACTTGGGATCTCTGTACAGCCAATTCATTTACCAAACTGAAAATTAGTTAAGAGCTGCACACACAAGCAATTCAAACTATAAAACCACTTGCCTTGCTAAGGAATGCCAATAACCTTACTGCTATTTAAGACAAATTATCCTGGTTGAGTCTTGATCTCCATACAGATTTTCAAGTCACATTTTCACCTTTGTGTTGCAATTCCCCATGAACTGTCATAGAAATAGTACTCAAAACATGGGCTGCAGGTTCCCTATTAATGTAGGGTGAGCCCAAATGAGTTGCCCCCAAAAGAAAACAAAAAACGGGGTGTGTAAGGGGTGTTGTACAGTAAGCTCTGTGTGGCTGTGTTAACATTTTGTACAACCTTAAGCATTAAATGTACATCCACATTTCCTTTGCCACTAGCAGGTATGTTTATACACACGCTCATAAGCAAGCAAGTTTCTCTCAAGACACTGCCTACCGTTCTGCCGCTAGCAACCTGCCCTCAACAGAGAATTTTCCAGATGCACCAAGTATCACGAGAAAGAAGAACAAAGGGAGGTCAGGGGCACGTCAGATCCCACAGGATCATCGACAAGTCTCTCCGTAAAACAGCTCTAGACAGCACAATTTCCCAGACTACACGAGGAAGAGCACATACGCCTGCCCAGGACACTCAGGTACATGTTGTGTGGGGCCCCAACAAGCAGCCATGGCGCAATTCTGACAGCGGGGAGATCCGCTGTCTCCGCTGAATAATGGTAGGACAAGTTTTAGCCCATTCCCCCTTGTCCTACCATTATCCACCCTGGCAAAAAGTCGGTCCCCCTCCTGCCTGTGAGCTCCTTGCAAGTATTGGAAGGCCGCAATGAGGTCTCCCCAGAGCCTTCTCTTTTCCAAGCTGAACAGTCCCAGCTCCCTCAACCTTTCCTCACAGGAGAGGTGCTCCAGCCCTCTGATCATTTTGGTGGCCCTCCTCTGGACCTGCTCCAACAGCTCCACATCCCCTCTGTACTGGGGGCCCCAGGCCTGGACACAGCACTCCAGGTGAGGCCTTACAAGGGCAGAACAGAGGGGGACGATCACCTCCCTCTCCCTGGGTGGCCTGGGGAGACCTCATTGCAGCCTTCCAGTACTTGAAAGGAGCTCACAGGCAGGAGGGGGACCGACTTTTTACACGGGTGGATAATGGTAGGACAAGGGGGAATAGGCTAAAACTGAAAGAGGGGAGGTTTAGGTTGGACATATGGAAGAAATTCTTCCCTGAGAGAGTGGTGAGGCGCTGGCACAGGCTGCCCAGAGGAGCTGTGGCTGCCCCATCCCTGGCTGTGTTCAAGGCCAGGCTGGATGGGTTCCTGGGCAGTTGGATCTAGTGAGCTAGTGGCTGGCAGCCCTGTCCACAGCAGGGGGGTTGGAACTAGATGGTCTCTGAGGTCCCTTCCAACCCAAGCCATTCCATGATTCTATGATCCTCGGCTGAAAAAGCCCTGCTTCCATTTGAGAGCACACAGCTGGCCCCTCCTAACCTTCCAGCCACTTGTATACTCTCAGATCACCTTCTTCTTCCCAACTCATGGATCCTCTCATCACCCTTTGTAGCTCTTCTCCACTGACCTTCTTCCTTGATCCTGCTGAAAGCACGAAGGCAAGCACAGCAAACAGCTCCTGGAAGATGCTGAACGGAGGTGAGGTCACTGTGTTACGCCTTTGTCACTCACCCACTGTGGCAGAGGGACTGCCTGCTGTGGGGGCTGTCCGAGGGCCCACAGGGCCGCAGGCTTGACTCTTTCCCCAAAATCCCAACTTTCTGGAAGACTCCATATGTGGCATGATGCATTTTGTTTGCATGAGGCTGTTGAATGCTGGCAGCCACCAGCTGGTTTTCAGCTATGGAGATTTGCTGGCACCTGAGGAAGTACACAGCGGGTATTTGTGTACTAAGAGTTTACAGCAAGATTTTTAACTTATTTTTAACTGCTATAGAAACCTTTAGGCAGGTTTCTATCCCTAACGGGAACAGCTTAAGTCATACTTGCAATCCACAGGCACTCTTTGTCAAAACTGAAGTTTGTGCTTTAGAAGCTTAGAGTGTAATTACTTCCCAAAGAACAGGTGACCAGAAAGTGCCTCTCTACGAACAATGCTTTTATCCCAACTTTATTCCAAATGCATCCGAACAACCACTCTGTCTGATATTATTCCTTTAAGTTTTAGATGCTTCCTCCCCAACATTACCATACTGATGCCCCTCATTATGCTGCAATGCAAATATATGTGTTTGGTCATTTCTGGCGTCAGTCAGCAAACCCAACAGTCTCAAACAGATGCTGGAGCTACAGAAAGGCGAGGATGGGAAAGCAGCATCATACATGAAGGCAGCATTCAACGCAGTTGTGCCACAGGTTACCCAGTGCAGCGTATAATCTGTCACACACAGCAAGGGTTCGTGCATCTCTGCTGTTCCATGTTCATCTCACTGAGCTTACTTCTGCCATTGCCTAGTTTCTTTAGACTATTTCAAATGCATTTGGAGAGCCTTGTGATTTACTGCAAACTTCCTTTAGTCATCTGTGCCAGTAGGCAGACAAATGTTGCACTAGGTGTTGGAGACACTGGTCCTACACGCACAGCTGCCAGTTATCCTTTGCAGAGCCCAGCAGTGCTGCACCCATCCTATTTGCCCTCTCACCACACTTTAGCGTAGCATCAGCCTCCAATCTCGACCAACTATGCTAGAGGTTTTCCTGATAAGACATCTGCGTTTTTGTACAAGGATTTTATAATTTTTATTACCAACATAAACTTAAAGATGTTAGTAAACATATTCTACAGTACACATTATTTCTGCCTGATCTACCTCCAAGTGAGCTGCGACCTACAGCTGCACTGCTATTCGTACGTCTTCCTTTCTAACAGCATAGCTACCTTAGTGCTACACCCCTAACAGAGCTTGTTATCCAAGTGGTTCCTTATCCATTGTTTGTCTTTGTTTTCTTGGTGTGGTTAAGCGAAAGAAATCTTCATTAATACAAACTCACGTAATGATTTTTGTCACTTGTAGTTAGATAGTGGGTGCAAGATTTAGGGCCAAACCCAGCCTCAAGAGCGAGAGCACAGCCCTGAGAGCTTAAATATCTATTTCCTCTACAGGGACAAGAGGACAACAAACAAGTAAGTCACAGAAGTCAGTGCACAGTTCATCTAAAAAAAAAAAAAAAAAAAAAAGTCCAAGCAGCTTAACTGCAGCAAAGAATGCCACAGGTAGCACAAACAATCTTATTTTGTTCAACTTCAACAACAGTTCCTTCTGCTACGACACAAATACAGTGTTTTTCAGCTTGTGTTATTGCTTCCAGCCCCCTTTACTCCTTCTCTCTTGACCACTGTTCTTTGCAAGCGCCCCTTTTATGCAGACCCTCTCATGCCTACTCGTTCCTATGAACCAGCTTCAGACAGTCCCTGTCAGGTCTGCCAGAGTTGCAACTGTAAAGGGAAGGAAAAAAAAAAAAAAAAAGAATCTTTGCCAAGGAAACAACGTCAGTGTCAGCAAAAATTCTGTTACTAAAAAGTCCAACATCTTGCCTCAGACATTCAAAGAAAAGGCCTTGGGACAGAAAAAGAGATTAAACTCCGGCAGTAACATCCCTTAGTTTTCTCAGAAGCCTTGGCCCGCTCGGGCAGCAGCACCAACTGGCTGCCAGTACTAGAAAGGAGGGAGGGGGCACAGTCGTGTCAGCCAGCAGAGCAGTCTCTGTTCCTCTGGGTCAGATGCACGGGAGAGAAAATCTCAAAGAGGCTCCTACAAGGCCAGCAATAGGGCCAGTCTGACAGACTAGCACAGGCAAAGGCTGCTCCTCAACAAGGAATCTTTAACGGGCTTTCAGAGGGAAGAGGGCCACAACGGCCTCCCTGCTTCCCTTCTCGTGCTCCTCAAGATGAAGACCGGTCCAGAGAGACCAAGGTCAATCGGGAGCCATCTCCGATGTGAGTGTGCTTCTCTAGGTCTCTCCAAGAGCCAGTACTAGCAATAGTGGGAGTGATGAGAGCTACTGTTCGTCATCAAGAGTGCAGAGAAAAATATATATATTTGTGTTACGATATAACCATGAATCCATCAGGGTCTCACAGCCCCTGGAAACACGAGAACAGAGCCTTCAAGTCCACCTGCTTCAAGGCAGCAAGCAGGTGGTACCTTAGCTCACAGCCTACCAGGAGAGTATGAGCCACCTAAGGTAAAGTCATTCTGGTAGCAGTAAACAATCCCTTCACAAATAAATTCCTCTACTCTGATGAACTAGCACATATCCTGACATTTACAGCTTGCAAAGTATTTTAGAGCATCTTCACTGGAAGCACTGCCAGAAAAATCCAAATTGTTGTGTCCGAGTTCCCAGAGCACTGATGTCAGCAGCAGAGAGCATGCACTGTGGTTGGTCATTACAGGGTAGCGCCTTGGAAGAAGGTTACCGCAACACGGCATTGCTACTTAGGAGAGCGAATTAAGGCTCTTACCAAACGTTGTGCCTCAATACCAAGAGCACTGAGACACTCTTCACTGCAGAACGTTGGAAAGCATCTATCCTACAATACTATACAGATTTTACCCAAATTTAATCAATGGCATATGTGTCAATTGTAAAGATGGAAAGGATAATGAAGCATTCATGGTTTTTACTTCTTGGTGAAAAGCCTTCAATGCTTATGGGTGAGAATATGCAGTCACAGTCATCTTCCTCTGCACTTTAAGAAACCTATCCCACAGTAACTGAACAGGAAATTAAACGGGGGAACAAGACACATCTTCCTATGTTATAACGGGTAATGTGCTATTACACTTCCGTCATGTGCTGAGTTCAGAATCATCAATAAAAACATCTCAGGAACATGTGAGTAATGTTCTTTTCTAAAACTAAGATACGTTTAAATTTCCAGGTCTGTTGTGACAAAATACAGCTTTAGAAGCGAAACCACACAGAAAATAAGATCAATTTTATTTTCGAAACGGCAGAAATCAGAGTAGAAAGATATTTTACGGAAACACAGTGAAGGAAGATGTACACGTTGCAATCTGGATTTTCAGTGAGAATGCAAAATGACTGACTGCAGTGACTGAGAAGTGAACTGCATTTTGAATGTTACTAAGTCTTCAGTAAATTGCCCGGGAAAGTTCTTTACGCTTGTCCTCCAAAACCACTGTGCTCACACTTCTTTTACCAAAACAGAAAGAAGCAAATGCCCCCCATATAAAACACCTGTAAGATTTCCTGTGGGGCTGCGACAACCTTGTCATTTCGTTGAATTTGCTTTTAAACTTCCCAACGTTTTCAAGCTCGATACCATGATCTTTCTTTTCCCCTCACACCAGCTCTAGGAAAACAGGGGGATGGGGACACTGACAGTGCCATCTATGCCTCAGCTGGCCCGAAGCTGCAAAAGAGCTGGCAGCCGAGGGCCATACTGAAGGAGTTTCACCTTACCACCACAGGTCTGTCCTGTCCTTACTTCCTTCTTAGACATCTGCCAAGGGGTCACTGACAGGCACCGTTCTTCGATCTGACTTACTGGCTTATAGCAGAAGACAAATCTGCAGGGTCAACACAGTGTGACCTAGGAAACTGGTGGTTTCTTCAGGTTTGGCTGAGGGAAGCAGCTTTCTTGCAGAGCACTGTTAGTGGCTACAGATAGACACTATCCAAACATCGGTATCCTCCAATTCCCTTACACTGCTCCAGCACAAAGCCAACCAGCCAGACAAAACCCTCTGCACCAAAACAGATTTAAATTCTGCACCACTTCACAGCAGTAGATAGAACATTCTACAGCATCCTGAAATATGCTTTCATTGATTTGTTCATTTGACATAAATAAATCTTTGTATTGCTAAACTTCCAAGTTCTGCTGATTTCTTAACTGTTAAAAACAAAAGCGGAAACACAAAGAAGAGCTAGCTTAAGATCTGACAGGCAGTTTAGCACAGCGCTTTTTTCACCCCAGAAGAAGTTCCGACTTCTGAAAAGCTGGCCCAGCTCTAGCAGGAGGCCAGCTGGCTCCAGCTCTACCTCTAGCAGGAGGTGGACCGCACGCTCCCTTGAGAGCACAGACTTCAGACATAAAGCTCCTCTTAAAATGTCCCACAAATCAAACCTACAATCTTTAACACAAGTTACAGGTAACTCTTACAGTAAGAGCACTTAATAAGAGACCCACACACGTACATCCTCAAACATTGTTTTAAACTCTCCTTAGCTCAGGAAGCTTTCCACATGTTCAGCTGCCACTGCTGGGGTGGGGGGCAGTGCTCTACCTTTTGGTCTTAAGAAAGTCACTGCTCACTTACCAGTTCTTGTACGGGATTTAAGGCATCCTGACGGCCTCTTGACAAAGGCGCCTGAAACATCTGACTCCAGTAACGCCGCCTGTTGAAACAGAACGATGAGATATACAAACCAGAAGACTACGGAACTCTTCAGAATATGTTTTAAAGAAACTACAAATAATATTTAACATGTAAACATGCTGGGCCATGGGATTTTAGACTAAGGAAAAATGAAAGTTCTAATTAGAGAGCTGGTAATTCCTTAACAGCTTTCATTAAGAGAAGTCCATCAGCATGTTTGGAATGGATCACTTACGTTTACACACACTAGAGCACTTTCCCCACAAATACAGAGGCAGAATTACTTGTGCCTATTAGCTGCTTATTTTCATAAAGCCTGTAACCACATTTTCTTCAAGAACAATATTTTCTTGAAATCCTTATCTGTAACAATGGTCTACGCCAGACAACAGGCCAAAAAACATCTGCCTGGAGATGAACACGAGCATCACATGATATCTGCTTCTGCAGGGAACTAGACCACTGAGCCACCTGTAAAACGCAGCATCTCAAGCAACTACATAATTAAACAGATTTTAACGTGTTTAGTATTCCTAGAATAGATCGCCCTTTAAGCAGGAGGTATGAAACTGAGTACAGCTTACTTAGAACATACTCATTTTATTACATGCATAGAAGAGCAAATATAAGTTGACAGTACCCCTGGCTTAAATTAATATGCTGCCAACAAGCAACTGCCATTCAGATTTAGGATGACAACAAAGCAAGGTACTGTAACTGAAAACCTAAAATCTAAACCAGTTTTAACAACAACATCAAGGCTTCACAAAAACTCTTTAGTGTTCTTTTCAAGATTTTCAAGCTACACAAGACTTGAGATCTCAATTTAAAATACAATGCCTGAAAGAAATGAGAAATTAAGTTTGGATATGCATTCTGCTTTCCTGTGCATCTCTTTCCTGACCACGAGCTCCACCTTAGACCCGTCTCCCAGGGACAGCTCCTAAGACATCTTTTCCTCGTTGTCTACCAATGCACAATCACTGATCCCAAAGACAGCTCCTGAGTAAGAGAGCAAATATTTCTTGGTGAATTCTTCAAGTGCTCAGCTTCTGCGGCTTGGGGTTTAGTTTCTCTGAGCAAAACCAGTGGCCAGCTGCAAGATGCAAACCTCCATACACACCAGGCCTGATAACAATCAGAGAAAAGGTGATTACAGTGCCTGCACGTTCCACGTGCTTGTATCCCTCCCCGTGAGAGGATGAAGTTGAATCACCTCTTACGATGCAAGTCAGGTTCACCCTGATTAACCGTTCGAGCAGCTGTCAATACGGTGTTGGTTCTTTCCAGATGTCTATCAACAAATTGCTCCGCGCAGGCAGTTGGAGTTCTACTTCAGTAATTAGTGCAGAAAACGCACCTCAGTGAATACTACCAGTGTAAATACCCTGGCGAGCACTGTTTTTTAAGGAATCCTTACCTCCGTTGATATCACAGATGCACAGCATGGCCGAGGCTGGCAGGGAGCTCTGGGTCCATCTGGTCCCAGCCCTGCTCCAGCCGGGCCACCCAGAGCAGGGTGCCCAGCCCCCCGTCCAGGCGGCTTCTGGAGATCTCCAAGGGGGAGACTCCACAGCTCTGCGCACCCAGCTTCACCCCAGGATAACCACCTTTTGCTGCCTGCAGATGGATCCACGAGAGGAGCACCTATGCTTTGAGTTACAGACAGATATGGGAAGGGCTACAACCATGCATGTTCACGTGTGCACATACTCATGCTTGCTCACATCGATGTGGCATGCTGTTGAGACCTCACGCGTGCTCACGTGTGCATATGATACACTGCAACTTGTGTTCACACATGTGAAGTGCTCACATATGCTCACGCGTGTTGTGTTCACAGGTGTGCACACATGTCCACGCACGTGGCGTGCTCACATGTGTGAGGTCTTAACACTTGTTCATGTGTTCACGCCTGTGGCGTGTTTACCAGTGTCCATTCACGCTCACATGCATCCAGATCTGGGAGTTCATTGTTTCTTGGCATCCATCCCAGCCCCGGGGGTAAGGAGTTACTGCCTCTCAAGGAAGATGCCCCAAAACATGGTATGGGAAAGAGTGGTGAGAACATGGTACATCCTTTACGATTATTTTCCAACCGAGGAGGAAATTCTCCCACTAGGAAAACAAAGTTCAAGCCTCCCCCTGCTTGTTCCACCTAGGGAAGTCCCACGCCATCTGATAAGCATACCTTGCCTGAAACAGCGACGTGTGTCCAGCCAGTCCATCCTCTGCATGTGAGCCACGATAACACACTGGATGCTCCCCCAGAAGCCCCCAGGCTGCGCAGTGACAGCAATACCACTACCTCCTGGCCCATTGTCAATGCCCAGACTAGGCAAACAGGATGACGAATGGTTATTCAGGCAAATTTGGGCGACCGTGATGGGAAAGGTGCAGGGGGAAACATTATGACCAGAGTTCCTTTGAAACAACCTGACAGCTGATGGATGAGCGTCCATAAAACGACAAAGGCTCCCTGTGTAAAGCTCCTTGCTACCAGCATCTTCTCCCTGGGAAACTAATTACCCTGCACTGTCACTGAAAATATTATTTTTCCGGTAATTATTTTCCCTTTTCAATGACAAAGTGACCATGAAAAGTCTCCCCACGTCTTTTTTTTTTTTGGTCTAAACTTGAGCTGAAAACATTCCTCAGCGCTGTTCGTGTGATTTTAGCTAATGGGAAGGGGAGGACGGTCTCGTGGCGCTGACATCCACTTGCCAGTTTGCAGCATGCATGCATGGAAGGCAGAGAAGCAGCAGCCTTTACCTCGGGGCTGCTGCAGCAGCGACCGAGGAAAAACAGTAGTGGTGTGACAGCCGCTGAAGGCAAAGGGGCACCCGTTTAAACGTACGTGGTGAACGTACCACGTGGTGAAGTTTTTATCCTCCACCAAGTGATGGGTCCCACTCCATTGGATTAAACTTGCAGCATATATCAGCCTTTCCAACATCTGTGTGTGCAGAAGCAATTTTTTTTTTTTTTTTTTTTTTTTTTTTTTTTTTTTGGTATTTTCAGTACCTGAAGGGGCCGACAGGAGAGCTGGGAGGGACTCTTCAGAAGGGCATGTAGTGACAGGACAAGCAGTAATGGCCATAAACTGGAAGAGGGGAGATTTAGGCTGGATATTAGGAAGAAATTCTTTACTGTTGGGGTTGTGAGACACTGGCACAGGTTGCCCAGAGAGGCTGTGGATGCCCCCTCCCCAGCAGTGTTCAAGGTAAGGCTGGATGGGGCCCTGAGCAACCTGGTCTGGTGGGAGGTGTCCCTGCCCACGGCAGGTGGGTTGGAACCAGATGATCTTTAAGACCCCTTCCAACCCAAACCATTCTATGATTCTAGTCCCCTGCAGTCTGGCATGGTCTATGTGTTGATGGACATAAATCATGCTAAGCAAATTCCCAAAACTAATCCTCAGAACATTTACACATTGATTAGCGCCTGAAGAAGACAAGCTCTTACCTCACAGAAGAAACCAAATGATTTAATTACGGATAGTGATCTGCCTGACTGAAGATCTACATCACCTGCTGATGTTGAGGTTATCACACAAAAATGGGTTGATGCAACAAGCTGGCATCTAGATACGAAGGCATAAGGTCTAATGTTTCCTAATCTGCATTCAACACCCACTATGCTTTAGCTCTCCTGACAACGACATTGGAAAACAGAAATAAGCTGTCCTTCAAAGTGCAGAGATCATGTTCAGCCGCAGAACCCCACGTTCCAAACAATTTTTACAAATTACAGCGTACAAGCGCAGTATGTGTGCGTTATCCAGAGCTGTGCTGCTGCTTTTGCTCCTGAGAACCCACTCTGGCCCCAGCGAGGGGTCGCTGCTTCTGCACCAGCTGCCTGCAGATCTGCCCATCCTGACGCAGCTAGCCAGCCCAGAGAGGAGGAGCTTCTGGACCCACTAGCTGTGCCACAAGGATCCCAGAACACACAATAAGCTCTATTACTTCAACTAACAGCTGATGATCCCTCTCTGCAAATCTCGCTCTGAGATAAAGCTGTCCACAGACACACCGAGGACTATTTGAAGACGCACGCTCATTGGCCACTGGCAATTAAATTACAGATGTCAGCCAGGAGCTGAGCCTGGTTAGAAACAGCCAAGGTCAGAGGGAGCCTTCTGATGACTGAGCTGAAATTCAGAACAAAAGAGTCCTCTCGAAGCTTTCATGTCACCAGCGTGTGACTGGCTGGGGTCTCCCGAGCGCTGCATTTCACGTCCAAGTTTTTGTCAGCTTCCCCTGGGCAACATCATCATCCCCAGTAAATATTTTCACGTGATCTACCAATGACAAAAGCCTCTGGCGTTCTGTGCAAGTTCTTCTGTGTTGTAGAGCACACTGAAAAATCACCATTGTTACCACCTCCGATAAAAAGCCTTATTCCTTGTTAGAGCCTTATTCAGTGGGGAACAGAGAAAGAGAATTCTCTGTCATCTCACCCTGGGCCATGTTTGCATGAGTCAGGGCACTGGAACAGCTAAAATGGTAAATGCCTGGCAACTGTGCCCCGCAGCACTCAGCAGGTGAAACAAGCAGCTGCTGTTGTTCAGACAGACCTACTTTTACGAGATGAAACAGCTGCTGTTCAGGCTTCTTGCAAAATGTTATTACTCCTGTATGAGCATCTAGTCTGTGTTGGTCACAAAGAAGCTAAAAAAGCACCTGATGACCTATTTCTTCTGTCGAGCACAACTCCCATGTTTTCCTCCCATCCTAAGCTGCCGGTCGTTTTCACTTCAGAAGAAAATCATCAGAGATACCTGACCCATAACAGTAAACCTGGGAAGAAGACAAGGTTACTCACTCAGGTGTGCAACGTGCTATGTGTAAAAACCTCCATCCCTGGAAAGAGAATCGGTCTAAATAGCCAAATCAAAACCCTATCCTTCAAGGCAAATGTTTTCTTCCTCCAGTTACAGCCTCTGCTCCGAAGAAAAGCCAGACAGTTTCTAGCCCTGTGTCACTGGGCACTGCCAGGAGGAAATTTAATAGAAGAGAAACATTCTATGGATTTTTCTCCGTTGAAAAAGACCACCCAGATAAACGCAGTGGGGAAAGCAAATCTGAGTTGACACCAGCATCAGCCAAGAGTCCACCATGAAGGTGAGAAGCCAAGCAACTGTCAAAGCCTTTTGCGAAGCAAACCAGCAAACGTTCAAAAGATTCACTGCTGTTTAACAAGAGTTATTCATGGGAAAGGAAGAATGCACAGACCTCTTCTATTTCATGTGCTCAGAAATCTGGAAGTTTGTCTCTGAACTACAGCCAGGTAAATAATTTGCAATACTTCCCACAATTCACCTAAGCTTAAATTACAAAAGGTATTGCAGGCATACTTAACATTCTTCACAGGCTTTTTTCCACAGAACCCACAGAGTCAGATTTTACACCTTCTCTCAGAAATGGAAGGTTACTGTAATTTATGTTCACTGGGAATTTTTGTGATGAACTCAAATTTAGGGCTTAAGTTCCTCCACTGACACCAGAGTTACAGTATCCTGTGAGTGAGGACATCAGCAAAGGAGGCTGGGATTGCCTTAGTTCTAGGTATGAGGCGTCACATTGCTCTTCACCGAGGGAGCTGGAGTTACAACAGAGCTCTGAAGGAGTGAGAGAGCCAACAGGAGAGCAAGGCGGGGCTCAGAGCTCTCTTATCCCAACAGCCATGCATGGCAGCAGGGACAGGCAAGGCACCAAAAAGCCGCACTGTTTCTTCATCAGCAAGTTCAACCCAAAGTGCATGACCTGTGTGCAATAAATTTATTTGAAATGTTACAACTATGAAGACTCCAGTGACCCGGAAAAGACTACTACAGACCTCTACTACTTCTTTCTGGGGAGGGAAAAAAAAAAAAGGGCAGCTCACATATAATATTCTTCATGAAAATGCAATGGGAAATAAAAATGGAGGGATTTATTTACCCGACTGGAATTGCAACAATTGGTCAGTGTAGTTCGGTGATGGGTCACGATCTCAAGAAAATCAGCCAGCTGACTTACTTGGCAAAGGGACAAAGCAAATAACTTTCATCCTTTGGAACCTGACAATCTGATCTTCACCGACAAGGGCAAAATTCTCATATAGGGTTTCCACCATTCCTGCTAGATGGACCCCGTTATCCCAGCAGAACGCAGAACACAAAGACCCGATCCACAGCCCAGCGCTCCGTGTTTAAACGTGCCTTCCACATGCGCCTGGGAGACGGAACCTAGCCCAGAAAGTGACCCTGTCTTGGGGAGGAAAAAGAGAAATCCATCTCCAAGCCTTGGCAAAAGCTGCACGTGTATTTCTGAAAGATGCCACAGCAAGGTCTGGAAAATCCTTGAAAACATTTTAAATACCACCTGTGACCCAGAAACTTGCCCCTGCAAAGCAGATGGTTCTCAGTAGTCCTTGCACCAGATATAACAGGTTAAACCCCAGTAGGCTCCTCCTTCAAGTCTGCATTCTAAACCAAAAAAAGCCAAACTGCAGGAAGTTTGTCCAATGAAATATCAACCCACTTGAGATCTCAAGTTTAACTAATTCCAACAACAGGCAGTAGGATGAAGCTTGGAAATTCTAATTTAGAGAGCAAGTGACTCCAGGTAACATACTTGAAGTGCCTGGGCTGGCTGGCTGTGCTGCTCAGCAACAGCCCCGCTGCTGCCTCCAACCCGATGCAAAAGGCACGTGATCCGACAGCCAGCAGGCTGGCCCCTGACAGAAGTCACACTTCAGGGATGAGAACACACAGGAAGGACACAAAGCGAGTTGGTGGCGGTCCTGAAGAAGCTACTTCTATTTGCGTTGCTATTGTAAGCTCCCAAAAGCCACCAGAGGAGTTTACCTCGCCTGTGAACGGGATATTTCCGCGCTCGTAGCTGCTGTAATCCCCACAGAGCAGCACAAAGATTGTATTACAAAGGGCAATGAACTACTGTAGTAATTGCTATTACAAACTCCACAGAGAAGCCAGAGTGCATAATGCTGATGAACTGGTGCCCTCCTGAAGTCATACTCTTAATTCCCATATTATTTAGTAAATGTTAATTATTTCCAAATGGTAGAAGTCTCCATTTCAATGCAAATCATTTCATCATGGCAACTACTTAAGACCTCAACTGTAAAGTCTCTAGCCTTGCCTCCATAAAACACATTTCCACACATTTAAACACTGATAAAAACAATTTCAGCGTCAGCTTCCTTTTACATCACCTACAGCAGATGCCTTTTGACCTGCTGAATCCTTCCCTCAATCTAGCACTTCGGCACGGCCAGACTGAGCCGCGGTCCATCTCAAACATCAGCAGACCATGCAAGACCACAGCTGTTGGACTTAATGCTCTCATTACAGGCTGCCTTGTTTACCTTCTTACAGGTAGTATTCAGCGACCAAACATCCCCCCACTGCCACTTTACTGACACCAGAATTGCAGCATTAATGTTTATGCACGCACAAAATTCTGCATCCTCTGTCAAAACCCCTTCCCTTCAATTCCTTTACACTTCTTACAACCACAGAATTCAACAAATATGACTTCAGCAGGGTAAGTGTGCACCACATTTCTCCCCTCCTCTCCCCTCCCTTTTTTTTTTTCTTTTAATCCACTTACAAGCAACAAAATACTGCGATCAGCTCATTTCCTTGGGTTATTGCATCTTCTAACAAGAAAAATAGCAAGCAGCCCTTCTCTCTCTCCACCTTCCTCATGGTGTCCTGGAGTCTACACATCTATCTGATAAATGCCGCTGAATAAAGGGGTTGAAACAGCATAATTCTATTTACAAGGAGGAAAAAGAAAAACTTGTCCTTGGCCTAACCAATTTGCTCCCTGTACAGTATCCTCAGAGGAAGGCTGAGTGTTCATTTTTCTGATCATTTAAACGGATTCAGTTGTGGGGCAAGGATCTGGATCACAGCCAAGTCGTAGGGTTTTTTTTTTGGTTGAGGTTTTTTTTTTTTTTTTTAAGAAATGAAGAAATAGAAAGGGAAGAAGGTAAACAACAATTAAGACAGCTGAGAAGGAAAATCCTTGGGAGTTAGGTAATTTGTCTCAGGGTTGTCTGCCATCATTTTCCCCCTCCTGGCCTCACCAGAAGAAAGAAAAAAAGGCAGTTCAGAGCGAAAGAGAAACGCTGGTGGATGTCAGACGTTTAGAGGAGAAGATCACAGGCTGCAGTGGAGATGGCAGGCCTGTGAGCAGTGCCAAGAGCAAGTGATGCATAAAATCATTAAATGTGAAGGGCTGGGCAACAGTGCCTAGACTTATCTGGAAGTTTAATCAGAGAGAAGAATTGCAAAAGAAAAGAATAGAGACGGCTGAAAGCTGCAAAGTTATGTGTTTGACCTTTTTATAACACACTCCCCCTTCTCTCCCCAGCCAGAAGGAACAATAATAAAAAAAAAAAAGGCAAGGAAAAGAAACCCAGGTAATCTCAGTGCATTATTGTGGCTGCTACCAAATGAGTATACACTTATTTATCTTTCTTTCTGAGGAATGCAGATGCAGCCCAAGCGCCTGACAGCTGTTAAGCCAATACAATCTCCTCTGAAGGAGCCTGTCGTCCCATTTTCAGCCTGCAGAAGGTGCAGGCAACTTGCCATAAACGCTAGGGCTGAGTGACACGGATCTGAAGACAGCTAGCATCACTAGGTGGGCATTAGATATTTACGGGTTCTGCAGTGGAACAGAATGATTTCATGCCAAAGCAGCCCACAAATTCTCTGACAGGAAGCCACGCTGCACCCCTTTCTCCCCCAGTCAGTAGCCACTGCCATTCAGAAAACTCTCCACAGGAAGACAGAAAATGCTCGATGGACACAAAGCAGGAAGGAGACAATGCTATCCTCAGGACCTAAAAGGTGTAAGAAGCTACTCCTTCTACACAAAGCTCTCCATGGAGATGCTGGGATCAAGAGACAAATGAGCCTCATCATTGTCATCTTGGCATGCCATCTTCCAGAGAGCCAGCCAGGCTCAAAAGCAAGACCTTGAGGCTCCCCAGGGCCAAGCAGGACATAGTGCAGCACGAGAGCTTACCTGCCCTTCTCCAGAGGGAGTATCTGGCCCAAAGATCTAGTGGAAAGTGGTTGTTTGTCTTAAAACGATTAGCCTAGTACAGCATTTTCATTTCAACATGGTCGCGGAGCCCCATCACTGACAGGTATGCAGCTGTAAGGGACAGCCTGGCACCCCCAAGATCCCGCTCTCAGCCCTGGGTCCTGAAGCGATGGCTGGGTAACAAGGACTGCCAACGTAAAACTCCTCCCCAGAGGGCAGTGGTGAATCACTGACTCTTTACAGCCACACAACAGAGCAAGCCAGCTGCTCCTATGGCACTTCAGCAAATCACAAAAGGGCAGAAGAAATACAAGCGAGCATGCCCAGCAGTCAGTCTCGTTTCCTCAGCCTCCCTCAAGCAACACAAGATACTGCAAACAGGATGGACCATTTCCCCCATGTCTGACTGCAGGGGACAGCTTTTCAGGAAAGCTGAACTTCAAAAAGCTCTCCTTATCCTCCATGCAAACTGCAGGGGAACCGAGCGCTTTCAGAACGCTAACTCATGAAGGTGGGCAAGTGTGAACTAACCTCCCTAGAAAGCTTGTCCTGATACTCCTTTATTGGCTAAAGGGGTTTTTTTTGTTTGTTTTATTTCCATGAGACACTGCCAGCTCCACACACTTTGGACTTCACCTTTACCTTTCCCTGTTGGCAGAAACCAGATTCATAAACTTGCAGGCAATACCCTCCTGCAGCTGGGCTATAAAAAGTATCCTTCAGGTCACCGCATGGCCAACCACAGTCTTCCTGCAAGTAGCAGTGGTGCAGGAGGACAGCTGACAAGCTGGAATTAGATCCTCTGATGTGCGATGTCTAAATATCCCTTGACATACTAGTAGGTGTCCAGACAGCCTGTTTCCCCAGGACTCTGCTAGTGATGAATGTTACTGCTGGCGACGCCGGCACAGCAAGTCGTGCATATAACTCCAAGCCACAGAGCCTGCCACTGACGCAACACGTCAGAGGAGAGGAGAGTGGGGCTTCCCAAGGCTCCAGCACTGCGCGGGGTGGTGAACACCTGGCAGCTGAGCGCGCAGGGACACCCCTTACCTTGAGGATCCTGTTAAGAGCTTCTATGACTGGATTTAAAAACTCTTCAGATGCTTGCAACAGGACAAGGCTCCTGCAACAGAAAACAAAGAAACTATTCTGAATTCCTCAGACTCAAAGACATCAGACTACCACGCTATTAACGAGTCAATGTAGTACATGAAGCTGGACAACAGGCCCTACTTGTATGGAAACGTGCGGTGGTACGCTCCCCCTCACCCTTCACAGAAACGTGCATGGATGCACAAACTGCGAAGAGCCCAAGAATTCCACGAGCTCTTCATCAAGTGCTGTTCCCGTACCAACGGCCTTTGAGAGGCCTTCTGTAAAACCAGCGATACACAGAAGGGACTCCTTTTCTCTTCCTGCCACCAGCACTACACAAGGGGGTGACGACTTGATACGGCACCTGAGGTATTTCGAGGAGGCAAGATTTTCATTGACAGAAGGGTTCAAATGCAAAACGGTTAACCGTCAGCTGAGCCTCCACGGATTTGCAGCAAGGATCTAACTTTTTTCTTAATACTATTTTGGCAAATCTTACACTTTAAGGAAGTTCTATAGGAACATGATGTCTGAACACCAAGGTAAAGGTAGAGCATTGACCACTGACATTTTTTTTTTTTTTGTGAAGCCAAGTAATGCTGTGTGTCTTCATTACCAACATCCAATTCACTCATTCTTCAGGTGAGCACGCAGCAAATCCACCACGCCAGAGGAACCGCAAAGCGCAACGGACAGCGGGAGGCAACACTGCCTTACAAAGCATGAAACTAACACCACAGACCTGGGGAGGAAATAAGGGCAGAAGGCCCTCCAAGCAAGATTCCTCTTCCCCTTTCCCAGGCCAGCTGACGAGGCGGTGCGCAGCTCTGCTGAGCGATTGCTGCCGCTGCAGCCCCGGCACAAAGGCGGCCCCGCAGCAGCGGTGTGCTCGTGCTGGGGCTGCCCCCAGCCTGACTTCAGCCCCAGCGCCGACTGCTCGGAGCGCAGTGGGCTCTGTTTGGCCACCGGCTCTCCCCGCAGCTGTGCTGATTGCTCAGTGGGGAAGACGTCTGTTCTCACAAAGAATTTAACAAATTAACTAGGAACAAAGTAGCCTGGAAATGACATAGATTAACACACGCTGTGTCATGCCAAGAAGCAGCTTGTCAGCTTGTTGTTTTCACAAATCTGAAAGGAAAATTCCCAGGACCCACTCCGTATATGAAGATGTTTCCATGTTTAGATACGTTAGAAAAGAACACAGTCGTTGCAGAGGGGAAGCAAGAAACAGCCTAGATAAAAAGAGTGCATAACAAGACTCCTAGGAAGCATCTGCAACACAAATCAGATGAAACACAGCGAATCCATCTTTGTGTAAACTCCACAATCAAAGGAGATGCTAAGGACAAAGCTGGGCAACAGTATCTACGTATTTCTGTTTACAAGCATGAATAATTAAAACAACAACAAACAAACAACAGCAAAAAAAAACAGAGAAAAAACAAAGCTCACTAAGTTCAGCCCTCTCTTTGCTCCTCTCTGCGAGGAAGGGGCTAACCATTTGAAGTACCCCCTGGACAAGTCATGGAAGGGCTGTCTGCGCTAGCGTGCAGCACGCCTTCAGCCAGCACAGGTCTTGATGAGGTTTCAGAACAGAATAATCTGATTCCCCTGAAAGCAAACCGAAGAGACCAACTCGGAACCTGCTTGGCATAATCTGAAATATCGTAGCTAGCAAGACATAGTCTAACAACTACTAACTTAAAGCACAAAATTAGTGGGTACATCAAAGTAAAAATAGTATTTTAGCAGCGCAGAGATCAGAAAAACACTAGGTTCATCACTTATCTGTCACAGCACAGACTGATGTGTGGAGCACACTTGCAAAGTGACAAGTGAGTATTAGAGAGCTGAACAACTAGAACATTCTATAAATGTTTTGATAAATGTAAAACACCTGGAGCTGATCAAGTCCACTGCTGAAGTGCTCTTGCCTGAGAAACAGGGGTCAGGGCAAGGCTTGGAATCACAGGAAAATGCTGGCAGTTCACCAAACCTTAACAACTCTTGCCTCTGTACGACTGCTAGAAAATCCTAGAAGGCTATTGTAAAACATCTAGTAAAAAAACATTTGTCCAGTAAATAAGATAATAAATCTTTAAAAAACAAAACAAAAAAAAAGTTTATATTAAAAGAAAAATCTTGTCGGTTCAAGAGTTTTTTTCAGCTGTCAAATTCTGGCCATGTAAGTGAACTGAAGCCTGAAGAGTTTTGAAAGCGAACTGCACAGCCTGCTCCTGCACTCAGTCTCAAGCCGGTTACGTTCCTCGTTTCGGCACATCTTAGCGTGCCGACACGGGAGGACCTATGGGCTGGCACTGTCTGATGCCAACCGTTCAACAATCTGGACGGTCCGTTTCCATCCGCAACCAAGTCTGCTGTGTCTCTAACAGTGAAGGGGTCATATGATCAAGGGCACACGAAAATACATATAACCTATATATAAACTATATATAACCAGGCTGGAGGAGTGGTCTGGAAAAGGAAGCTGATGGTCAAGGATGGTGTTGGAGAGGTGGGGTATGCTAAGACAGGTAGGGGATGGGCTGGTGAGGCATTGCCTCCTCAAAGAAGACCCAGGATAAGGAAAAATCACTAACATAAATACCACGCTGATACAAAAAAAAAAAAAAAAAAAAAAAAAAAAAAAAAAAAAAAACCAAGAAAACACTCCAGAAATAGCTAGGACGATGCAGACCCAAAAAATACATCCATTAGAGTAATTGGGCTGTTTTCTCAAAAGACGCTAAGGGAAAATCTGACAGGAAAACACTTCTACAAAGGCATAAGGAACAGCAGGAGGGCAGAACCACGCCAGCCATGAGGAAAGCTCTCCAAGGGGAGCCCAGAGCCGCCTGCCGCCGCCGTGCACACCGGCCCTGCCACCTCCAGGGGTCCCTTCCAGACCTTGTTTTTTCCCCCGAGGACTTTCTCACACCGGCAAGAAACAGAGAAGGAGCAGCTCAGCCGCAGACGGCCACCCGATGCCGTCGCCGCCACACCCAGCACCGACCTGGGGTCCGACGGGCGCCAGACGAAGCGGCCGTGAGGAGGGGGCTCTCTCTGAGAGCTGCACCGCCCCCAGCAGGCTGCAGGCCTGCCCAGCGCCTGCCCGGAGCTCGGGAGCAAGCCCTGGGGCCGTACCTCCTCCTTTTTTTTTTTTTTTTTTTTTTTTTTTTCCCCCTTTCCCCCCCCCCCCCCCCCCGCCGCCTCAGCCCCGCCCTGCCCGCCACCGGCTCTGAGGGGGCGCGCGGGCGCCGGCAGGCGGGAAGGGGCCGGAGCCCCCATGTCCACCCACCCACCCACCAACCCCCCAGTTTTATTGCCTCACACAAAGCAACAACGCCTCACAGCACCTGCTGCATGCAAGGCAGAAACAAATTTATTGTGATGATGACCTGCAGTGTTACTTTTCCTCTGTAAATGAAAAAAAAAAATAAATAAATCCAGGAGTGTACTTTGTGCACGCATCCCCTGAACTTATTTCTTAGCTTTTGTGATGAAAACGGGAAGGCAGAGCAAGCTTAACAGTGGCGAGAAGGTCGTTTGGATGCTTTCCGCAATAACAACTCCACCCCTGCCGCAGGTGTAGCAGCCGCGCTTTTTGGTTCGAGAGGGAGGGGTGGCAGCAAATTGTTTCAGATTAATCTTTTCTTGTCAAATCTAGACCATATTTTATTTCACACAATCGGGAGCAATATCGCAGAGCGCTCACTAGAGGCTGAGGGCTTCTGCGTTTGAAGGGAGCGGGGCAATTTCACAGGACATTTCAATCCAACCACGCGTTTGGACTATTCATGTAGAAGTTAATGAAAACAAGGCCTAAAAAATAGGAACCAGCAGTGAGTCAGCATTTAAGATATTCTTAGGTTGAATAATTCATTGTTTTCATCCGCCTGTTGCCAAAAGAAAACATGCTGTGGTACCCTTTAGAGAACAAATACATTTTTTCTCAGAAAATGAACATCTACAGCATCCTGGTATGCGAAAAACTCAAAGGCAGCCATTTGGAAAGGACAAGAGGAAAGTAAATTAAAATTTCATCAATTGGACGCTGAGTTTCTTCTGACAGCCGTAGCTGGTATTTGTCTGCTTCCTGATGTACCTGAGCTCACCTCTTCAGCTAACGGAGAAGGACACAGGAACTGCCAGTGAATGTCACTGGAAACACGGAGCTGTTCTGTGGTTTGCATACTGTACACACGCTGACAGTGCCTTCTAAAAAATAGTTCCGTAGCTATCGGTTGGATTATCTGGCCGGTTTTGAAACACACTGAAAGCCATGTAGCATGGGTATGTGAGGTTTATTTTTTTCAGCTGGCCAAAATTTTCTGTCTCTGGGTAGGATCCATTAACAAAGGATCCATTAGTCCCTGCTCGAGACAAACCTGAGTAAATAGCACCTGTTATCTGCTGTAGTTGCACACAAAGATGTGAAGGAGTAGCCTGGGTCACTTCCCACCCTACCTAAGGATAAATTAATGACAATAATCACCAGAGACAGATAAGGCCCCTGGCAGCAATAGAGCAGACTAGGGAGAGACAAAAGCAGTGAAGAGAATTCATAAATACACACCCTCATGCCTCCTAATACCTTGATACTTGGTCATGGCACTCTTACCGTAACACCACAGCACTAAAACCCAGGGCAGCCCGTGAAGGGCAATAACCTTGTGGCAATGCCACCTCAACGCAGCAGTGCCAGCTTCCCACGCCATCTCCTCTTGACCAGCACAGGCGCTCCACAGCTCTCGTGTCCCACATTCTCAGCCTCGCCAAAGAGGTGTCAAACAGGGCCCCACTAACCATGAGCGCAATGGCTTTCAAAGTGAGGAGCCAAGCCCATTAAATTCATTTCATATAGAGGAAAAAAAAAAAAAAAAGATTAAGAAGGAAATAGTGCACTCATCACCATCTTATCATTTGATTTGATGAAAACAGTGACACGAACTGCCATCCTGAGTGAGATCGAGGATCTGTGTGCTTCAGCACCGTGTCTTTGTCAGTAGCCCGTAGCCACCTCAGATGAAACTGAAAGCTGAACAAACTAGGAAAATTTCGTTCTAAAACTCCTACGCTAAGAGGCTGACATATGCCCCTAAACACACAGATTTTGGTCCATGTTCAAGTTACAACTAATCTCATCAACAGAATTACTGAATGGTTTTTAATACCTCACGGTGACACCTGAGGATAAACTGTGTTCTTGAAATAGCTGTTGATCGCACAGCCTGCAGCGCAGGGGTTCGTTCAGACCACGCGCTGTTATTACAGACAGAGCAAGTAGAATACCTGTCTTCACGTTCCGAAGTGTATTCAGATAAAAACAGCAAGAAGCCAGACTCTCCACAGCCCATGTGAGAACCACTACAGGACTGAGCCTCCTACTATCGTCATGAACACAGTTCCACTTTTTTTTAAATTTATTTAACCAATTGGTGCAAATAGGCTTAATTTAATTTTTATTATAAAGGAGTGTATCAGTTTATCCAAGATGTGACTCTGGCTGACAGTCTTTTTCTATTTCATAGTATCTTGCATCTCTGCCAGCATAAAAAAAAATAATATCACAGCAGAGTATGCCTTTTTCCTTTTGTTCACCGTGTGCCCTAACAACACAGGTTGATTTCAAGAGATGCTGAGATTGTGATTGGTAGATTTCTGTTTTTATTTGCTATACACAAGATGATCTTAGTTTTTGGAAAAAAAAAAAAAAAAAGATAGGCGGCACAATTTCATTAGTGTGTTTACAATGGGATGTATAGGAAAACCTTTTTCTTCTAGCCCAAGATAGGCTTCAAACACACACAACAGGGCAGAAAGAAGAGGAACAAAAGAACGTCTGAAAGAATGATTAAGTGCTTCTGAATTTACACAGTGAAATATGGACAGTTTAAATGTCCCAGCTATTTGCTTCTCTTCAGCTAGCGAGCAGCTCGAGCACCCCGTGGTGCTGTAAGATTAATCGAGTTCTGCATGCTTTCAGCCTGCTCCGGGTACCAAGGAGAGAGGATGGCCACAGAATCTCTATTTGCCAAAGCAAAGAGAGTATCTCATTAATGTATGATTAATAGCCATTTGTGAAGCAATTAATTAGTCATTTCGACAGTCAACTTAACCAATACACACGCGTTTGCCAGACTACAGGTTTGCTTTAAAAATACTAGAAAAGAGGAAAAAAAAAAAAAAAAAAAAAAAAAAAGAAAAAAAATTCCCTGTTCTCATCTCCAACCCTCCAGCACAGAGGGCAAAAAAAAGGGCTTTGCATATTCTGGTCTTGTCCGAATTCATCTGGCGTGTCCTTAAGAACAACATCGCTGGAATGGAAGCTCTCTAACATGATTGATGGCTTCTCCTTCTATCTGCAAGTTGAAAATTCAGAAAACGGGTATTTTTTCATAGGCCTCACTGCTTATTGGTACAAGAGTTATTTCCACTTTGCTGCAGAATTGATTTGCAACGCCGGCATATGAGTTTGTATATTTTTCTCACCAGCCCGTCATGAAGTATCACTCAGGAAGTCTTCGGTGGCATGATGGATTGGGGAAACGAGAGCCTCGCAGCTCCGCTTGCCATCAAAGACCGGGATAATTGTCATTAACTCCCACAAGTAGCAGAGCATCTGCATCCTTGCTTTGGATGTCTGCGTTTTGCAAAGCATATTACCCAACAGATGTACAAAGCACATACCGCCATGCTAATTTAATTTCGTCCTTACCAGGAGGCTAGACATCTTCCTTCAGAGCAAGCTGTCTTACTCCTTGAGTAAACGCAACGAAGAGTAGGCTTCTGGGTTGCACATCGAGTTGTTCTAATTCATCAGGAGACCTGTGGTCAAGGGCTGACCTTTCCCATAGCCCAATTACTCCCTTGCCACAGTTTGTTTGTTTGTTTTAATAACTCGTTATAGAGTATTCAGCAATTTTTGACAAGTGTTATTACTGGAACCAGTGCAATGCTGCGAACATGACAACATCTCCATTTTTTCATCTGCGTTGACAATTTGTTGTTCATCTTACTCGGATGTCTCCAAAGTCAGTAGTACCATCAGAGAAATGAATCTGAACACAGGATAAACTTGGAGCATGGATTTAAGCACCAACGAGAGTGAGCGGGATGCACCTCTTGCCTTGAGTGAGGCTGACATCAAGGCTCTCCACCGCACAGAGGGACTGACTGGTTGATGTGAAGGCTAACTTCTTCAGAGCACGCTGCGGTCTGTTTGATGCATCTCAGAAGAGCCTGAATCACTCAGAGGAGGGCATAAAAATGAGTATTTGTCTGCTTCAGAAAAATGTTGCCTTCACCAAGAAAAAAAAACAAACAAAAAAATTGAAAATAAGGGACTGGGATGTATGCTCATCACCAGAGAAGCTGATGAGGCCTGTGCCCTGGACACCAAGTCAGTGCATTACTTCTTTTTTCATTTTATTTTCTCTTCCCTTACCTTGGGATATGGTTGGATACATAAAGACAAATTCTCTTGTACCATTTTAAAGCAGTAGTTTCTCTTTGCAGCAAACCTTCCTGATGACTGATTGGGCGTAGTTCAAAAGCTCCTACCCTCAAATGCATCTCTAAGAAACTGCACAGCATGAGAAAAATATTTGAAGTGGTAAAATGTTATCCAGTAACATTGATTATAGTGAGCTATCATGTCTATTGCTAATATTTCATAAACTGGAAAAAGCACTTCGTAAGTCAACATCTTGTTCAGTCCAGCAAGCGCCCTTCCGTTGATTTCAGTGGGATCTGGGCTATCACAGAAGAACAGATTTTCTGGGAACTTTACTCTGACCCACATTTTCATCTTTTCTGTGTGGATAACAGAGATCCTTGAGACCCACTGTTAGCCTGGCATCTTTGACCAGCAGTAGATAAATGTAAAGCACGCACAGACACACATTACATCCACCAGCCCAAGAGACGGAAAACATTTTCTCCTACCGCCTACTACTGGTGCACTAAGCTTACAGATCCCTTTACTCTCGCCAACAGACAGAGTAATTAAAACAGCCAACCCTCACACAGGTAGCAGGTGACACTTCTGGACAAAAAACTGGGGGCAGCAGAAGAAGCCCATTTGCCACCTGGAGCCTTGGTGCAGGGTCTTAGGGGCTGCATCGTAATGGTAGGAGGAGAAGGCGTACCAGTGAGCTGTCGAGGGAGCATGAGAGGTGATCTGTGATGCCAGAGCACACGGAGACATTTCAGATGGGACTCAAGACCTGAGCTAATACAGAGAGAGACATCTGAACCTGAAGTCCTGCGAGCTGTCTGATTACTTCTGCAGTAACTTGTTGGTTTTATTTAGGAATCTCTCTAGCTGGGAATGGAGTCTCTTATATCCTTCAAGTGCTAGCACTACATAAATGGAATAGCATTATAAAGAACAACAGACAGATCTCTGCACCTTTGCATATTAATGATGTGTTAACATCCTGGAGTGGCCCAGAATTCATAACGAGCGTGCCTGCCTGTGCAAGCACACAGCAGCAAAGATACATACGTAAATACACTGAAAAGCAACCAGCACCTGCTTGCTCACGCCCAGCGTGATGAAGCTAAGCCACGAACATGGGGTCAAAATATTTTATGGTTCATTTCATTGTACACTGTCTAGAAAGTTCCAATTTTTCTCTTTTTCTTTCTCTCTCTCCCTATGTTGACATGCAGCAAAACTGTCTGCAATGACTGCTAATTAACCACTGTGGATAGGACAGATTAAGAGCTGCGTCCTCCGTCTGTGTTCATTGCTGTGCCTTTATTGACTCCGGCAAAGCTATCCAAATTTGCAGCAGCTGAGAACCCATCCCAGCGTCATTCATCACTGTGGTGCACAAGATCAGCAAATGGACTGCGATTCCCCAAAGCCCCACACCAACGCTGACAGCTAATGCTGCAGCATCGGGGAGAACATGTGGTGTGATCCTCCCACAGGGCAGGAGCCTGGGCACCAGCAACACTTGCAAATTCAGCTCGGGTTTCCACTGCACTTGCTTGCCTCACTTTCATACCATATTACGTGAGCTGCAATGCAGCAGCAGGTCCCCCGTGCTCCCCGCAAGAAGAGCTACACCCTCTGTGGGTGCTGAGCTTGCTGCTGCCACTGGAGTCCTAGCAGGCTCCTAACTCAGAATCCCACTGATGTCTACTGAAACGTGCACACCTGCTGTTTTGCGCGCCTTTGAAGTAGCAGATGAGTTGCAGCGCTTCCTGAGCTACTAAAACCAAAGGAGAAGGCTTTTTCTGAGGAGCCTCGGCTTGGGATCTGGTCCAACATCTCAACACAGCTCGGACTTAGAATTTTGAACACATCCAGATAATATTTCAGGGGGGTCGTTTGCATCCAAGGTAAGCGGAAAACTTCAGCACAGGAAAGGCCCTAGTCCTCCTACTGCCCATCTGAGTTTAATTGGGAAAAACAACCAAGACCGGCTGCAGAGCTGGAGGTGCAGGCATCAAGCAGCTCCGCAAAGGCACAGTGCTCCCCATCAAACCAGATCGAGACAGGACCCTCGCCTGACTGGAAAAAAAGGAGTGCACCAAGAAGAGAGAAGGAGGGGGAGGCTGAGCACTTGTATCAAGAACATAAATCTAAGACGAGGGCCACTTGGAATTTTTAGGAAATACCAATAACAGGAGTAAAGGCCAGCAGTACACTTCTGTGAGGGCCTGTTCCCATGAATTCCCCAGGAAATTCTGCGGGACTTTCTCCCAGCAGCAACCCTTAAATACAGAGAGTAATAAATAACCACAACCACAGAGATGTGGGTAGCCTGACAAAAAATAAAGAAAGGTGAAGAGCACAGAAAGGTTCAGCACTGCCCCTCTCTGTATCAGTCAGACTTCTGGGAGTGATTTTTGTTGATGCCGACCTTGGCACTGACCTGCAGCTCCTGTTTGACGTGTGTCAGCATCCAGCCATAATCACAGCTACAGATCAGCGGTGTCACAGCTCGACGCGGTGACCATTATTAAGCATGTTAAGTAGTCTCCTACAGAAGCTAACCCAGTGACACCCCTCTGTTAGGCCAGCGCTGAATCAGGAAAAAAGTTGCCACTTAATTACAAGCTTCTGAGGAAACCACTGCATCCTCTCCATAGATCTGTTTTCCCCCTACCAAAAGCTGTATGACCAAGGCAGACCAGCTTAGGAGGCAGCGTCTGCACTTAGGCACTGCTTCTGATGTAGAGGATGAGCTATAAAAGAGAGCTCACATCTGGAACAGGAAGGTGAGCACACAGCAAGATGTCTTCACTGTAAGGCAGCTGCACACACAATCCCAAAGTTCTTTCCGTGCACGTGCTGTGATTTCAGGACACACTGAATTGGCTGCAAAAACACCTGCACCTTAATCTAAACCCAACTGCTTTGGACTTCACTCTCCACACAACCCATGAAATGCAGCTTTACACAGTCCCAGCACAAAGCATACAGGTGCCTCAAGCACTCAAATGAAGATCCAAGTGATGAGTGTGTCTCGTGGCTTTCCCTTTTTCGGCTGATGTGAATAAACAGTTACCAAAAAGGAGACCACGCAGACAAACAGCTCTAGATACCTCTCCAAGTTGCTGACAGGAACAGAATAACAGTGCAATCTACAATACAGTATAAAACACACATCGATAAAATAATTTGGAGGTTTCACCTACATCTAGAGTTACAAGGAGGCAGATCAATGCTCCGGCTGCAAGTGACCTTTTAGATATTTAAACATGTACTTCTGTTAGCATTTGTGGACCAATCGTTTGTGTAAAAGGAAAAATATTTGTAATTTAAGCCAAAACAATCACAGAACTTCTGCATCTTTCTCTTACACCATCCCTCTTGCTTTCTAAATTAGAGCCCTCTTCCAGCCTCACTGAAGCACCCTTTGACAAACCCCAGGGCAAGGAACCACAGACCCATTGTCCCAGCCCCGGTGACTGCTCTCTCCCACTGGAATCCCACCCAGCCCACAAGTGCTGAGGACGGGGCTCTCCTGGGGCAGCTCCATCCCCATGGAGGCAGAGCTCAGCCTGGGCGCGGGGCTAAGGAAGGGCTCCTGAGCACGAAGCTGAGTCGTGCTTGCTCAATAGCAAGGCTCAGCTCTGACAGGTGTGACAAAGGCAGATCAAGGAACAAAAGGTAGGCTTTGATTCAGAGGCCAGCCATTAAAGAAACTGAATTTTCTTAATCACGACCATAAGCCACCAAAGAAATCCTGGAGCATCCACCAAAGACATCTTTTAGGCTCCAGCCTCTCCAGTGTTCAGCTTCACAGACTGACACTCTAAATCCTGAAAGTAAGCTTTTTCAGAAATGATCACATATCAAGGAATGACAGAAACATTTTATTGAGCTCAGCCATCCAGGAAAAAAATGCTTCCTGCCTACATCAGGACCTTGTTCAGAACACAGTTAAAGCACTTTCCAGGCTGAGCATAGAAACATTGTCTAACTGTATCGTAACTGTGTCCCCAACCCACCCTACAGCTGGACCATACCCAGGGAACTTCTCAGCAGAAGCCAAAAAAAATCCCCCCCAGACAGGAATAAAAAACCTGGCGACCTTAGAGTGCATGCAACACCACAGCACCAGCAGCTGCTTCCTCCTTCAGATGCAAGGCAGTAAATCCAGGAGCATGCTGCACACACATCACATGCCTGGGAGGAAGCTGGAAAGCACTGAAGGCTGCATGAAAAATGAGATGCTGACCAGCAGAAAGTTCCTGTCCACCCAGGGAAGCTGCAGCCCCGTAAGGGCTGCTTTCTTTCTGGAGGAGCTCGGTAACTCTGCAGCAATGCAGCTGGCGTTAGCCACTCTCTGTGCTCAGACCTGCCAACGGCCACAGCAGCCCCGGGCACACAGCACAGTCATTCTCAGTAAGCTTAAGGAACAGTTTCCACCGTGACAGGAGCAAAACCAGGTAAGCAGATGTCAGACTACATCAGAAAATTTTCTGCAGATGCTTTTAGCTCAAAATGTCTTAAAAAATGCTTTTGTTCAGGGGAATGTGCATCTCGCTGTACCCAGATATCTGGCATGAGACCGTGTTCCACCTGAGACACTCAGCCGAACGGGCTTTGTGCAGGGGAATTTTCATATTTCATCCTCTTTTTCTGTAGCCACTTCATAAGGGCTGAGGTCAAACACAGCATTCAGTGGCAGAGCAGCAGCAAACGCAGGCAGGGGCACTGTTCTGGTCCGTCGTGCACGGTGGTTCCACAAGCTGGGATGTATTTAGGCTGATGAATAATTCCTTATCTATTGAACTAAGTCAGAAAGTTCCGTTTCAAGAACTGACTTTAAAGAAGCAATTCTGTTCTCTGTCCTCTCAGACGAAGTGTGTCTCCAGCAGGAACCATACCAGTGTTCCCAGGCAAGCTCATAAATGGGGTATGACTGTTACCTGTGACAGGCACAAGGACACCGTGCACTTCTGGAAGTATTTTGCATATGCGTCGTATTTCTTTCCAGAAAACATTATTTCCGCAAATGAGAAACGCAGACAGAGGCACGCTTGGGAACTCTGAGGAGAGGAGGATCAAGCCAAAAAGCAAGACCGAAATGAAGGAAAGCTGGCTGATGGCTGCTGGTGCACGTTCACGTTTCCAAAGGACCCATATGCTAACCCCGGTCAGGATGATGGCCTTCTTGCATTGTCAATGGGAAACAAAATATCAGGAACCCCTAATATCTCTGCAAGGTACAGCCCGACACCCTTTTCCTAACATTCATATAGTTTGGGAAAATCAATTAATTGCCTTGGAGGGGAGTTCTCAGCCCTTCCATCAGACCAGCAGAACAGACCAATCCCAAAACAGTATCACGAAGAACATTCCCCAAATAAATCCTACTAGCAACCTGAAGATATCAAAGTAGCGTGTAATGAACGGTCTGCCATGAAGCCTCCTAAATGCTGGATGTGAGAGGAAAGCCTACAGGCTAGATTTTTCCCCACATCAGTAAAAAGCTTGCATACCGCAGCTCTGCTGTCCTTTCACACGTCCACAGGGCCGTTTGCTGTGCGTTATTCCAGTGACATACGTCTTTCCAGATGTTAATGTTTTATTGGGCCCTTTCTTGCAGTTTTTATCAGGTCCATTTACACAAAACGTGCTATAAATCCTCCTTCACTTCATATACTATGTCATGTAAGACACCCTGATAAACATATAGATCCAGATATATGAAGGCAAGGAAACGTAGCGGGAAATTTAGCACGCTACTTGTACAGATAGGCTATTACTCTTCATCTGGTGATTAACATGGGCTGGCACTACTGTACAGATTTACTGTTGACCATATGCCCTTTAACTGCCACCGCTTCCCCCAGTTTGCCCCTCGCACATCTGCAGTGCATGCGGGCTGCTGCTCTCTCTCCTTTTGCCACAGCAAGATCCAAGAACAATTTCTCAGCCGGACAGCGCGGCGGAGAGAAAATTCCAGCAGCATCTCCGAAGAGCGGTTAAAATAGTTCTTAGAACCGAACAAACAACGGGTGAGGAGGGAGGAACCCACTGCCATTGATGTTCTTCATCTGTGTGAGCTCAGATGAGCTGGGATGCCGTTTAGTGGCGAGCTGCTAACATGCTGCCTCACAAAGCCAGCTGCGGCTGGAGCAAACGGACCCGGAGAAAAGAGGCTTTCAAGTCCAGGAGCGGATGAGCTCGCAGCGACCGCGAAAACACTACCACAGCGCTCTCAGTGACAGCCCTCACTGATTTAAGACCCTTTTGACTGTAAAACTTGGCCGAGACATAATTCAGCAAAGACTTTGATTCATTTTGAAAAGATTTACACTGCAGTTTTAAATGAAGCCCAAGTTAATTAAGTGTCTTCCTACATTACCACCGAACAGCTCCTCCAAGCCATTTTTCCCCTTGTGAACTTTACAACTTTAGTTAAATAATCTTTTTCCTCTGTTCTGAATTACACATAAAGCAAACAAACGAGATATTGGTGAAATGATTTTGAAACCATTGACAGATTATTGCTATAATGTGTCAATTTGTAAAGAACTTTTTCCATCTCAATTTTTTTTTAAGTGTAATAAAAAAAAGTAACTTGCATATTTTCTCTCTCCTGTTTAGTTCTATTTTTTATAAAACCTTCCTTAAATGAGACTTCTCAGTGACAATGAGTGCCATAATTTTACATGCAAATCAGATTAATAAATTAAAGAAATTTCCCTGCATATAAATGAGAGAGCAGTCAATTTATACGCCTAATAATAACTTCAAGCTTTTTCTATGTGTAACCTTCCCTAGGAATATTTTTCATATAGACAGATTTGCAAAAAAGTGCCTGTTTATAAAAAATAAAAAAGCGTTTTATTCCTGCTGTTATAGTATTTATGAACTTGATTTTCCGAGGGCCATCTTTTTATACGGCCCCTGATAGTTAGGGGAGGGAAGGGAAGCCCAAGGCCCAGCTGTCAGTGGGTGGCACCAGCCAACCTGGGCAGGTTCACAGTGGCTCCACCTCCTCCATCCTACAGGAGCCCCAGCAGCCCAAAACGCAACAAAAGCCCAGTTTGTGCCTGTCCTCACTCTCTCTGATACCCTCTGATCCAAAACTCACATAAGCAACTTCAGCACCCTGTTCCCAGCACTGCTGCCCCAGAGCAAGTGACATGACCTGAGGGCGTGGGGCCAGATTTCCTTCAAATTAATGACACAATAATCAGCATCTGCCATGAATCCTGCATACAAACAGTCAGGGTGTGTGAACTCTGCAGAGCTGTAGGAAGATACAGATGAAGGTGACACCAACGTTGTCACCTGCGTAAAACACCTTACACCGAATAGGACTGTGGTTATTTTTAGGTGCAGAAATAATTTCAGCATCTGCAATGAGACACATCTTCATTGATTTCTGAAGGCAACCTGCATTATTTCCAACAAGCACTTGCAATCAAAGTATTTATTTTCCCTTTCTCTATCCTTCACCAAGTCCAAGAAGTGTTTGCGCACTCTGTATTCTAACAAATCAAATGAGGAAGAAAAGCAAGCAAAACCATGAAAAGGGCAACGACGCAATGGTGGAGCCCCCTGCCATCCCTGCCATCCTGCCAAGCCCCCATCCAAGGCAGAGGGCACTGCCTCTCCGATGCTCGCCCGCACCAGATGGGGACTTGCCTTTGGCGAGCTAATGCTGGCTGGGATTGCAGCGCGGACCTCCGTGGTGACCTCGGACAAGTCGCTGACTGCTGCAGCGATCCCACGTCCCTAAAAGCCACTGGTGGTGCTGCAGTAACCTTGGCCCTGCTTGCCCGCGCAGGCTCCATTTAACCTCCTGCGTGCTCAGCACCCAGCACAGTAAATCCACAGCCCCAGCACCACGCTAGGTGCTGCTCTACCACGAATCCCGTGGGATCCCAGCACCCAGCCTGCAGAGGTGCCTGCGGGCAGGCTCTTGTGTGGCTGCAGCACATGCAGTCTGCCTTCTGGAGCGGGGGGCAGGACAGGCCAAGCTCCGCTTCCCAACTGGAGAACACCTCCGCTGGAAGGGCTCCAAGCTGCGGGAGAACCATTTGGCACGTGTCTTCAAAATAGCAGATGAACGGATTAGTGGCTGCCCCCGCCCCTGCCCCTGGCTCACTGCTTTAATATCCTGTCCTTTATGAGTGACTTTCAGACTCACTTTATATTATGTTATCTTCCCAGGCAGGCATTTCTTGTTTTATGATTATTTTTGCACTTAAACAGTAATGCTCTTTTTTAAAAAAAATTATTTATTAATTTTTTTTAAACACTGAGTTGATGCTGTCTAGGAAATTGAAGACTGCGTGCACTCTGATCAAGGCACCACATTTGCTGGTGCAAAGAGACCTCTCCAGAAGCTGACAGCAGACACCATACGGCACAAGTACCACTCCCCCTCACACACACCCCCTGCAACCACCTTAGGACTTCTGCTCACTGCAGGGGAGGGGATTTGCCGCTTGAAGTTCTGGGATTTCATGCCAGGAACCCCCTGCTGGAGGTGCTGTAAACAACCAACTGCCCAAAGGCTTGGGAGCACGTTGTACAGGAGCACCCAAAGGTTCAAGATGTCACCCAGGCAAGTGGCTTTGGAGCACGTTAGCCTGGGAACTGTGGGATTTCACATGCTTGCTGATATTTATTTATTTATTTATTTTGTAAAGCAAAGGAATAAAGGAAATCTCTAACTATAGTCAGCAGGCCATCAACATCATGTAACAGACAAAACAGGAATGGGCAGGCAGGCTGAATTGATTTTTGTCCAAAACAAGAATCAGGTCCAAAAGAACTGACTTCAAAGTATTCACTAGCTATTGCACACCCGCCTTCAAACTGCAAACAGCACAGAGGACTCCTCACCTCCCTTCACAAAAAAGGCAGACCTCTGAAGTTCTGTTTTGCTCCCCTTACTCTCAGTAAGAGGCTGCTCGGCGTAGTCACGGAGTTAAATCTGCCCAGCTGCTCTGCGCAACTTCCATTTCAGCATCGGTCACAGCACATGAGCTCTGCCAGGGGAAACACAAGCAGCACTTGGGGCTGGGGTCACCCAACAGGTCCCCCTCGTTCAGCCTAACATCTCACAGCCTATCTAGCACCTCACACTGGAATAAATACGTCACACGCCTAAAAGAGGGGAGAATCTTGTTGCACCCCTTAAACTTGCGTTTTTCTCAGTATCAAGTGACCGCGGCAAGACACAAACGACAGAAGCACCTCCAAGGCTTTGATGCTACCAGACCATTTGCTTCTGCCCCTCTGCTGTTTTAAACATTAATAAAAACGAGCTGATGGAGATGTTCCCAGCATGCAGACAGCCAGGCTGCACGATGGAAGCAGCGCAGAGATATCCCTACGATGGGATAGTGAATGATGGAGGGGCATGGACAGTTAGGCACGCAGAGGACAGTGACAGAAAGCATACTTGATTATTTTAATTTCCTAAACAATGCGAGATCTGAAAGGTTATTTAAACTTCATACTCTCCAGCATTTGTCTGAAGCTATTATCTCGCCCAAAGCTCTCACCTCCGTGCAACCCAAAGAGGCTTCAATACCAAACCAGTGAGATCTAATCAGAGTTTATTGCTTTTGGTGTA